>OX104071.1:22435849-22623397 GCA_944474145.2 Dicrocoelium dendriticum
TCCATTGAGCATTCGGTCCTTGTGATCGGAATGCCCGAGGTCCACCTCAAGCGAACCGAGGTCTCGATAGAGGTTGCTTGTAGCAACCCAAGCACACAGCGGATTCTCCAAGTCCAACTTTGTCTTTCCGATATGTTTTGGCGTAGATGGATTAGAGTGTACTTACGGAAACTACAGCAGAGACAAAAATGATTGCCTAAAGTTAGATAGCTCAGGCAGAGTGATCTAGTTCTAGTTTGTAATTTACGCACCTAAAGAGGTCGGTGGCCGAAGGCACTTGTGACAGAAATGATGCAGGACAAAGACCAACTGGTTCGACAGGTGTTGGTGTGGACAAGCAAAGGTATCCTGCACAGGGACGTCAGACAACTCTGTTGGTTAGAAGCATACAAAGAAAAGGAAGACGAGGCTGCGGAAGCCATTAAAGAGGATCGATGACCGCTGCAGGAATGTAAAGTCCAAAGAGAACATTGAATAGTCAGCCAAACTGGTTTACCTATTGAGGAAATTTATACCTGTTTTCTTCTAACTTACATTATGGGACACTTTCCGTTTTCAATTTGCATTATTGGCATATCCTTGACTCCTCAAGGTCAAACAGTTCATCATTGACAGTCTACCGATTACCGAACTGTTATGCTGTACCGTTTTCCACGCCGCCACACGTCTTGCAGTTTCTGCCATTTCTTATTACGATTGTAAACCTATTCGTACGTTAATTACTTTATTTAATTTGTATTATTGTACCACGGTAACGGGAATGTACATTATAATTTCTCTACCCGGACCGTGCGTATAGTATAGGTTTATTAGCCCACAGTTTGTTCCATCTCGTGCGATTAGCTAGTCTAGTGTTCGTATAGTCTTTACAAGGACTGTGAATGATTCATCGGGGCTTACCTGGTGACCGGTGTTTAGCGGATGTCTCGCAATTGCTAAAACAACCTTGCTTCTCTATACACCTGGCTCAATTGTCCTGTGCTCCATCTGGTTACGAAACTAATTTGGATTGTGTTCATTGACAGTGACATCTTCCAACCGTCTCATGATGTACCTGTTAGAAATTATAAATGGAATTTCACGTTTCGTATTCATTTGGATTCGGTCTTCTTAGGAAAGTGTAGAGCGCAATGTTGCAGGTCGGAAAAGTCTGACCCGATTAATCCTACTGCTTCATTAGGCTTACTAGGTTATCAACTAACTACATGACGACTGACTGAATGGTCCTCATCATAGATGTAAAATTGTTTTTTCACCGGCAACTGACGTCTTCCATGTCGTTTCTCACCTTTGAGGCTGACGAACACGACGATTACTAACCCACTGCATACAATGCGGCTGCTTCCAAAGTTCATATCTGATCACAGCTAGTCTTAGTATTACCTTTCGGGAGAGTAATAACTATTGCTACAGGGAGACGGATTGCATAACCTTCCGTCCATTTTTGTGTCAGAAAACGTGCTACTGCTCTAAGTGTGAGTAGTATGTGGTACGAGAGCAACACGAACGGGGATAGACAAACCATGGGCCATACCAAAAGTGTGAAGTAATGAAAATGCAATATAAACATATATATATATATATATATATATATATATATATATATATATATATGTAGAGATATATATATATATGTATACGCAGCACAAGAAGAAAGAAAAATTTGATGGCAAAGATTGTATAAAGTAATATCCAGGCAGACCTTCGTGATGATGCTCAGCATTGAGCAAATAACACTGCAATAAAATTTTTTATTTTCGACAACAGTAATGCCAATGTCCCTACTTTATGAAATTCAATTCACTGATTGTAGAAATGCATTCCGAGGTTACCTTTCACATCAGGTTACATTGTTATAAGCAAATGATTATTTTCAGGAATGTCAAGACTACGTCCTAGCAATTATATGTAAATGTACTGAATTACAACATTTACAGAATACATCTTTGTGGCAAATACGATTAAAATATCACTGCAACACTCGCCGCTAACTATTGGCTGCAGCTTGGCACTTGGAAATGATGGCTTCTCCGAGATCGTCACTTGTATGATCCAGCGCCCTCAAGCAGCAGAAACCAGCAAATGTCACACATCATAGAAAGCGTGTACTTGCCACTGTAGCGCTGCTCCATGACTGAAATATCTTGATGAAAGCGCGCACCTTACTCATCGTTAACTGATCTCAAGTTCTCAGGGAAAATGTCAAGGGGATTATGTGGAAAGTGCATCTTGCGTGACATTCAAGTAGCAACAGCCCGACAATTCGAATGAGCTTTTCGTGATGTCTTTGTAATTCACTGTCTTTGTGCTATCCAAAAATCCTATACACACTACCTTGAAGGATTGCCACGCCTCTAAGACAAATGAAATCTACTGGCATTAGAAAGCACTGTGTGCCATTATCCAGCGAATATCAGGCCCGATAAATATCCGTTCTTTGAGCTTCGAATCACTGATCATCGGAAACACTTCTCACTGGTACTGGAACTCAAAACCATCTCGCTGGAGGGTTTTGACGAACCTTTAATTAAACCAAGCTTGATGTGCATAGGTGGTAACTAGATATGCTCAGGGCGCATAAGAGCTGCACGCTTTACACTCATTTTCCCCGCACCATACTCCGTCCACTCTGACCACTTTCTGGTTGTGTAGTGCCGTTGAGTTGTTCAACTGTCCCATAAGCACAAGAAACAGCAATGTTTTGTGAAGCTTCCTTGCATACCCATTAGGAGTCCAATGAACTTGAAGTCAGCACAGATGTTCCAACAGTATACTGGTCGTAGTTCAGTGCAGCGAGTATCAGTTGCATATTTCTGTAAATCCCCTTCATATTGGTGGCATGCAACAGAGGCACAGTTGGGTACACATTTAAATTGTAGCGCAGTATGGTCTTATGAATACTGTTGGACGAATCCATGAACAAACGCTATTCATCACGGATATGCCTCACGCCAAGTTCCGTCACCAGTCCTTCCACGTCGGAACAGTAACAAAAGGTTTGTCTCGTGTCATAGAAACCGGACAATTTAACACTTACTTTTCATATAGAGTAACCTTGCTGGCTGCAGTAAGTAAGCGTCACTCCTGCAGCCGAAATGTCAGCAACGCGGCGCTGTCTTTAAACATGTCCAGCTCACGTACCAACTCATTCAGCTCTGAGTGTTCGATAAGATTTGTGTTGACAACATCGGCTGCAAAATTTTCACATATGTCAGAATCACGTGATGTTGACGATGCGGAATCACTACTCATCATCATCGCGTTGTTCACTGTAGATAGTGGAACGGGTAAAGTGCAACCACGAGGAACAGGCCGAACAGCTGATGGAAGATCGGGGTAGGGAATTTTGTCCTTGTTTCGGCTGGAGATTCCCATGACACTGATTAGGCAGAAGTAGCAGTCTATCGTATGATCTTTAGGCTCCATCCACACCATGGGGATTACAAAGCGTACGTTGTCTTTGCCATTGAGCCACTGAGTCAGGTAAAGTTTGCACGACCTACGAACAATACGCGGCGCCCACTTCATACGTTGATCTCCCAGTTTCATGCCGAAATATGCGTGCGAGTAGTAGTAGTAGTAGTAGTAGTAGTAGTAGTAGTAGTAGTAGTAGTAGTAGTAGTAGTAGTAGTAGTAGTAGTAGTAGTAGTAGTAGTAGTAGTAGTAAAATGGGTCTGCACTGCGACTTTTGCAGCAAACTGTCCACAGACGTAACAAAAAGGATTTCGGTCATTGACACACAGCGTCTTTCAGCAGTGATCAATATATCAATCGAGAAAACACAGCTCTCAATCGACTTTCAGTAGCAGGTGGCTACCATGACAACAGAACATCATTTCTACGAATACAGAGAGCCAATGGACCACTCAGAGACGAGCATTCAATGGATGGAACGCACTGCTTAGCTGTAATGAAAAATTGAAATGAAAAAGTAACACAACGTGATAAAACATTTGGTTTGCATATTCATAATCAGCTTACTTGGTTCAACTAGAAACATTCTATTTCATTACTGTTATAGAAATGATGTTGCACAGTGCTAGTGGCGTCTTGAGTGCTTAGATCCAGCAGCGTAGCAACTACTTTTTCCGCCCGGTGTGATAGTCTTGACTGACGGCAGAACAGGCGCGTGAAGGTCACACACACTCTGCTCAGGGTAAAGCGCACATTGATTCTCGATGAAATGGATGATCGTTTGGGACACTGAGGTAAATGTGGTGGAAGTGACAACAATGGGACAAGGAGGGGGATCGCTGGGAAAAATGTTTGCGCTGGTGTGACAAATGGCGCAAATGTGTTGTTGGTCATACACAGAGTAACATTTAATTCATCATCCTTCAGTTTACCCGGTTATTTTGCCTTTTATAATTGGTAGTGTACAATCGACGGTATTAAAACTGCTGCTCCCGCCCCGTATGTTATGTGATTAGAACTAATGTTGAGTGAACAATGAACAATGATTCATTACGAATAAAAACGCAGAATTTTGACAAATCCTGTAGGATAGTCGGGGTAACAATTAAAAAATCAAAAACTAAATTTTGATGTACTCATGAGTTGGGGATTTTGATATAGCTAATTGAGGTTCATCACAACCAGTTTTCAAATCAGGTAGTCGTTCACATGCCCGGAAAAGCACTAGACTGCAGTTTCAGCCTGTAGGGCATCGTCAGTAGTGCGCATCCATCGGATCCATTAGAATTCGATCCCATGACCGCCAGCGGCTTGCACCGCCAGTCAGCAGCTTAGGTCACTGGGCCACGGGGGACAGCTTCGGACCGTCATGAGTAATTGCATTGTAACTTAATGTAACTAATGTTCTTGTGTGTGGGGAAAACTGAGATTAAAACACTCACTCATGGACTGCTTCCCTGTAGCTACGTGTTCTGTAACTCCAGTAGGATAAAATCGAACGGATAATCCATAGTATCACAATTTATGTGGCGAAGTAATGGGCACTCAGACAGTGGCGTAGCAACTATTTTTTCCGCCCGGTGTGCTAGTAAACGTTTGGTCTTGACTGAGGGCAAACTAGGCGAGTGAAGACCACACAATTGGCTCAGGATAAAATGCACATCAGTTTTCAATGAATTGGATCACGACTTGGGAGAGAGGTAAATGTGCTGAAAGTGATCACAAGAGGACAAGTAAGAGAATGGCCGAGACGAACTTTCGCAAATGTGTGTCACATGGTGCAAAAGTGTTGTTGCTCATACAGAGTGATATTAAAATAATCAACCCGCAACTTATTTGGGAATTACGCCCTTTACATTTGGTATCGAACAATCAACTGTAGTAAAAATACTCACATACCACCCGGAGTGGATGGCCCCTGCTCCCTTGCTACGCTTAGACACTAAAAACACGATCCAATCCTTTGTTGAAGACATTCAAAGTAGCAGGGAACACAACTGGGTTTGGGACTGCGATCAGGTTTGGTAAACATGAAGTGATAAGTAATTTCATCGGCACTGAAAACGCCTTTAGTACTCGCTCATTTTCAGAGTTACCGCTGAACTTGGAGTTATGGCTGAGTTTCAGTAAATGCCGAGATATGATTGGTCACTCAGTCTTTGGTCACGTAGGTGGCGGCAGGGTCTGCTATAAAGCTCAGTATCTTCGGCATTTGCTGGTAAGATAGGTTGCGTGGATCCTTGACGGTCTTCGGTGCCGTGCGTTGTGGTGTCTCTAGCATCTTGAATTCAAGGAACAACGAAGTGTATCATTCTTGGATAGCATCATATTCCAAGCGAGAGCGCAAGAAAGTTATACACATCACAGAAAGATTGATGGGTTCATACTCCCGAATGCCTTCGCAACAGGCCGACGTTCTGGCTGTCACATTTTGCAGCTGCCTTAGACTTTCGAGCAACTGACGTCATTATGTATAAGCATAACGGGGTAACATTCCTGGGGAATGGTGTGCTGGCAGTGTGCTCCAAGCCTATGGACAGATGCAACTCTGCGGCATGTTTGAATAACCCAACCTTTTTCTTCGACAAAAGGCAGGATATTCTGAGCTGACTAATTCAAACTCGCATTAAGATCATGCTAGATATCCCGCGGTCATTTCATCCCCTGATCGCTTGACATATCTTTATGGAAGCAATTGCAATTGTTGGAAGCCATTTCACTGGGACTTCTGGGTATCCGCAGCACCGTCAAAGCTCATCTGCAATCAGCACCAGCAGAGTTGGTCTACGGCACTACACTTAAGCTTCCATGAGAGCACATTTCATCTCTTTCGCCATTATGTATTCCCGCGTCAAACTTCGCAAGCTCTCCAAAGCTGAATTTATGGAGTACGCTGTGTGGTTGGGTTGCGACTCGCGACCTCTATTGAGACCTCGGTTCACTTTGAGGTAAACTTTGGTCATAACGATCTTGAGGACCGTGTCCTGAATGGGAATATTAGGGCATTACTCTTTCCAACACTGGCACACCACGACCGCGGTTTCGTCCTGATTTGGATTCATCAGGTGGAGATCGCCTGATCTGGAGTGAAACTCAGAGCTTAGTAGTTCACGGCTGATGCTTTGAACACTATGCTACAGAGATCCTCGAGTAACGCTTCGTACAGCGGAAAGTAATCCAAAGCTGAATTTATGGAGCATGCTGTGTGGTTGGGTTGCGACTCGCGACCTCGATTGAGACCTCGGTTCTTTTTGAGGTAAACATTGCTCATTACGATCTCGAGGACCGTATCCTGAATACTTTCCGATGTACGAAGCGTTGCTCGCGGTTCTCAATAGCACAGCGTTCAAGGCGTCAGCCGTGAACTACTAAGCTTTGCGTTGCACTCCAGATCAGGCGATCTCCACTTGATGAGTCCAAACCATGACGAAACCGAGGTCGTGGTATGCCAGTGTTGGAAAGAGCAACGCCCAAATGTTCCCTTTCGCAACCTTTTTCTCAACATATGCATTTGCTGCACTCGACTCCTCCTCGTGAGCAGAACAGGGATTTGCAAATGCACAGTGAACTCTCTATCTGAACTCATCTTTTTGTTCGCATGGACGCAGTGCGTCGTGCTCTTCAGCTTCTTTGCACCGGCCCCTTTAGATTTCTTCAACTAACTCCGAAGCGCTTTACCAGTATGGTCACTGAACAACGGTGTCCATTGATCATCTACAGGTGGCCTTCTTCGAAGACTCTCCCCCAGCCCCACCGGATGCACACGCACAGGTGCACCCACTTGCAACTGCGTCTTCCACACCAATCACTCCAGACCTTTTCGTTATCCTTGACCATCGGCCAACCGAGCCCCAGCCTCAGGCAACTGACCGACGAAGTAGACATGTCAGACGGCCAGTTCCTTTTTCAGATTTGGTTAACGCTGGCTATTTTCCGAACCATGCGTACTTTTAGTGCTAGTCGTGTGCTTTATTCATAAAAGTTTTGCAAAACGGCAAAAGCTGCTTAAAATTTTGGAAAAGCCAAAATGAGTACCCCTTTTGGCTCCGTATACTTGCGTTGTTTTCCATACGGCGTCATGCCGCCTGCCTCTACCATTTTCCAAACTCCCTGAGTTTTGTCTTTCAGAAGCATTCCCCCGAAAACCCATGGCACCTTCCGGCCAATGTGTCCGAAGCCTCAGGCCCCAGCACCTTGACTCCAAGCAATCGCTGTTCCTCCCATTCTACCGCTACTGACAGACTAGTCTGATCCGCTGGCGCTCGGATACGGTTCTCCAAATACGACATCTGGGTTTCTTCGTGGGTCGTGGACCGTTTTGACCGTGGACTGATGTGCGGTGAAGGAGTGACATCCCCCTAGCGCCCCGTAGAGTCTGCAGCAGTGGAAATGTCCTGTCGGCCCTCTGTCTGGAATAGCCAGTTTTTTCTGAAGTCCCACCAGCCCGCCCCGACAGCCCACCGATGACGCACTCTAGTCAACACTCAAATAATAAATAACAAAGAATACCGGACCTAGCGAACTCCACGAGCTCCCTTTCTAAATGCACGCGCCTCCTATCTGTACTCGACTCTCCATTCTTCACATCGTCCCCCACTTGACATTTATCGAAGGCTCCTATCCATCAGCCTTCTAAATGGAGATCCCTGTTGTGATCGTGAAACCTTTACGCTTTCAGTATTTCATGACAATGGATTTTATTCTTGTTTGTGTCTTCTGATCGGCCAATTGTCTTACTGATTGTACTTGGTGTTCACTTGAGAGTTCCTTGTGAGTCTTACGGTTCATTGCCCTGTGCTTCGCTAATTAACTTCCAATTATTTGTAGCTCGTACAATACATGTCGGGTTGGGCAATGTTCACTGCTGAATACTCGCTATCTGTGGTTGTCCTTACTGGTACTTGTCGCTACCAGGAACTGATTTCGGCTCTACCTGTAGTACAAAATATCTGCCGAAACACACCTTATATAACCGTTCATTTACGCACTGCGGTCTGTTGACTGACACTGTGGTTGGACGGTGTCAAATTTTCTCACTGAATTCTCCCTTTATAACCTAGCTAGGATTAGCTAGATGGATGTGCGCTCTGCTCATAAGTGTAATACAGGGGTTCTCAATCTGGGGGTAAAAGGGAATTTTACGAGGGAAAATATAAGTATCAAGATTGGGTCATCAGCCAGTCGCCAAAGTATAGTGATGAGAAAATCGTCTGTAGCAAAACATGTAACTAGCTGCCTACTCACTACCGAATAGCCATCAGTGACTAATCATTTGCAAGTGGTCATTGAATTAGACAATTATCGGCAGTACACTTTAATACTTGAGATACGAATACAAGCATGTAAAACAGTGCAGCTAGAAGACGCTTGTAACGGCTCGTCCATCAGTCGTTGTTATTTGGAGTCAGGCAGTCGTTCACCGGGCTGAATTACAAAGTTCAGTGAACACTAATGTTGGTAGGTCTGTCAACCAGGTAAAGGAGAGACCGAAATGTAACAAACTAGAAGGGGCAGAACTTGTGATTAGTGTACAGGACTTATCGATACAGAGTGCTGATAGGAAGCTGTCATCCCGGGCGGACTTAGAAGATGGGTGAAACAAACGGGAAGCCACTGACATCTGTTCATTATTGATCAGGGATCACACAACAAAGCAAGGAACCGAATGAACTTGGAGCACGAATTACGATGTACATTAGCCCTTACCGTATCACGGATAACAGAAATTCTTGAAACTAAGCCATTTCAACGGTTTCATTAACATATCTTACTATTGATTTAATAGAAGTTGCTTAAAAATAAAGGTTTTCTTTATTTGAATGATTAAAAGTACTTAAAAAGTAGTATCCATTTTCCGAAATTTGAAGCAAAAAACGTAATAGTTGACAAATTTATTAGCCTTTTAAACTAAACTTTTTGGGGAGTACTGGTTTATAGTGAACCTGTATTTTGGGTACCAGCCTCAAAGAGATTGAGAACCACTGTGGTAATAGAAGCTACAGTTCACAAATTCAAAAACCTCCTGTTATAAGATGGACATGTGGCATCCTCATGTGCTGAGCTCTTACTATTCATAGCCTGCGCCTGCTGGCGTGTGGCAGCAACCCGCTCATCCGCTCAGCGATTGCCTAATTTAGAATACTGGATCAATGCGTTGTACAACATGCAGGTTAGAATACAGTTTTGCCTTCCGTTTGTCTGCCATATTTTGCTTTGCGATACTTCGGCTACGAGGCAGCCACATGGAGTGGGTTCTTCTATTTCTAAACCGTGACATTTGGCGACGAAGGTTAAACTTAGAATTAGTTAATATGAGCCACCTCACTCCGTCTGATCCCTTTAGGAAGGACACGTCGACCGAGTCATCCTTAACATTTTGGAATCATTGGAAAAGAACCTTCTGTAACTAACTTGAGCTTTTCACAAGTACACAAGCCACATCAAACTTAGTGAAATCTAATCTATCAAACTACTGACAAGACCTCGGTACAGTAGGTGAACGGCATTTTGAGGCGTTGCGTTTGTACGAAAGCACACCACTGACGGATTGCTTTAACGCCGTAGATGACCGTTGGGGACCGCGGGAATATGCTTTTATGGCACCCCTATGTTTTTCTCAATTACGATGGAGACAGAAGAGTGTTAATGTATTCACCAGTCGAATACAACAGTCCCTACCTGACCACCGTTAGAATGAAATTCCCACAGCGAAATTCGAAGCGACGATGACGGTGCAATGACTTTTGATTGAGATCCAAGACGATAAGGCTAGACAACGTCTGCTGCCAGAAGACGATAATAAACTCACTTGGGAAACAGCATGCCCACTGGTCAGACAAAAGGAAATCGTTGTGCAACAAGTACTTCATTATCGAAGCAATTCTCCTTCAGATGATGTCTATGCGGTTAAATTTCGATTATCACCTACCAACAAATGTTTCTTATGTGCTATAGATGCGGCGAGAAGTGTGCAAAGGTTACTGATTACAGACACAACAGTCTACTTAGCACAAGTGCGGTATGTTGGGACATATTGCACGCGTATGCCGTTCGACCGTGCGTTAACGACCGACACCCCGCCTTGCACAGGTAACTGTTCGAACTGTGAAAAACGCTGCGGATCCCATGTTTTATTTAATTTCGCACACAACAGCACCGCACGCAGTGGGAGTACCCCGGTACACTGTTGATTTGAACATTGAAAGTCAGCCAGTACGCCTGGAGATCGATACCGGGGTTTCGGTTACATTGCTCAACAACCGAACTTTACCCGACCTGGTGCTGACCCACTCAAGCTAAATTACGAGTTTACACTAGGAAATTACTCGATGTTTTGGGCGTGTGTGAGGTGAAAATAAATCATAGGAAAATACGTTGGTTGTACCTCTAATCGTTGTTAGCACAGACGGACCGAACCTACTTGGAAGAAACTGGTTAGAGTACGTGCCGGAAATAGTACAATCTGATTTAGCTACACTCTTAAAAGTTTTCGCCAGTGTTTTCGATACGAACCGACCTGAGAAATTACGTGATTTCAAAGCTTGCTGGAATATCAAGGCACAGACTCAATGGAAAGTTTACAAGGTACGAAGTCTACCTTTCGGAATCCGTCCGAAGGTAGAGTTAGAACGCTTCCAAAAGGAAGGGATAATTTTGTCCATACGCCACTCTTCCTGGGCTTCATCCACCTTGCTTGTACAGAAGCCTGATGGCTCAGTTCGCATTTGCAGCGACTATAAACTGACGGTTACTCAAGTGACAACGACGGAACATTATCCGATTCCACGGTTAGATACTTTTACGCACCTTAATCGGGTGGACAAAAGTTCTCGAAACTGGATCTAAGCCATGCTTATTCTCAAGTAGAGCTACAGGAATCAGCAAAAGAAATTATGGTTGGCGGTATCCGGTTCCGGATTTAGCTGGTTGTAACGTCTACCGCAACTTCCAGTCATGTCTGTTACGTCACCCACGCAGTCTGCAAATGATTGGATGAGCGTCATCGATGGATCAATATCAAGGTCATTCCGCTAGTACCTTAACTGGCACACTTTTTGAATAGAGTGTCCGGAGCAAGTTCACCCCTTGTTCTTGTTTTGTTAGTGGGTTCGGCCGTAGTGATTCAAGACCCTGCTTGCGCAGGGGTCTAGGGTGCATACTGAAGTACAACACTTGTTAATGTGGTCTCCACAGGATGTCTGCGCCTACAGAGGGACCATGGATGGCTTGCGCTGCACCACACACAGCTCCATCCACACACCCCAATATCCAGTGTAAACCCGAAGGAATAAGACTAGGAGGCATGCGGATGGGAACCATGTTTCATCAACGGAGCCGGACCACACTCCTTCACAGGCAAACACAAGCACACTGTACCTGGGGAATCAAGTGCACACAAGGCGGTGGCTGGACCGTGGTCCGCTCCACCCTGAGTGCATGGAACCACGCTTCGAGTCTAGCACGCCCACAAGGACCGTGGATCCCGTCCCCTCCAACAACGACTAACTGTCTCATAGAACCAGTATAGACGAGGTGGTGGATAATAAACTGGTAGGCACCTTGTCAACATGTATATCAAGCGCAGCCACACAGGGGATGTCAAGCAGCAGCCAATCACATGAAATGAAATAAACAATAGAATAGGTCGAAAGCGCCATACGGAGCTGCCGCTAAATTATCACATGATATAAATGGATTGTCAATATAGCCGCGATAAACTGAAGATAGCAGACAAACAGATCAAGAAACATATGCTAAATGATAAAGACGAAGTTAAGCACCATTCGTTTAAGCTACATCTGCAATCTATTACTTTATTCAGACAGAAGTTAAAATGAGGTAAGAAAATAAGCATTAAGACAAGATAGCAAACCTACCACCTGAAATAAAGAGCCTCAGCAAGTAAGCACACCGTCAGTAAATCGAATGCAGCTTACCTACAAACGCTGCACCGGTTCTGCCTACTTTCTTAGCAGTACCCATCCTCGTTTCGATGCTGGTCCCGAGTGGTCTCGCTCGTGGCTCACTAGACCTGCTTGACTCATGCACTCGCGACCGCATGTGCTACAGCACCATGCGCTCGATGTCGATGGAGTACACCCCATCGGCGACTGTCGCATCCGTGCCTGCCGTTTCTTTTCCGCATGCACAAGGGCTTCCACTTGCACCTCGGCACTTACCTTCGTGATCAGGTCGCGCCATATATGCCGATCAACCGCCTTCGATTCCAAAAATCTGTCCTCAACATTAGAACGCGATAGGCTCAATTTGATCATGTCCTGGTAACGTAACTTCGGTTTTCCCACGTGCCGCTTCTCTGCACTCTGTTGGCCATGCAGCAGCTGTTTCGATATCCGCGTCGAATCTATACGGCTCACATGACACAGGCACCTCAAGTGTCTCAGAAAAACTATGCACTCCGCTTCATACATTCCACTTTGGCGTAACACCTTCGTGTCTGCAACTCTATCGCACCGACCGATGCGCAAAATCCGTCGCAAACACTGTTGAGGAAACCGATCGAGATATCTCACATCTCACCGGTACGTCGCCCACATTTTCCTGCCGTATAGAAGGACGGACTGCACCATGGATTTGTACACCATCAGCTTTGTGCCGACGGTGATTGTTCCACACTCGGTACTCAAGCTTCTCGAATGCCGCCGCCGTTGCTTCAAAGGAAATTACTACCATCAATACACACATGGGATTATTCTGTTTTAACCGATTGCCATTCGGGACACACTCCCCACCGGCGATTTTTCAGAGGATTATACACAATTAGTGAAAGGCAAACTCGGAGTTTGGGCTTATTTGGACGACATTTTGGTTGCTGGTCGTACGGACTACGAGCATATGGCAGCACTTGCAACAGACTTGAAACGCCTTCAGAAGAACGGAATTAAACTCAATGAATCTAAGTGTGTCTTCTTTTGTGATACCGTTGAGTATCTGGGGTTTCGCCTGCACAAACACTGGTTACATCCTATATGGGAAAATAGTCAACCCATTCTGGATTCCCCAACACCACGAAATATTAATGAATTGCAATCATTTCTTGGGATGGTAACCCATTACAGTCGTTCCTTATCCAATTTGACTAATCTTCTCGCACCATTGTATACTTTGCTTCATTAAGATACCAGGTGGCTGTGGTCCAATGAACAACATGAAGCTTACGATGCTGTCAGATTGGCTATCAGTAACGCTAACTTTTTGGTGCATTTCGACCCAAAGGAGCCGATCACACTTCGTTGCGGTGCGGTAACTACTGGAATCGGGGCCGTGCTATCACACTAAATGGAAGACATCACCGAGCGACTCAAAGCTTTTATGTCCAGCAATTTGGCACCGGTGGAAAAGAACTACGTGCAGCTCGCTAGGGAAGCGTTAGCGATTATCTTTGAAGCCAAGCAATTTCACCAGTTTAAGTGGGGAAGAAAGTTTGAAATCTTTACTGACCACAAGCCATTGTTCAGCCTGCTTGGTGCGAAATAGGTCTAAACCAGATGGCGTCAACTTCTATGCAATATCGGACTTTATTGATCTTCGCTTACAATTACAAGATAGCCTACGTCCCTCGGAAAACAAATAGAATCGCGGGCGCTCAGAGCACTTTAACCGTTGAAGCACCTACTAGATTGCGTACTTAAACCTGTGGAGCTCGTTTATCTGCTGAAACATTTGGGCAAAAATCCGGTATCAAATGCAGATATCCATCAGGAAACGACACGGGATATTTTACTGGCAAGTCAAGCGTCTAGTCTCTCAAGGATGACATGACAGCTGTGAACCGCAATTAATGCCCTACTTTAGCTGACACAGAGCCTAGTCTCAAGGATGGGTGTCTGATATGGGAATCTAGAGCGATCATACCACCACGGTGACGACAGAACGTCTTACAAAAAGTTCACGGAAAGCACCCAGAAATTACGAGAATAAGGGCACTTGTGCAATCTTATGAGTGGTGGCCTAATATTGACAGAGATATTGAAGTATTTTGATGTACTTATGAGTAGGGATTTTGATGTAATTAAGTGAGGTTCTTCACAGCCAGTTTCCAAATCAGCTAGTCGTTCACACGCCGGAAAAGCACTAGACTGCAGTTTCAGCCTGTTGGGCATCGTCAGTAGTGCGCATCCATCCACTTAATTACATCAAAATCCCCCTACTCATAAGTACATCAAAATATATCCGCCCGGACAATTTCTAAATGCTATGTCGTACATAGCTACTGTTAGTGGACGTCGTGTCTTTCGGGGCCAACCCTGTCCTCTGCAACGTTCGTAGCTTGTATGGCAGTGGAGGATAAGACGCGCTATATCGCAGTTAGCTTGTAAATCATGACGGTCTGAAGCTGTCCACGGTGACCCAGTGGCATAAGCTGCTGACTGGCGGTTCAAGCCGCTGGTGGTCATGGGTTCGAATCCTAATGGATCCGATGGATGCGCACTAGTGACGATGCCCAACAGGCTGAAACTGCAGTCTAGTGCTTTTCCGGGCATGTGGACGACTATCTGATTTGGAAACTGGCTGCGAAGAACCTCACTTAAATATCGAACTATTGCCCCGACACTACGATGTGTGTCTAAGCACTTCGAGGAACACCTCCGGTACTAGTTAGTCCTTGGAAATGGTCCAGTAAACCTTGTGAACGCATACATGCAGACTTCTTTGGCCCGTTGGATGGCAAAAGTTTCGCTCCTTGATTGATGTTTATTCGAAATGGATGAAGTTTTTCCACTTGCACATGCCGTCTTTGAGATGACAGTTTCTTGCATGCGGATGTGTTTCAATACCTTCGGTATAGCACATATGTTGGTAACAGGCAAGCGTTCCGTACCTACTATACCTTTTACGGCTCAAGCCAATCCATAACGGAATCAAGCTCCTCCTTAAGAATATTCAACCCAATTCGTAAGCACATCAAGTTGAATCCAGTGGCGCACACGCACAAATGCGTGCCCATCGTCTTGACGAATTGCAAATCAGTACAAGAATACTCAGAACATCTGCATCGGTTGGTGCAGCGGTTAGACTGCGCTCAGCCAACAAACCACGTGCTGCACACGCGGACGTGAAAACAACACGTGAGCTCATTCACTGTAGGATAGGTGCGGACTAGCACGCGGCATCTATGGCCGGTTGAGGAAGTACTGTAACTTCCACCCACTCACTTACGCGGCATCAAGACACACAGCCCAGAAGTGGGAGGCCATCCGCGTTCATAGTGCTCACTGTTACGCGCAGACGACCAGACATGAAATCTACTCTACAATGAGACAGTATCGATTGCCTTCACTTAAACTAGCTGCATG
This sequence comes from Dicrocoelium dendriticum, assembly GCA_944474145.2. Classification (NCBI taxonomy): domain Eukaryota; kingdom Metazoa; phylum Platyhelminthes; class Trematoda; order Plagiorchiida; family Dicrocoeliidae; genus Dicrocoelium; species Dicrocoelium dendriticum. The sequence continues at coordinate 22,451,581 of OX104071.1, forward strand.
CAAGCTACCAGGCAGGTCCGTTAACCTCACGTGGTGTGACCTAGACTTAGCGGTGTCTACGTGTGATCGGGTGTGGTTAATAGTGGCTAGGTGAAATAATTAATGCGCGCGGTGCTTCACTACGCGCTATCATGGAACACTGCGTTAGTTATCTGTAGGCGTGGCCGAATTACCTGTTAACTGCAGTTGATCGGCCTTAATGATGAGGTTAGCATCAGCATCTGCACAGCAATGCATGATGCACTGCGCCGAGCTTTGCGGAAGAGTACCGCGTTAATTGTGATAAGGTTAGCGGGTTGGCAAAAGTTCGCATTTACTGGTCTATATGCGATCGTTAGCATAATGTAGCCGTTGACAGGGTGAAGGAATACGTTTGTAAAGAACCGTCATGAGTTCGTGTGAAACGAAGATGAAACGAGGATCTATGTTAACGTTAGCGCACTCCTCACCAAGATGCCGAAATTCGACGCACTGGGTATAGTGAAACGCTGTTTGACTGAAGAGATTAACCTACGGAGTGACCGAAAATTAAGTTGGTTGAAACAACCGAGAGTTAAACATCGCGGTATGTTGTTCTAGCTCGGGTTTCAGTCGGAAGTAGGCACTCAAGAACATGATGTTATCATTAGATCGCCAATGTCCACTATGTTGTACATAGTACTGGCAAACTCCAGCAAATGGCCAAAAGTTGTTGATACCAAGTGGATGGCACATTTTGAACAAAAAAGTGTATAAGAAAAGCTAGTTTGTGAGGAATCTGAAATCGCCCATCATATAGTAGCACATTGCCATTCCTTGACTGCTCTGTTTGCAAGAATGATTAGCTTCCGAACCGATATTTCGTCAACCGACGGACACAGATGGGACACAGTTCTACAATTCCGATCTCTGTGTTTCACAGATAAGGCCATGTGCACAGAGAAGGAAGTAGACAGTATTAGTACGTGACTATCGGAAAGGCCATGCGAAATGGACGCCAGGGACGGTCCAAAGCAAGTGCGGAAACCTCATGTATGACGGTATTGTGGGCTCGCAGAGCTGGGCACGGCATGCAAACCAGTTACGGCCAACATTGTGCCAACCAGAACAAGCAAGGCCTACCAACCTCCCGTTCGATTTATTGGTGGACAGCTTCAATTTGCCCAAGGTAGCAGTGAACGAATGCACCCAGTCGAGCATAGAATCCAGAATACGGACATCGGAACACAGTTCCGGGCACTTCTGCCAAGGAGATGTACTGACAGACAGAGAATACCGTTCCGAAGACTGCAAATTAATCCTAGGCATTTGTCGCATATCTCAGAAGACGTCTCAGGAGGGAAGGTGTCCGGGAGAAACTAAGAATTGCCTAGAAGATTCACTATTTTAGCGAGTAATCGGTTATTAATGAGTATTGCCTCGATTTCGAACGTTCCGGAATGTTCTAGTTTCTGCACATGACTAAAAAACCCCTGACACCGCGGCAACAGACATGGGGAACCACTAACCTTGGTAGTTGACCTTCCAATTCTAGAAGTCAAAGGTCAGTAAGAGGCCTATAAATACAGGCAAGGTCAGTAGTTGTACACGGTTTGTTGGCGACGATCAATACGTTATTTTGTCAAGGTCATTGGCGTTCTGCTTTTTCCTTTGGTTGGGCTAGAAGTTTTGTGGAGCAGTAAAGTGTCAATTTCGGAATCGCGTCTAGTGAGAAGATTATAACAATACGGATCACTGGCGCTCCCGCGCCTCTACTCCAAAGCTCAGTGCAGATATGGGTTATCACTTCCGATCAGAAGCTCTATCTTCCCCTTCGATTCGGGAAACCGTAAATCGCATAAATGAGACCATGAGTAAAAATCATTTCTTCTTGTGCCCGTTCCACATATTTCTGAGAGATGACTGACTGACCTGACAGAATTTAACCGAACTGCCTCACCACCATCTATTGCTTGAACAGGTAGACTAACTGATTGCGACTTTACCTGACATCGACCAGCTACGGTACATAGGTTTATTGTGTTCACGGACCTTTGCGCTCTGATGTTTTGAAACAAGCGGGAATCGATCAATTAAGTGTCTGATCCGTTATCCACCAAAGCTAGCTTCCGAACGGTGCCAGCAGGACCAGAGACTAGAACGGGCAATACACCAAGTGAAACAGCAGGCTTCTCGGCATAACTTAGAGCGAAACTAGATCCTTCGATATTCAGTGTACCGGGGTTCTTCTTTCACTGATCAGCATGTAGCAACGGGTGATGAAGTAACCTACAGTTACTAAATACACAATACTTTCTTGACCGATAGCTTTGTAATTCATGGTTCGGTTTGAGATGCAGTTAGAACAATCGGTGAAAATAACAGAATTCTAAACGCTGGTGGTGGTTAAACTTTCGGAATTTATCCCATCGATCTAAGTGATGATGTCGTTCACAGGAAATGCATTTAAGATGAGGCCGTTCTACGGATGTTACAGCGTTCGAGTAAGCGAAACGAACTCGGTGATTTAAGCCGCTACTTCTATCAGTGTTAACAGTTGATCCGAAAGTGCGTGGGATAAAAGACAGGTAAGTATCGACGACGTCGGCTGTTTCATCCACGAACTCAGTCAAATCAATAAAATTGGGCTCTCTTTCCGTCCGGATGGCCGTGGCGGCATGCTCGACCCACTTGAATTGCAAATGCTTCGGCAGTCGTCCAACTAAAGCGCCAATGGTTCGCGAAGCATTCAGATCAGGTTCGTATTACAGCTGCTTCAGAGATAAGTAACAAGACCGCAGTTCCACAGCTAAATGAAAGAGGGATACAAAAGCACCGGGCTTGATGTTAGATCCATCAGTTACAACATTGCTGTGGGTTCTCATTATCCTATTAGGTCGTCAGAAGCGCTTGCGCAAAATACTCACTGCTTCTACGAAACCTACAACTGATTCAAGGATGAAACAGCTTTCGATGGCTTCTTTGGCCTCACCACAGCATATTGTATCAGGTATGAAAGTCGGATCGGAAGTTGTTCGGGTCACATTGGCTTCAGAGCATCGCATTAAAATCCAATAGCCATCTGCCTCACCATTAAATGTGATCAGCTCACGTTTAGGGGGACAGGACGTCGTGTTCGGACCGAAACAGTTGAGATCGGGTTCAAGAAAACAGTTATTGGCGGCATGTGAATCCAAATGGTGGTCTGCATCACGATCCCGAACTTCCAAACCTGAGATTGACAATGCATCATCCAAACGCACCACCGACAACATGCGCCGAGTGTAAGTTATCGGCTTTGGAGAAGATGGTCTAAGAGCAACATCCGAAGGAAGACCACAAGCACCGCAAGGCAATGAATCTATCCGGTTACTAATCGGCTGATCCGACGTAACCTCGTGCCCAAAACAGTCATCATTATGTTGCTTAGCCTGCAGACCCATCTTAATCAGAGCCGACTACATGATTCTAATCCGGGTCTCAAAGTTCTGTAAATTCTCAGCGTCAGTAATATCAACAACATCACAGCAGTCCCCAGCATCAAGATCAGAAACAGAGATTATTGCACTATTCAACTATATAAAGTCCATACGAAGCCTACACTAGACAATCGCACGAGATGGGGCAAGAAATTGTAGGCTAATAAACCTATACTATAAGCACGATCTGGGCAGAGAAACTAAAGTCTAAATGCCTGTTACCATGGTTTTATAATACAAATTAAATACAGTAACTAACTTACGAATAGGTTTGCAATCGTAATAAGAAAGGGCAGAAACTGCAAGGCGTGTGGCAGCGTGGAAAAACGGTACAGCGTAGCAATTCGCTAATCGGCAGACTATCAAGGATGAACTGTTTGACCTTGAGGAGTCCAGGATATGCCGAAAATGCAAAGTGAAAGCGCAACGTGTCTCCTAATGCGTGTTAGAAGAAAACAGGTATATATTTTTGTAAGGATATAAGTGAAGGGTTTGGGGAAATGGGATATTATATTCTCAATAGGTAAACCAGTTTGGCTGACTATTCAAAGTTCTCTTTGGAATGTACAGTCCTCATGCGCAAATGCCTTCCCAAGCTTCTCAAGGCCATCGATATCGATCGGCACCGCCAAGTACTCGGTTCAAAAGCAATTGACAGTGACGCTAAGCCTACCGTGGTTGTGTGTAACGTATCGATTGCAGGAAAGCTGACCACCAATCGATTTCAGGTGCCGCTGTTTTGAATCACTTGTTAGTTGTATGTGTGTGTCCGAGGAGTATGCACGAAATAACTGTCATCCCACAACGTTCCACTTCTGGTGTTCTTATTTGGGACCCAAAATCGATCAAAGTTGTGTTTTCTAGTGAGCAGGTGCAACGTACCATCTTAGTTGAGTGGTGCAAACTCTCAGTGGTACGAATGTTGTACATTCCTCTCCATATAACGTTATATGATTCAAGTAAGCTATCTTTTAGCGCGATCAATTTTCTGATCGCTACTCGTTCAGCAGCTCATAAGCTCTTATCACGTTGTAGGACAGAGTGGTTCCCTCTGCTGTCATAACGTTGGGCAGCCCAAGCAACCCTCTACTATTTCAGAAGGCCTTCACCTTTTCCAAGCGGGCTGCTACTTTATCCAAAACTAGAGGAAAGCGCAGGTCAAGTGCTACCGATAATGTCGTCTATTACAATTTGCCCATTGACATGGTTATACAAAAGTATTGTGAATTCGTCGAAAGGCGCTAGCGTACCACTTGCTTGTTCGAGTTTCTCAATCATTGACTGCCAGTCGTCTAAGCACAATACGCTGTCCTGATAAGGATTCAGACTCGAACTAGGCAACGGAGCGGACTTTCGTATGGTTAACATACGCAACCATGAGAAGCAAGCCTGCTAACCAAACTGGTAACCTATGATGAAAAATAAAATTTCGGTGCATTGCAAACAATAAAGTGTATTGAGTGGGTCCCAGTTCCGTAATAGTATAAGTAAAGAAAGCGTCATGACACACTTACGCACAAGTGATACGACTAATAAGTCCAAGAAGAGGTGACCAGCTGAAATGTAAACGAAACCAACACACGGAACTCGACTGAAAGTAAATACAGTCAAACCTGTCTGATGACCACTCAAGGGACCGACAAAATATGGTCGCCTTGGACAGGTAGTCACTATGGACAGGTTCATGCTTAGGGATATTACTTTTAGGAGAAAAGGTTGGATCTGTGTTTGGCTGATCACCATAGACTGGTGTTCTCCATTGCAGATTGGACTGTAGTTTCATCAAACTATTTGAGAAGTTTCCGGAATCCGCACGAGAAACGCTCAGGATTAGTGTAGATGACCCTACGGCCGTTTCTTGAGCGTTCACGTGACCGCTCTCTAATAGTTGCGACATAATGAAACTATTAAAAGACTTCGCTCCACCTCTGCTCGACAATCCCATGAGATACGCGCCTTGTGGTACGACACATGTATCGTGCACACCACAAGTATGATTATTGATAAACAAGCATTGCTCGAGTCAACGTAGGCAGTCTATCCTCCAAGTCAAGTTAAGTCAAGTATACACATTTACGCATCCGTGAAGGGTGAATTTTCATCTTTGATACACATGCTATCGGCATGACAAACAAACTACTGAAAAGTGACAGAAAAGCAAGAAAAGGAAAGGCTCAATGAAACACATGACAACACGGATAGAATTTAGCTGCTAGTTCTCGAATAATAATGTTGTATTCAAATAGAAATTTGGCCCAATAGCCGTCGTGCGGGTATTTATTGCTCCGTACTTTTGTCTGATCGACGACGTGGAGATGTACTTGGAAAATGCTGTGTAAAGAGGGTGTGATTGAAGGGTGTGTATTTTGAAGCAAGTTTGGTGCAGGAATTGACGTGACTCGATACAATTGTTTTGCCAAAGCTGCCTTCGGAATACCACTGCAGAGAAATAGGTGTTTCAGTGACCTGTCATGCAACTTGAAAAACTTACATAGTTGGTCTGAAAAAATAACAGGAGTGAAATATATCCAGTGTGGTAGAATGCAGGCCGTGTTGAAATTCAACATCAAATTGTATGGCACTCAGGATAGTCGCAATCGAGCAACGCAAAAGGAAAGTCGGGTGACTGGAGAATATTTGAGTCATGTGTAGTGACTACGATAAATAGTGACTCAGTGTAACCACGATACTGTCACTTTCAATTTGAAGTTTGGGACATCCTGTGACAAGTCCCTAGTAAGGAGCTATTTTATGAAGTAGAACAGCATGTCATTACACTTGGACGCGTTCAGTGTCAAGCAGCGGGCGTTTGACCATTGCACTAATTCAGCTAAAATTACTTTCTAGCTTAACTGAGGAGGCCGAGTTTTGTTGATTCACGCTGCTGATAAGCTTGCTGGGGTATATCATACGTAAGCGAGCAGTTAAACATATCTTCACCACACCGTCTTTCAGGTGTTTGGTCAGAGCATCAGCCACAATGCCGAATTCGCATGTTAAATGCATGAAACGTCCTTTCCTGGATAGGCTCATCTTTTGTGGTCCTCTATTACGCCTTTTCAGGTGTTAGAAGACGAATTTGTCCTGATACTCACTAGTTATTAGAGCTCCACGGATCCTCTGCAATCCTCGGTAACGGTGTCTGGTGTGCACATACTGCGGGCCTGAAAAGAAAGACTGCCAACTAGATTCCGTTTGTGCTGTAATGCTACCGCCCTATAGAATTTGGTATACTGTCCACTTCAAGTGTTTTCTATGCAATTTGCGGCTGCATGATTCACTGCGGTTTCTGTTAGTGTGTCCGTCCACAAACGGTAGTCGGTCTGCGGAGTCATCCTCACAGGCGTAGTGCCGTTTCGAAAACGCAACGGTAAAATATTTCAACAGCTTTACAGCCTGCGCTTTCGATCCGCAGAATATAAAAATATCATTCCCAAACCCTATATACATTTCAGCTTCGTTAGTGTGTGATCTTACTGAACAATACTCCACTTTCGTCTCAAAGACATCAGTTAGCAGTGATACAAATGCGGACTCTATGGCAGCTCTAGCAGGTTGACGATATATCCACCTAATGCAGATAAACTACACGTTTAAGTTGTAGCCATGTATCACTTCTTTCATTCTCAAAAATCCGAAAGAGGAAGCGGAAAGAGGAGGAAGTCACAAAGGATGAGCGTACCCATGAAAGGATGTTTTGTGTACTTATCCTTCAAAGGCGACATTGTGGCTTATACCCTGACCAAACACCTTAAAGACGGTGTTAAGAAGACCCATTTAGTTGTTCGCCTACGCATAATATACTATAGCATGCCTTTACTCATAAACCGAAGGATAGACTATCTAGGTTGACTCGATCAATGCTGGTTGATCAATTCTTGTGCCTCTGGGGTGCACGGTACCACAGGATTGGCGAGCATCTAGTGGTGATTTTACAGTGGTGAAGCAAGGTGTTTTAATAACTCCATCATGTCAATGAACAATGAACAATGATTTATAACGGGCAAAAAAGCAGGTGCTTGACATGTCCGGTAGGGTGTTTAGCGTGACAAAAAGATAGAGCAAGTGATAATGGAGTCGTCAGTTCGGGCGATTACAGATGTAACTGCGCTGTCGTATAAAGGGAGTTTGAAATGAGAATGTGCGCACACAAATCAATAAGGGGAGTGGTTATTGATCACATAATAGGCGAGAAAAATAAAAAAGATAGCAAGGACATGGCTTACTCGTGTGCAACTATCTTGGGTCGACAGGATACAGAAATCCAGTTTCTATAGTGGTAGCGTTTATCAAATTTCGTGCAAAGCGTTTGGAGTGACTCGTTCTCGAGTAGGGTTATGGCACTTTTCCCTGTCTGTTGTGCATTGGTGCCAGCATCTGGTGGTCGTGGGCTATAGCACGTAATGTAAACGTGACAGAGTATCGTCAAGGCGTTTTTTGAAAATGGTTAGGGTGGGTGCAATAATTACATGTTCCGGGAGGGCGTTCCAAGGCTGTGCCACTCGAAGGGAGAAATAGTTACGCCGACATTCCAGGCGGCTGTACTGCGTGACTAACTTAATCTGGTGACCTCTTAGCGAGGTGTTTTGATTGAGTATTAGAAGGGAATGGCATGGGTGGTTGCGGTTTCTCAGGATCTGGTACACCATTATGAGATCGCCCCTTAGACGCCGATAACGTCCGCTGTATATTTTGAGGGTCTTCAGCCTGAGTGGGTAGGGGATGCTGGTCAAACCTCTGACGCTCTTCGTTGCTCTACGTTGTGCAGTATCGAGCGCGGTGAGATGGTGCGTCAGCCAGGGTTGCCACGCTTGAATAGCGTATTCCGCGCGCGGCCTCACGTACGCACCTCATTGAGTACAGTCCCGCAGGCTCTGAAAGCGAATTTACTTATCTACTCCATTCCTGCGAGATTGCAGTGCCGATTCCGGAAACATCTCTTACCAAATGAATGTACCGCATTCAAACGGAGAGCACTTCGTCGTTTTCAAACCTTGATATGCTAATGGTTGATGGGAAATACCTAGCGCCAGGAAATTAGACGGAATATTTGCAGGGTTGTTAGCGTTGAATACCCTGTTGGTGGGATGAGGCAGGAAATGCCTATCGTAAAATTGTACATTAAATGCACTACTATTACATTGTCAGTAGATTAATTCCTCATAAATTATACATCCGTGGCGAACCTATTGCCTTGGCTTCCTTAAGCCATGTCATGCTTTATACACCCGTGTGGGAGCTTTCGCAGCAATTTACTCCAAAATTGTGCACATACAACAACAGAATCTGTGGGAAAATAATACGAACTAACAAGGAAAACGAAAAGTGTTCATTTTCAAACAAGCAAATATTCTCGTATTTGTGGTAGCATTACTTTTGGGTCGACTAACAAGCGATAAGACAACATGGAGTTGCGATTGGAAGAGGTAATTGAAAATAGAACACAATTTCAACCGCTTGGAAGAACTAGATGCCATGTATGTTAAACCAGTGTGTAGAGGGTGAGGAGGGTTTAGAATCATGGATAAAAAACTAAAGGCTTGTGTCAAGATCCTTGCAAATCATAAAATCAACGATGGATGCTTTGCTTAATCCAGAGCACGTGGAAATAAATTTTAGTCATCGCATAAGATGAGTAAACTCTTTTTGAAGAAGTCTGGGGAAACTGACAGGGGAACAGTTAACCAATGGGAGAGAATACAAGCAGTTACAAATCTTAGAATTAAAGCACGCGGTACGGCGAACATTTTTGAGCCTTAGGGAGTAAAAGGCTAGCCTTCTGACTATTGTATTTAAGAATATATTTCAACCAGGATAAAGTGTAGGACAAAATCATCGAGATACTTTACGGAATATTAACCATGGATACAAAACTAGATTCGCACCACTATAACCAATGAAAGAGCCCCGCTTTGAAACTATGGTCTCAATGAGTGACACTCTCAGAAAAAAGAGGTATAACATATGACCAGAGCTCATTAATGCAGCTGTGTTTATCGCCTCAGCCTACCGTTACTAAATGTCGGATAGTAGTTTAAAAGCACATGCTGTGGGTCGCATAATAACATTTTAACACTTGAAGTACATTACTGTTTAAACTGATCGACTTACTAGCCGACTTTCATGGCACTCCAATTCGGGTGCGACAGACTGCGAATAGGGTCACTCTGATTCAGTCGAATGAGAATACTCGTGCGTTTTCCACAAAAATTGTTTTCGGTACAATCTATCAACAAAGTATACAATTAGTGTTTAATACACTCACCAAATACGGTCTAATGAACAACTTACGTATGATATTTGACGTACTAGGGGAATTTACTGGGCATTTTGTGAGGGTTCCTCAAACTTAGACTCAGTCAAACAGCCACCACACCACCAGGAAAGCGCTAGACGGCCGTTTCTTCCAATTGGGACTCGTCACCAGCGCGCACCCGCTGAATACTGTCGGATTCGAACCCATGATCTTACCCTTGCGAGCCAGCGAGTTATGCCACTGAGGCATGGATGACGATAGCGTACCGTGAGTTCGAATCCGGCAGGATCCGGCGGGTGTGCGCTACTGACGAGTCCCAATAAAGCGAGATGACCGTCTAGCGCTTTCCTGGATGTGTAGTGGCTGTCTGTCTGAGTCTAGCTGCGACGAATAGTAAACGTACGTAAGGTTCGAAAAGCAAATTTAGATGGACATTTCTTCTGCACGAACACTCACCGTTCGACGCAAATTATTGGAAAAAGTTTCATTATGTAAACTTGTGGATATGTTTCAATGGTGTAGTCTATGAGCTTGATACTATGAAACGGCTAAACAAAGCTTTGATGGGGCAGAAAGCCAAAATTTAAAGTATAAAATAAACATATGCCTGATTACTGAGTAATTCTGAAATCATGAGACAATGATACACGCCGGACAAACAGGTGTATGCTCAGTATTTTCCGACGGATGATGCAATTTCTGCTTGAATCCAGGCAAGCAAAATAGCGTGCAGGATAGCTACATTTTTGTTGGGGATAGACAAACTCACTGGCCTGCCCTGTTCGCCGTGCATCCGTGTGGTACACCAGTTAAAGCAAGTCAGATTACAACTGAACATTTTAGTGCGCGCAATTTATGTTGCAACGTGCGACATGCTTACTGCGGAAAGCCAGTGTTGGGGCATAGAAGTTAGGAGCTATGAGTAGGTGCATATAACTGGTACATACTGTGGCATTCACTCGGACATTCGTGCTCTAGGTGAGCACAATGTTCCTTGGTGTCCGTCTGTGTCAATATCACCGGCCAGCTAATTGCATCAGCAATAGCCGGAACTGGCATTGCAGCCTAAGTCGCTGTATGCTGTGATTCCATCACGAGATGAGCGTAGACTCACAAACCTGCATCCTTCACTTGTTGTCCGATATTTTACCTCCGTCTCAGAACCCCTAGCCTTTGGCCAATCTTCCAATTTGCTTAATGTTTTCGAACACTACTGGATGGCCCTCCGAAGCACAAATTGCTGGTTAGGCGAATACACAACATCTACTGGAATAAGTGTGGGTGAGTGTTATGATCCGCTCTCTCTCTCTCTCTCTCTCTCTCTCTCTCTCTCTCTCTCCTTCTCTGTCCCCAGCTACTTCGATCGGGGACGCCGCTGGTCAAACCGATCGCAACGCATGCCATTGAAATGGGGAATCTCCCCAAACGGACTCATCACAAGCCCATGAATTCTCTCTCCCATTGGACCACCAATGGTGTAGCCTAGTCTTCAGAATCACATTCTCTCTTTCTCTCTTCTTTAATATTCGCTTAAACGAAACTCACCGTTCACCCACCTGCATCACCTGAAATGACTATTAATCTGTCTACATCTCTTCTCATTTGTATCACATCCGGTTTTGTTCGACTCTATAGTTTCTCAAACTTCTCCACAACCGTGCCCTCAGAATGATCAGAAAGGTACCAGCATCAAACAGTACAATAGTAGGTGATGACCTGCAGTTGTATACTTTCGCACGAATGTCTTCCTATTATTTTGCGTTGCTCCTCCACTTTACCTGTATATTTCATCCTTCTGAACTTTGTTCTGCAATACCGCCCTCCCATTTACATCGAATCACAACGTGAACAATTTTGTCGTGAAACTGTAAGAGAAGATTAGTGTGGTGCAGCTCCCAATGTTCACAGTGCGATCGATGCATAAACATAGTAGACGTTTTGGTAAACACCTATCGAATATATCCCAGACCAACCATTAATTTTTTAATAATAGAAAACATCTGAGCTCAAAACAAGAGAAATCATAACTTTATCACGTGCAAATTCATAAAGCGGATGCTAGTGTAGGACGAACCTCACCATATCGCAGCCACGGCCGTCCGCCCCATCACTCATGACACGGTGGTTTGAGAGGCTGTCTCGCAAGGAGATAGCCGTATGGACACATTTCGTAGGAATCCGGAGAGCGATACGATGGTGACGAGTTCCAACGGAACAAAACGACCGCCCAGTACCACTTGGGTGTGGGATCTAACTGAGTAAATTTGGCTGCAACGCGTCTCCCCAAAAAGAATACTGCAAATTTCATGTCTCAAGATTAGTATTGCTATGGCACCTCCGCATGACAAAGAAACCATCGACGCTAGGCGTAAAAAGGAATGCAAACAGTTCAATCTTCTATTGTTACCTGCTGGTGAGTTGCGGCATCCGTGCTCGGGTTTGCCTCTCACTGAGGCCCCCAAGGGCACAGCCACAAGACGCCTGCGCCCAAAGAAGGATCGTGAATGGCTTGCGTTGAACCACCTGCAGCTCCATCCACACACCCCATATCCAGTGTAAACCCGAAGGAATAAGACCGGGAGGCATGTGGACGAGATCCGTGTTTCCCCAAAGAAGCCAGCCCAAACTTTTCAAGACGCACAGTCGCAGAATTCATGTCCATCTAATTCGGGAATCATGCGTACTAGACTTTCACCAAGCGGTGGTTGGACCGTAGTCCGCTCCACACTTGATGGAACCACTCTTTGAGCCTAACACGGTCTCCCCCAGCAACGACTAACAGTCTTCTGGAGCCATTATAAACGAGGTAGCGCATTTTCAACGGGTGGGCACCTTGTCAACATTCACGTCAAGCATAACCACACCGAAGATATCAAACAGCAAGCGCATAATATAAAAGAAGACAAACACGCGAACGGGACAGTGGATGTGCGACAGCATAACAGAACAGAGCAAATGATAAAATGTATAAGTCTGATCTAGCGTAAAGGTGAGATCAACCAAATGATATATATATATATATATATATATATATATATATTCCATCAGCAGTGTTTGCGACGAATTGTGGGCTTCACTTGGGGAGACAGAGTTGCTGACACGGAAGTGTTGCGACAAAGTGGGATGTATGCAGTGGACTGGATACTTTTCCTGAGACACCTGAGGTGGCTCGGTCATGTGTGGCGTATGGATTCAACGCGGATACCGAAACAACTCTTATGCGGTCAGCTGAGTATTGGGAATCGGCACGTGGGGAAACCAAAGTTACGTTACCAGGACATGATCAAAGCGAGCCGCTCACGTTCTAATCTTTATTGCAGGTCATGAGAATCGAAGGCGGTTGATCGGCGTGCGTGGCGCGATCTAATCATGAAGGCAGTTGACGAAGTACGGGAGAAAGACCTCATAAGTGCAGAGAAGAAGCGGCAAGTGCGGAAGCGGCAAGCACCGACGGGTTGTACTCCATCGATATCGAGTGTATGGTGCTGTAGCGCATGCGGTCGCGAGTGCCTGAGTCAGGCAGGCCTAGTGAGCCATGAGCGAGACCACTCGGGACCCCAACCGAAGTGACGACGGATCCTGCAGAGAACGTAGACAGAACCGGCGCAGCGTTTGTAGGTACGCTGCATTCGATTTACTAACCGCGTGCTTGCATGCTAAGTCTCTTTATTTCAGGTGGTGGGTTTCCAATTTTGTCCTAATGCTTTTCTTTCCCATATAAATACCTAGTTATACTCTCTTCTATACACTTGCACACGTCGCTTAAGCCACTTGTAGTTAATTTAGATAACATTTTCGTGTTTATGGCATTCCCGTCAAATATAATTTCTAACCTCCTGAACTTATCTCGGATTCGTTTGTAGACAACTTATTTCATATGCTGATTAATTTAAGATTTATGTCACCGTTTGCTTATGCATCACTCGATTTATTTTATTAGTTATCTTTCACACAAGCGATTGGCTGTTGCTTGATATCCCCGGTGTGGCTGCGCTTGATGTGCATGTTGACAAGGTGCCTACCTGTCTATTACCCACTACCTCGTCCATACTGGCTCTAGGAGAGCGTTTGTGGTTGCTGGAGGGGACGGGGTGCACGGTCCTTGTGGCCGTGTTAGGATCAAAGAGTGGTTCCATGCAGTCAGTGTGGAGCGGACTACGGTCAAGCCACCGTCTTGTGTGCGCTTGATTCCCAAATACAGTGTGCTTGTGTTTGCCTGTGAAGGAGTGTGGGCCGGCTCCGTTGATGAAACGTGGTTCCCATCCACATGCCTTCCGGTCTTATTCCTTCGGGTTTACACTGGATATGGTGTGTGTGGTTGGAGCTGTGGGTGGTGCAGCGCAAGCCATCCATGGTCCCTCTGTAGGCGCAGGCGTCCTGTGGCTGGCCACAGTGACTGGCAAATCCGAAACCGGATGCCGCCAAAGATATATATATGTATATTTATTTATTTATTTATTTATTTATATTTATATTTATATATAATGTATCGTGGCAACTGCGTCTCCTAAACTTCTATACCCAAGCCAAGGTAATTCTTCAAATGAAGTGGTCGACAGCCATTTCGCATCCGCAGTCACAGAAAGTTAATCCTTTCTGCTGCATGGTCCTTGAGAACACAATGCTTGTCTCCCTACACATTTTCGACTGAAGTTTTCCCTTTGTTTCCTTATGCTACTCAGCTTTCAACCGTCTTCCATTTTTGGGTTGAAAGCGCCTTTGTAAATCTTTCACACTCTTTGTTACGCCAATCGTTAATGTTGTCGGTGCTCACCAGTCCTTATTATCAGCATAGTAAAGAACAGAAGACTGGGATATCGGCGGAAGGCTCTATCCTTAAGCAACCGAGTCGCTACGAGCGACACTTGTCACAACAGCTAATTACTGATTGGAGGGGTCATTTTAAAGCACTCGTAGTGTATACGAGTTGCAGGCGACATCCAATATCTATCTGCCTCACGGTCCCAGTGCTCGAATTGACCCAGCTTCACTTCGATGCGGATCGCGGTCCACATTGGGATTGCGCAACCAGTGCCTCAAGATGACCCTTCCAACTAAAGGACTTATTGTGAAGGACACCATGTTATTTGTCTCATTGCCCTTGCCTCATAAATGTTCATCTCTATCATATTGTTGCCCGGAAATCATGCTCATGAAAGTCTAACCAATGAAGTCCAGCATAGTCAATTCAATGATACAGCGAGTTACTCATATCTGGTATTTGTTTCGGTGATGGCGAACAGCCATTGGACACCTGCACTATGGGTCGCACCATTTATAACTCCTTCCTCAAGCCCCACATCCCCATTGAACTCAAAAGACCGAGAGACATGAGGGCGAGAGGCGTGATTGATTTATGTAAAACTGAGAGATACTTGCGTTCTGGGTGCACACAATACACCATTGTGCTCAGTGGCACTCTACTAACCATTAAATAGTCGTCCATCGCAACGTATCTAAGCAGCCATGATTCAAAAGCATAACCCTCGCTTGTTTAACACTGCGTGCGCAGTAAATACAACTGACTACGAAGGTCCGCTGAACGGGCGAAACGACCCTTATGTGCACTTCCTACCCTGGGCCAGTTATAATGAATACCAGGCGTGCCATTTACTGCCCCTCACCCAATGCTCCCGTATAATTGTTACTCTACCCTGTTGTGTCACCCCCAACTGCTCCAACCCAAGTCGGTAACGAGAACACCAAGACGAGCAATGACGGGGTTCTTACTATCAGCAGAATTGTTGCAGCCAAGACCAATCAATCCACTGAGAACACCGGACTGAGGCAACCAATAAGAGGGTAGTCACATAAAACACCAATCAGACGCGCTCAACGGGGCGCAATTGATAGTGTCAGTCTTAGAGAAGAAACTGATAAGAAACAACAGCTGTTAATGGCCAATAAAGCTGCCAGAATGATATGTCAAAATAGATGTAAACAATAAAAATGAATGTCTGCAATTACGAACTGTCACACCAAATGAAGCTCAATTTAACTTTCCCCCTAACATACCCCTGGGAGCTGCCCGTCCTCTACACTGCGACAACATGCAAATTAGTGGATAGTGGAGCTCAGCCACACGACTACTAGGGTTGACAAGTTATGTGGAATATCTCCGAGAGCCGTGGACTGAAGAGTTAAAGCTCAGTTTGCAAAATCAGTGTTTACAGCGTCCAGCTGAGCCGAACAGAGTCTGTAGCATTTCAGGACGTACACCAGCCATTCGACTGAGTCTTTTTCAGAACAGATCAGTCTAAAAGCCACCGTCGTAGTGCTACTTCGCTGGACACTTAAGTTGTTGTAAACTGCACATGAAAACCTGACCTACGTCGCGTTTCACTACTGGATGGACTATTGGTTACTTACAAGTGATAATTTTGAAAATATTCAGAGAGACATACATACGGTTTGCACAACTGGTACAAAGTATCGACAATATATTATTACAGGATACAAAGAGAGCCATACCACTGTTCAACCTACTAGGGAGGTTAATAAAACAGATGAAACCAATTGACCTGTTGTGAGCAAGTACAACATACTATTCGTATCGAAGTGGTGGGATGGAGGTATGTAGCAGTTTAGTAAATATAATGGCATGGTATAGCTTCCGCTCGTTTAGCAAAGTCAAAATATAACGTGGAGCCGAAAGGGACAAAGTGCTTAGAAAAAGAAAATCTGATCCTGATAAACTGATGTGGATATACATAGGCCGCAATTTATGCGAACACACTCCGCGGTCTTTAGGTGGCTACACGAAACGCCACTTGTTAGGCACCAAATTGTACCAAGTCGACCTAGTGCCACACAATTATTGACGTTCGTGGCAGCGATATCCCGTTTGTGTAGCCAACAAATGTAAGTGACGTGGGAGCAGGTACCCATGTTGGATGGTGCTTGCTTTATGGTGTCGTGCCACAGCGATCGCATTCCACTAAAGTATCTCCCCTAGTCCGTTCTGAGTTCGAGCTCCCGACATGGCTTTACGCAAACACCACATAGATCACTGAAAGTACAAATCATACACGCTGTACCGAAGCCGGTGTCTGGCTCCGCCATTCTGCAACGAAACTATATTCTGTGAGGTCCATCGCAGCCAGTTTCCAAATCAGCTAATCATCCACATGCCCGGAAAAGCACTAGATTGCAGTTTCAGCCTGTTGGGCATCGTCAGTAGTGCGCATCCACCGGATCCGTCATGAGTACATCAAATTATGTCCGCGCTGACAGTTTCTAAATGCTATGTCGTACATAGCTACTGTTAGTGGACGTCGTGTCTTTCGGGGCCAATCCTGTCCTCTGCAACGTTCGTAACTTGCATGGCAGTGGAGGATAAGACGCGCTAAATCGCAGTTAGCTTGTAAATCATGACGGTCCGAAACTGTCCCCCGTGGCCCAGTGGCATAAGCTGCTGACTGGCGGTTCAAGCTGCTGGTGGTCATGGGTTCGAATCCTGATGGATCCGATGGATGCGCACTACTGACGATGTCCAACAGGCTGAAACTGCAGTCTAGTGCTTTTCCGGGCATGTGGACGACTATCTGATTTGGAAACTGGCTGCGATGGACCTCACATAATTACATCAAAATCCCCTACTCATGAGTACATGAAACTATATTCTTCCTTCTTTTTATCTGCGTCTAGGTGTGCGTTGTGCCCTTATCTGCCGTAAATTGTGTCTACCGATCTCACTTCGTCAACCCTACGTTCGTTCAGATTCGGTAGTCCTGTTTTGTTTCAGAACAAACCACAAGGCTACCCAGTGGCAAATGCGGTAAAACCTACAAAAGTTGACCACCCAAAGGACTGGACCAGTGTGGTAAAGGTCCAGAGATGGTCAACTTACGAAAGTCTGGACCCATAAAGTTTACATAGTTCGCATTCAAGCAATGAAAAAACCGGTCAACTTAGAGAGCTGATCAGAATAGAGAGACGGTCAACTTCGGATGTTTTATCGTAATGCACAGTTGAAAAAGTTAATGCTACACGTGATCGGGAAATACGCAGACAGTAGTCTATCACATTGGTTTCGTCCAGGTTAAACGGTGGGACCTGATATATGCAGTCTCAACACTGGATATTCAAAAGATTTACTTACTCGCCTCCTCACCAAACACATCACGGAAATGGTGTGTGCAATGGGCAGATTTTGCAGGCCTATTCAAAAGCACCGGTTACAATCCGCGTTCATCCTCTGTTCCATCCGTAAGACGCTAATCGATGTGGTCAAGTCAACCCATTTGGGAAACGGTCCTACTAACGCAAGTCCTGTTGCGTTTGTTTGTCTTCTGGTTCACAGTGCAACTGTCTATCAGCCCAGCAATTGCTAATGTTAACTACTTACGCCCACCCTATCACCCCCGCTGGTGAACAAACTTAACGCGCTTCATTTGGCAACCAATGAGGGCAACGTAAATGACGCAAGTGGCTACCTGATTGGCTCGCTGTCGCGTGTGTCACTCTGTTCGACTTGACCGTATCGGGGCTAGGTAAGTCGGAAGGGGTAGTGAAAGGGGGTGAGAATTCGCAGTCGTGTTGCATCCACATTGGGAGTGGCCGGACGAACATACATAACTTTGTGTTGGAGGCAACGGAGTTATGGAAGACAACTATCCTTCCCCCCGCTGATAGGTTTTTCAAGCGTTATGTTCAAGCCTGGCCAGTAGAGAGCTTAAAGCATTTTAAGCACACACTCTCACAACGGGGGCCAATGCCTGCAAACGCGTGGTTGTAAACGATGGTTTCCCAATCTACCCGGATTGTGTGTGTGTGTGTGTTGGGGCAAGCGCAGTCTATTTGCTCGCTACAAATCCTCTCCGGATTGTCGCATCCCATTCATATGGTTCCGGGGGGCTGACTGCCATCAATCATTTGCACAACAGGCATCTCCTCAGTCGTCGCGCTCACATCTCAGAGACGAATCACACACTCTCGTGTGCACACACGCGCTTTCGTTTGTCAATCTAATCGAGCAATTGAGACGATTGCCCAAGCTATAGCGCACGACGTGTCTGTCAAGTCTCGGAACAGTAAAGTCATCAATCTGAGACTAGGACGAAAACGGTAATCGCAAACTGACAGCGCATCTACCACCACCACCACCACCATCACGAACTCAGCCAAACTCTGGATCCAGTACCCCAGTGCAAGCAACACTGCAGCAACCGTCGTCGTCCTCGTCGTCAACGTCATCAGAATCCCCACATCTCCACCTGTTCTTGTCCTTCAAACAGCCACGATAAACATGACATGGTGGGGTGGGCTGACAATGCGCTTATTGATCTATTCCTACATCAATTGTCAAGTCTGACGTGCCTCAACCTCGGCTTATACTGCACCAGTTTATCCCCTGCACTGTCTGTCAGAGCTGTCCACCGCCTGTCAGCTTGAGAGCGGATCAGGCAAAAGAGGCGTGCGCAAGGCTCGGCGTTGATTGACTCGGACGACATCTGGCTAACCACATGTAGCATCTTTTATATTCCTAAATTTATCGATCTGTTTGGGGGATTACACGTGATCGATTTATGAATTAATTGGAGCGATCTAGCGAACTGTTTGAAGTGACCGCAAGAAAGGCCGTCCGATACTACAAGCAATTTTCCATTACATCGTATCATAAAGTAAGTTATGCGGCCTTTGTCCAAATTTCTAATCCTACCGTTTGAATGATATGTGTTTAGTGGCCTGGTTAGTGCCCACAATTTACTGCATTTTACGTCCCTGGCCGGTTCGTAGCCTAAAGGATCACAAGCCTACCTTTAATCCGAGAGCGCGGGGTCGAGTCTGCGTAGGGGAGAGGGCGACCTTCGCAGTATGCGTAGCCCACGCGCAACTATTGGTGGTTGCGTGGCAGCGAAGCGTCGGTACTGTGTACCGACTTACTGCTGACGTCATTTGTACATCCCAGCTTGTGAATTCGTCTGGTTATAATTCCATCTATCCGTACGTACTGGGTTCACATTAGACCTCTAGCGGATGGTGGCCCTTTCGATTCCAATTTGTAGCTTGCCGGGACCGAGAAAGCTTGTATTAACTCTGAAATGCATGAAGTGCTGTAATCTATGAATTTACATCGAAGCCACTTTACTGTCACGAAAGGACACGCTTGTTACCTTTAGGCACCTGAAGCATCCGCCAATAACTTTGACCAAATCCCACCGAGTAGTTAAATGCTACAAAGTGTGCAAATGATCTACTGAGTTTACTTCCATCATATACTCCGGCAAACCGTTCAAAGCACAGGAGATGAGGAACTCGTTTCCGCTCCAGCTCCACGAGCTTGTTCCGGTGTCTGAGTATGGTCCAAGGTGTTCGCAAGTGGGGGACTGGTCTCAGCATGGGGAACTCGCTGAGACATAGAATGCAGTAGGTCATGATGAGGTCGACTCCTACCGGTCATCAAGACAGGGAGTACACTGCCAACCTCTCGCACCTGCCTTAGTTCCACCTTGGTAGCGATGTGTTTGACGTTTCCGAACTTTTGCGCCTCGCCTCGAGTGGTCGGGCAGTAGGCGGGTTAGCCGTAATCTAGCATCATGATGAGACAGAAGAGGAGTGGGTTAACACAGATGCACCAACATGATGAATAACAATATGGAATTTTCTCGATGTCTCGATTTACTAGCCAGTCTGGTATGCTCTCGAGGTGAAGCGTTGATACGATGATTGAACGCGTAAATACGTAAGATCAATCGGTGTATCAACGATGCAATATGATGGGACATTGTATCTGATCCGGTAAGTAAACCAATGCTTAACGGGCCCGTAGTGAGATCAATGGGGAGGGATTTAGAGAGCAAAACTAGACGTACTGGCAAAGTAAGGGACGTGTTTGTGGAGTTGTATCAGGAGATACAATTAGACATGCAAGTGAACCAGTCGGTCTCCATCTTATGGGAGGATTGGTGAGTATACCGTTCGTTTACGTCATGTGGTTCCCTAATGGTCGAGAGCTAGATCATATGCGGTCACTGGTTTCATAAATCTTCAAGATCGTTTCCCAGTCGATAAACTCACAGACGAGAATATTCTTGCAGATCTACTCCAATCAAGTGCCCCAAAACACGGCATGAGTATCCAGGAAGCGAGGGTAGACCCGAGTTTGCAAATCTACTGTGCTCACAAAAGCATTTGGTTCAAAAAGCACCTACCTTTTAGGACTCCAGTACTGCTGCCACAGTGATAGGGTTCTACCGAACCTTTGCGGAATGCCGTCCAAGATTATTTAAACACCCGGTCTCAGTAAGACATACATGCCATCATTAATAATGGGTTACCATGTGACTCCGGCACAGTTTATTTCGCTTGTCCAATCTCACTGATTATCCACCACGAATTAAATACTTCATGTGACTGGCTATTAGCCTGATGTCTCGTGGAATCAAGCCTTCGTACCATGCGGTTTGATCCGGTTTATAGTTCCTGGTTATCAGAAAACAGGATACGCACTTGAGAATAGAAGAGGCACCCTTTGGATATTTTTCGGTAACTTTACTGAATGGGCATATGCCAGCAGGCTCACCTGTTGCACGCAGCCTGTCCGTTACGGAGTAAACAGGTATGCCGTCAAGAAATTTTGCGCGGTTTCAATGAGCTTCGGAAATCCGTATGGCTGACCACCCATATATGTCTATTCCAAATGATGCAACTTTTGGTGGTTTCAAGCCTACTGAAGAAGGATGTACAAGGGGCATGTCACATGACATTATAAACGCCCAAATGTGATGGCGAGCTGGGTACCCATGCAAAGTGAGCAGCTTATGTTCAACCGGCTAACCTTTCCGTACATCGTTGGTAGCAGCGTTCGAAAAAGGGTATCACTAGCGTGCACTCTTATCAGTCAACCACTGATCCTCCATCTGAGATGAAAATCGTTCGCGAAAGAAAATGAAGTTTGACGCTACGCATGATACGTGAGGTCAAACGAGGTGGAGGCAGTATATCGATGAGTTGACCATAAACTCGCTCCAAGCCGCGAGTGAAGATGACTGGTGAAGCTCTACCAAGTTGTGGAAGTGGGACGAAGCTGTGCTGAAGGCTAAAATGCCAATCTGGCGGTCCTCATTTGTGCAGTACCCAATTCGGTGCAGAATCGCTACCTCTGTAACGCGGAGGGGTTTGTACGTACTAAGGACGTGATGAAACCAAGTATTCCGTTACTCTAACCAAATTGCATTGGATATGGCTTTCGACTGACCAGCATTGATAAGCAAATGCATTGCGACACGACTGTGGCCCCTCCTCTGCTCATTGGGGCAGAAAATTTCACCTTACCTTCAACGCAACACCGTCTCCGTTTGCTAACCGCTCAGGGTGCTAGCAGTGTACCGCGGGGATATTATCCTTGACGTTCAAAGGTTATCATGGAGGTATGTTAGTGGGGCTGTTTCGACTCAGAACCCGAATAGAAAAGGAAGGGATCCTACCATTCTAGACCATCGTTCACCTGCAGTGTCAATGTATTAGATTAGGCCCACACTGGTGAGACTCTATAACATTGTGAACAGCATGATACCGTCAGTCACATGTGCAACGGTAGAGTAGAATTAGATGAAACATCATCATTTCGTTGTGCTATTGACTCGCAGCGCTCAATCAACACCGGTGTTATGCAGTATGAAGATGTAAGTTACGGCCGTCTTGATTGACAAGTTCCAGTATGCCAATTCGGTGGTGACCCGGTGGCTCTTCAGCAATATCGATGTCAGCGCTTCCATTCAGAATGTCGTGGAGCATGTTCTTTCTTGAAGTAGCACTTACTTCCTGACTAGTATTCAGATAGTATCCATCAGGTTGTTGAATGAAGTATCTTCTGACAGGCTCCACAAACCACAGATCCGGAAGCGAAACAACGCAATTCTGTTCTAATTACACCTAGACCTTGATCCAGTAATCCATCAGGTCACGAATCGCTTCAACGCAGATCACGAACGTAACTTCGGTTGTATAACGCTGCTCTATCACAGTTATAGTTGCGTTACGATGTGCATTGTTTGCTTTGTGCACGACCTTGTAGGCATCCGGCTTAAAAGCAAGAAGTCTTGAACTCAAGGGAACTTGGTGGCCCAATCAAAAGCGTTAAAAATTTTCCTAGAAACAAACGTCGTGAACCCGCGAGTATTCGCATTATGTGTACTTTCCCTCTGGGTTATGCACCTTGCAGAACAGCTCAAATGAGCAGGTTCCAGCTCGAGGTGAGGACAAAGACGATTGATGACTGTTCCCCCAGTGACTTGTTTGCAAAGACAAGTCTTTAACGTTCGATGGCACACTATCTGATTCGTTTGTTCAACGGTGCAATTTAGCTGCCAAGTGTGGACATTTCACGGCGGGACTTACACTGAAACAACCCTGTGATAAACTCAGATGCTACCATCCATTACTTCCATAATACGTTGTCTAGCGACGTGTTCTTCACCATCTTCCTTCCGTTGAACCATCCGGTGAGTAGGCTAGTAAGATGGAAGGATTGGTAGGAAAAACCATCCTCCACGGACGTCAGCTATATGCACCGGAGTATCCTTTATTCCAACTTGAATCCACAAGGCGTGCAACGACGGACGGTGCGCTATTTGCTTATCTGAGAGCATATGTATCCTACTTCTGATATGCGGTCATCTCATGCCCAGTTCAGGTTAGGTCTCTTAATCCACACATAGTGGCTCCCAAAATCATGGCCATATGTAAGCAAGTGAATTGGTGAGCAACGTTCAAAGAACACAAGGGGCTCCGCCGAATGCACCCCCTGGGTACTCCCGGGGGAGCATGCTTCGCAGCTCTGTCGCTTCGGTTTTACGGTCAACATAGGGCGTGTGGATGGAGTCGTGTAGTGCAGCATAGACCACCCACGGCCCATCTGTAGGTCCAAACAATCCGGACGATCCGGAAGCGGCTGATGCCAACCACTTTGCTACTACTGCTATACCTGAAGTAGTATCAAGCAAGACCACGCACAGAAACATCACTCGGCACGCGCCTCCAATCTCATAGCGAGTTTTGTTGATGAAGAAAATTGGTGCCATTGAAGATTGGCTCTAATTAGGTAAGGAGCAGGGTCTCTCAACCTCTAGTAACAATAAGCCGATTTAGAGTCACTACAACTGAATACAGAAAGAACGACGAGCTATACTATGAACTCATAGAACTCTAGTCAAGTTAGCCGGCGTCATGTTAAGGAAAGCGCAATTAACAGCTTTACCGGACACGAGGTTCAGGAAGGCGTAGTCTTTGAGTGCCAGTTGTTGGCCACTGTCATGTCCGGTCGAAGTGAGTGCGTATTGTTGAGAGTTGTAGGTCAGGTGTCGGCATTATGAGGACACGGCTGTATGCACGGTCAAAGTCGGTCCGCTCACCCGGACGCACCATGTGACATGAGACAAATATTCACATGCGTCGAGTGACTGGGTCGCGATAGCTAATCACAACACAAAGTTGGTCGGTATTTCAGCAATCCAGGATTCGACCGGAAGTCCCTGCGTCCCGGAGTCGAGCCGCAGTCCTGCTTTATCTATTTGAAGAGCGTAAACGGTTATGAAACTGATCATGTTGTGCAATAGCTCGGGCATCACCTGATCCAATTGACATTACTCATGTTCAACTGCAGACGACGCACCAACTACTTTTGACCTGAAAATTAGTACTGTTTTCCGCGAAAAGAGGTCCCTCTCCAAAGCTAACTTGAACCGATATAAAGATGCCGTGCGCTCAAAGAAGTAGCAAACTAGTCGCCAACATTGTGAATGACCGAGTCTGAGTCTATAAAACGTATAGATTTGTGAATCGATTAGGGCGTGCTCTTTTTTGTTATCCTACTGTGTTAGTTCCCGATGTGATGGCTCGGTCACATGTTACGCATGCCAGCACACCGCCTCCCTCGAAGTGCGTTGTTTACGCGCCGGGAGTGTGGATGGAAGAAGAGGAGGGGTGGCCAAGCGATGACTCGGTTGAGAGGAATGAAGGCCCTCACTTCGAAGCTGCCCTCGGTTGGAGCGTCTCGGCTCCCTGGTTGGGGTCCGAAAGACGGTGAACACGTTTGGCTGGATACAGTTGCTGATATGGCTAGGAGCCGACTTCAGTGGCGTTCGTGCTGTGATTTTCGTTGTCCCACCGCATCCCTCTTAGCCTCCCCCTCCAACCACGATCTCACTATTTAGCCTTATATAATTTTGCTTAGTATTATTTTTCTGCATAGTAGCCGGCTGGTAGCTTACCGGAACGATGCCTATCCGTTACCGGTAGCTCAGCTGGCTTGCACCTGTTGCATTTCCCTTTTTTTCTTTTATGTATTGCGACACAGTAGCTGGGGTGATTACCACCTCTAGCTAACGTGCATAGTGAACGAATGAATGAGTTCCTAAAGTAGATGCTTCATAAAGTTCCATTTACAGTATGCGGTACTTTAACTTCCGTCTGACGTTGGTCACGAGCACATTTTCAGATGGGGTGAAGGAGGTTCACTTTGATGTGAATCACCGTCCCCAATGGAAATGAGGGCAATGATGGAACCACATCGTGAGTAACTTACATCAAGACTAACTACTTCATAAGGTATTTGGGACCAGAGAGATAAAACAGTTGTAAGCACTTGAATTCCGGCTGCGCTCACCTTCTGTTATCCCACGCTCCCACGCGGCTGGCAAGTTAACTTTGAACGGCTGATGGCCTTGATTTTGCAATCCGCTTCGTAAGCATGTCTCTTAACAGGTGCCACTTTGGGGTCTTTAATTACCGATATGTTGAAGCACAGTACGTATCAAGAAAGTGGTAGGAGTAAGCGAAAAGCTTCGTCTTGATCGCCAACATACGACTGGCGCTGAAAAATGTTATCGTGCTTGAGATGATTTGTTGGTTACATTGTATATTACCACGCATTTCTCATTAAGTGCGTTGTTACTCCCTTCGTAGTACACGCATGACGACGTATGTTCCAGTTGTCTATCCGACAACCAGTTTGAAGGATGATGTGAGTGAGGCTCACGCGGGTGTCGCCGTCTGTCTGGATGACCGCCAGTCTTTGGTACACTGGTGTGAGTGCAGATCGTGTGTTCAACCACTCACCTGCTACCAGCGAGATACAATGTGTGTTCTGGTCAGTATCTGAAAGGTGCGTTTTTCGACCAAGTGGGTTTGCCGGGTGGAGTAACCATCACGTAGATCACAGTATGGGATATTAGCGTGGATGTTTAAATAATTGGTTGATTTATCATCGCGAGAAAACCTAGATTCAGTTGACTCCTGCGCGGAGTTCGCCACCCCCAAAACAAGTCTGTCTAGACAATGTAGAAAGCTGACTCTCCCAGGTTCCTGAGCAGCACTTATGCTTCGACAATCAACGTCGTAATAAAATATTTTGACAGATTTTTCCGCACAGTGTGAACATAGAAATTGATTCGAGGTCACTAGGCCTCAGTACAACCATTCATACATAACGCGCACTGGAATATAAAGGCGTATATAAAGACGCATAAGGATTTTAAGTGTGCCCTATAGTCCGAAAAATACGGTACGTGGAATGAAGACGAAAGGTTGTTGCCACCACAGTAACCTGTGTAAGAGTATGCAACATATGTAGTAGAATTAGCTGTGATATGCTAACCGAACTGATGAGATAAATTGGTCTCGAATTGCATCAGAGCACCTATTCGAACCCACCCAAGAGGTTAACCAAAACTGATCCGGACTGCCATACATTGAGCTGTCAACCGTCGCCACTCGCTGATTAACTGGTGCATTCTCTGATCAGGTGCCAGCCACTGCATTCTATTTGCGCCAGAGTGGCACGGATCCCGGGTTGACCTAAGTCAATTCGATGTTTATCCGAGGCATTCCGGGGGAGTCCATACGGGGTTTTATACACAGCATTCAATCCGGAGCAAAGGACCCATTCAACATCGAAGTTTGTTAGATGGTCACACTTAATTTGAAATAAGTAATGTTGGCGTACGTGTGAAGTAGTGCTGCTCATGTATACATAGACAAATTGCTGCGCTGCAATCAACCCGTAGCCACCAGTATCGCCTGCTAAACAGTTCAAGTCTCCTCAAACTTCATCGCTGTCGAAGGTGGCTCGACCACTTTACATTCTTTGTCGCCCGATGTCGCTGAAGATTAATCGCAGCGAGGTCTGACTCCTAACAAACATACCAAGGTTGTTTACGTGGTGGAGTGGAGGGCGTAGATAAACACTGAATGACGTGGGGAAGCCGGTCGATTCAAAACATACGCCATTTTGACTGGCCCTTTTAGAGTATGACTCGTACTGTATCAACCGAGTCGTTTGGACTCTTTAGACTACACTGAGGTCGCGTTCTTAGAGCAAGTCCCCAGCTTGTGGTTTTCAAGTCTATAAACGTATGTATGTGTGGTTAGTGTCAGCACGGAAGCCCCTGTCTCGGGGAGTGCGTTCCACCGGGGATGGCATACATAACAAGCAGGGAAATTTCTGCAACATTCTAACGTACTAGACCGCTCCAACATATTCTATCAGGTTCCTCTTAGTTTAATATTAGTGCCAACCTTCAGTTGAGAGCTCACACACGAGCTAGGTTGTGTAGGACTTGGTAAACCATTGCTAGGTGGCTCAGTATCATTCTCCAAATATTTCCAAGGATTGTGCACTCCGATAACGTACTTGATAGCATGAATTTGACAAGCTCAAGAGCAGTGACATCGTACTTATGCGTATTCGGTGTGAAGCCTAATATAAGTTGGACGTTTAAGTGGAAAACAGTGGAATGCCGTTCTAATGAGACAGAAATGTCGCTTATCAACAATCAAAGCTTTTGCAGATTTAGTGGGACAAAACTGGTCACCCTGAGTCTTTACACCTAGGTTTCGTTGTGCAGAAGTGATCTACCGTAACTGTTTGTAGAGCTGATAAAAATAACGGGTTGAGATGTCGTATACAAAGTACTTTACATCGGTGCGCCTTCAAATGAAGTAGTTTTCGCGCCGACTATTAATGCGCTCGATGTCGCCCTGGAGAAGTCGCTGTTCGGCAATCGTATTCTTCATTTTCGATATCATGCTATCACCTTACATTTAGCCTGAGTACTGGTGGGCTCAAACGAAGCCTCACTCGGGTAAGACTGCATGGCACTGTGAGTTTTCACAGGGACAACGTCGTTATAACTGATGATAGCCACCGTTTTTCTTTGTCGCTCGGTATCTCAAGAGTAATTCACCTTCTTGAGAGTCGTTGTCAGTTTATGGTGGTCTTGTGTAAACCCCACCTTGCTCAGCGACATTGCACCCTCGCTGCTGTTACCCACACTGCACTCAACAAGTCAATATTACTAATGAAATTGTAAAGATTCCTGACAAAGTTATACGTGTTTGTGCACATATATGTGCATGTGTGTTTACGCGTGTCCTTTCGGGTTAATTATCCCCCGGACAAAGGAAGAAGGCGTCAGCAGTACGCCAGTACGCAGTACCGACTCTTTGCTGCCGCGTAACCACCACCAGCCGTACGTGGACTAAGAATATTGCGAGTGTCGCCCGGTACCCATACGCAGGCTCGAACCCGTGCCTTCGGATTACAAGGCAGGCTTGTCATCCTATAGATCACAGGTCGGAAGAGTATGGAATCAAAAGCAAAGTTAGAGGGAACGGCGTGTCCAGTACGTGAACTTTGCTATGCCCATCCGGATCATCTCCCTTATTTTACCTGTACTTCGCCGTGGTTCCACTGTTCCGCGGGAAAAAGGACTTCATGATTCAGATGCATACTGAGTGTTGTCAACCCTAAAGCACGGTCCTCCGCGACCGGTTTCGAACTTGACGGATCTCATCAAGTAGAGATGGTGGGGCTACTGGAGATTTTAGCCGAAACTTTTATCCATTTAGTCACTGAGGAACGAAGTGATCCCAATAATAGAATAATGCACTTTATCAGATATTCATTATTTGCTGTATCTCAGATAAGCACACTCACGGACGAACTTGAGCAGCCAACTGGAGTTCCAGGTAACATAGCAGATACCGGCTTCATAAGAGAGTAAACGACCCATGGCCTAAAGAATCACAAGCCTGCCTCGTAATCTGATGGCGCGGATTCGAGCGTGCTTAGCGGATTGGGCGACCCTCGCAGTATCCTTAGTCAATGCACGACGGGTGGCGGTTGCACGGCGGCAAAGCACCGATACGCAGTACCGGCGTACTGTTGATAGCTTCCATAGGAGAGGTGTTCGCACATTACCAAACTCATGCTTCCAACTGTCGACGCCAAATGCGGGCATATTCACGGGCTGAGGTTGCCATCAGCTAACTAAGGTAACTCAGCGCTGTCACGATTGGACTTGCGTTTATTCAGCGTTCACTTGACCGCTAGCTACATGATCTGCCTGCGGTGAGTGTTTCAAAAGAACTGTGGAACTGCGCGTGCGAATGTGATGTGGAAAAATCGCTTTCAAGCTTTCTTCTAATGCGTCCCAAAAGACCTATGCAACGGGTGTACACGGGTTTCAGGGGCACGATGGTATTTCCCTATAGGAGGCTTGTGGCTTAGAGTGATCTGGGAACAGATCGTGAGCAAAAATCCCTGTCTTCTGGCTATGCGCAAGTATAATATATTTGCGAGTTTTCTCAAACCATACGGTTGTCGCTTTGCAAAAAGGTACAACTTACCCCACTAGTAGTGGGAAATGTCTACTATCTTAAAGAAAACCAAGCAAAAGACCCGCTCAAACTGCTTCTTGTTGTGGTGCGCCCATCTGTGGAATAAACTACCGTCGCAAGTAAGAAACAGTAAGAACCTGTCTATGTTCAGGTCTCATTTGAAAACATTTCCTTCCTTGCTAAATGTGGTCAAACCCTTCGACCTTGGGCAAGCTACGGGTAAACTCCTGAAGTCCGACCTAGAAAACTTATGACAAAACTAGCTTTCACTAGTGTTACTTAGTAAATATTCCACAAAACATCGCATCACTGATAGCTAGTCAATGCAAATTCATAAGTGAAATGCCGACGAAACTCGTTGATAGTTCCACAAAAGAGAACGTATCCCACACTTCCGGGAATATACGCCTTAATTTATCATTTATTTGTTTGCATTAGTTGGTCACGCAGCAGAAAATCCGCTCCAACTGAATCATAAACCGCACTGCAATCAATTTCACTTGGATTATTATGCTATGGAGTATAGTGGTCATCCTCCCAACCCGATGAAAAATATCATCCACGGCCTGGTTTCGTTGTGGACAGTGGTGAGTCTTCTTGGACCACGGCGGCTGCTGGCAGTAGAAATGACCGGGTTGTGTCGTGAACAGCGTCTGTCCCCGGTGAAGTGTTTTCGGTCCTTCACAAAGAATCTGTGGGATGAGCTCGACTGAGGAGTGTCAAATGGACAAGCAACTGTCTGCTAACTTACTGGAACTTTAGCCCATGGGCTGTTGAATTTAGTTACATAAAAGAAATAGAAATTAAATAACTGGGTCTATGTCCCGACAGGTGGCTTACGCAGTCATGTGTGGGACGATCATTTGGACAGGGCTGCGTATCGCCAATCTGAGTGTGAGAGGCTTTCCAGCTCAATAGAAGGTCCGAACCCATAAGCGTTTCATTTATAAAGTTTGGATTCAATATGGATCCGTAGTGTACAAGGTTTGTAGGCCATGTAATACAGAACGGGTTGAAGGGTTAACTGCGTCATTTGTTGCTCGAGTCGAATTCCATAGATTGCTGAAAGTCGAAAAATTTGTTCACCTTGACTTGGAGAGAAAAATTTTCAAATGTGATCTAAATATCGACAGACTGTCACTGGTTCTTAATTGCAAGGGTAGTTTATTCCACAGATGGGTACCTCATACCAAGAATCAATTTGAGCGGGTATGTTGTTTGGTTTTCTTTAAGAGTAGTAGACATTTCCTATTACGAGTTGAATAGGTAGATCCATTTTGTAAAGCGACAGCCGTATTGTTTGAGAAGACACCCAAATGTATTATGTTTTAGAGAAGAGTGAGATTGCTTTTCAGTCTTCGAAGCCAGAATGGGTTCATTTGAAGGTGAGAACATTGTTCTCCAGAGGTGTGCCTTGATGAGAGCCTCAGGAGCAGTTTCGTGAATGAGCGTTGGACGTTCTTCATGGCAACTCCGTCTTACCTAGGTAGCTATATGGGATGGTCTGGTACATTAGTGTAAGTCGCACTACGAGTATGAATAATTCCAGCCGTGTATGGGATAGTAAAATTGAATAAGTCATGTGGCTTGTTAATTGTCTCGCTTCCACTACTTCATGTAGCATGTGTCGGGAGAAGTGGAAATTTCTAGATTATGGAATGCCAAAATCCCAAACGGAATGCGCAGTTAGGAGGAGGTACTAGCAAAAGTGATGAATTTGTCTGCTGAAAATCTCATAGATCAGCTTTTGCTCCACATTTTTTATGGATGATAAGTCCTCGAGTATCATTTTTATGCATACTTTCAGGAGATCAGGAGGAAGTGAGTACACTTGTTTGATGTCATCCGCAAATAAAAATGGGCTCCAGTGTCTAAGGTAATCACAAATATCGTTTATCTAAAGGAGAAAATGCAATCGGTCTAATACACTATCCTGAACGACACCACAACTGACATTTCTGGGAGCAGAAGAGTGTTGACCAACCTATATTTTTTTGTTCGGTCGTTATGGTATGAGTAGAACCAGCTCGATAAAGTGTTGCTGATCCCCTTGTAGTCAGGTACGGACGAAAATGGTTTGTGTGGTACACAGTCAAACGCTTTTTGCATATCCAGAAGTATGCGGATAATGACCACCTCACCATCAAGTGTTACGGTAATATGATCGAGGAATTGTAATGGGTATGTGACACTGGAACGCTTTGTGGTGAATTGAAGGCTGGTAGCTTAGGTTGTTCAGATGGCGGTTCAACTGTTTGCTGAGCTTGGCAATTTTGTGGCAGCCAAATTGCTAAGCTCAGCGAACAGTTCTACTGCTTTTTAATGAACCCGTGCTAGGAACTGCTGTGTAGATTTGATCATGTCATCAACTGAGTTACCCAATTTTGGAGGCTATTTCTAAGGTCTTAGCGTCGGCGAAATTATGGCTTATCGGTCGATGGTTTGACATCTGGTTTCATGGACTTCCTTATGTTTCGCCAAAAATATGAAAGTTTTCTATTGAAGCGGGAAGCAGCTGGTGTGTAATGACAATGTAAAAATGTTCAACATGAGGATGGGTACGTTTTCGTCCCTTAACGTTATATCTACAGGGGGAATACCATTAGGTCTCGGCTGAAATGTTGGTTTGATGAATGTAATGCTCATGTATATGGCTTTTAGACTCATAGTACGTTTTCCGTTTCTATTGGAATGGAGAGGAAAAGCTACGGATGATGCAGTAGTCAACGAGGCGGCAAAGTAGTCATTCACTAACTCACATATTTGTGCTGTATCGTCTGTTGCCGTACAGTCGTTTAGAAGTCGGCTTAGATTTTCCTAATGTTGTTTCGGATTTCTTCTTTTGCGTACATGCATCAGGGTACAAGCCTTCTCTGAATTCCTGATGGCTCGGGCTTCCTTGGCAATTCCGTTGAGTTTGGTGTTCAAGTTTCGGTAAGGTTTCGTATAGTTGAATTAAGTTGGCCATGTCTTTGTGTTCGCAGTGGTGTAATCACAACTTCTTAAATTTGGAATCAGCCTTGGAAGACGGTTTGTATCGGGCGTCGACCGGGTCTGTGTTTACCTCCCCAAAATGTAGTTTTCTTCTGTTGTTTTCAGTTCCTCACGGGTCCCTGAATGCTCAGAGTTGGACGCATACAATTTACGTCATGCGCGCCACGTTTTCAGAATGCAGACTACTGTTGGAAGTAGGAACAACAAGTTGGCTTTCATCCTGGCTGTCGGTGGGTGGATCAAATATTCACGCTTCGTCAAATTCTCGAACACCGCCACATCTACCAGAGGTCTACCCTCATTGCTTTCTTAGATATCCGTGTTATATTTGACTCGGTTGATCGACTTGCGCTATGGGGTTGCTTGCTGCAGTAGGAGGTCCCAGGAAAGTACACTGCCATCCCGCGTGCACTCTACCTCCACATCTGGCAGAGTGAGGGCCTATGCCAAGCTTTCATCGTCCTTCGCTGTCAAAACCGGTGTAATATAGGGCTGCGCTATAACCCCTTTTCTCTTCAATTTTGCGACTGAATAAGTCCTGTCGAGAGCTCTGGAGGGTTACCAACATTTTGCTCCACAGCTACTACCGGGCAAGCGAGCCATCGACTTAGATTATGCCGATGACTTCGCCTTACTTGCTGATGACTCGCAGAGTATGCAAACCACTCTAAACCGTTTCACGATTAAGGCATCTAAGTACGGAAAGCGCTTCACCCCGTTGAAGTGTAAAGTGCTGCTCCAGGATTGGCACTCGCTCGCTCCCGTGCTTACTCTTGAAGGCACACAACTTGAACACATTAACGGCGTTGTATACATTGGCAGTAACATGTCTGCTAGTAGCACTATTGGGAAAGAATTTTTCCTTCGCATCGCCAAAGCTCGGTTGGCGTTTGTCAGCCTGAAACCCTTGTGCCGTCATCGGGATGTCTCGCTCTTTATGATGGGTCGCGTTCATAGTGTCACGATTAGGGCAGTGTTGCTATTTGGAAACGAATCGTGGCCAGTTTGTGTGGATGACATGCGCCGGATCTCAGCCTTCGACGATGGTTCCTTGAGGAGGATCGCTGATATGTGGTGACAGCCTGGTATCTGCAGCAGTGAAGTCAGATGTCGTGTCTTAGGGAATGCGATGATTCCCTTCAAGAAGTTAGTTTGGCTGCGTCAGTTAAGATGCCTCGGTCACTTACTGTGCGTAGTGCCCGAGCGTTACCCTATTGCATTTTTTCGCATGTGCAGAACTTCGCTGGAAGGGATCACTTGGCGGTCAGCCATCCACTTGGCGACAGCATATGAAATCGATGACTTCACGTCTTGCTGGCTTTGGATACACACGCCTGCCCGGTTGGAGACTAAAGGACGAAGACTGCCGATGGCTGGAGACAATTCAGGATATGGCGCGTAATCGAAACCAGTAGAAGATTTGTGTACATATTTATTTAGATTCAGATGCTTAATGCGTAGCTATTGAAAAAGACAAAAAATAAAAAAATGGTGTGTGAAAATGACAAAAAACAACGGGAGTTCCGTTATTCTTGAGGCACTGGCTGAAGCGTGTTGCTCACCTTCAGCTAATGTGTCATGCTGATAATGCGTCGATTAAACCTATATTCTTTCAGTGATTGCCGTGGTTTTGTTTGATTTTGTATCTAATCGTTAGACTGTTGCTACTACGATTAGTATTGGTCGCTGCAAACATGTATGCAGCGATGGCCGGGACACCGTGGAACCACTCCTTTAGGTAAGCACCGTCACGAAGAAGTGGGATGCCGTCAGCGTTAACAACAAACAGTGCTCTGTTTTAGTCGATAGCTGAGGTAGTTAAATCAGACGAGTAGACACTCTGGCCAACTGCGTATCAACTGTTGCGTGATTATACACACCAATCGACCGCACACGCTCACTGCACGCGAATTGTCTATCCGCAGAGAGGATACAGGGCAATGGCCACGCTGATGCTGAAAACAGTTTAACTTGGTTCACTGCTTCAGGTAAATTACCCGCCACCTTTTTTGACGTAGGTACCCCGTAGCCACGTGGGCGCTTTACCAAATTTGCTCAACTGGGACATGAACAGCTGTGTGTAATGCAACCGCATATATATATCTAGGGTTAACGACTATTGCTTACATACCAAACGTGTCTGTGTAATTTGCAGTACGCATTTTCCGTGCAGCTATGAATGACTATTCTTGAGGTGGCCACGTTATTGTCGACGGTCCACTACCATTGCTTGTCAGCATGTGAAATGCATCTTCATTCTTGGAAAGCTCACCATGAGTATGTCTTGATAGTGTGGCTTTTGTTTGCATTACATGGGTCATTCATCGAAAGTTTCGGCATCCTGGTCGCATTCACTAGGTGAGCATGATCATATCATCTGAAGGGCCACAGCAGCAGAACGCAGTGCATTCCACTCATGCTCCTCCTTTATGTACCATGTAGTCCGCACGAAGCTACGCTATAACGGTGGACCATCCGCCTACATCACACATCTATCCATTCTACGTTTATGGCATGCGCCAGCCACACAAAATGACAAAAATTAAGCTACCATTGAGGCAAAGGAGCCTGTGTATCACAAGTATTTCCCCACAGCGGTGTACAATTAAATGCTCGTCCTTTGCACCTAGGACTGGATGCCAGTACACCAGTGAAAGGAGACCAATTTTGGTTGTATTCACTCAAGGTGTTCTGAAATGGGATTTTAAAACCATAAACCATGGTACTCACCATTGAGGAGTAAACACATCACTCAATCTATTACGTGAATACGGGCTGCCGTATATGAAGTACTGTTTTTTACTCTGC
Source organism: Dicrocoelium dendriticum (assembly GCA_944474145.2). Classification (NCBI taxonomy): domain Eukaryota; kingdom Metazoa; phylum Platyhelminthes; class Trematoda; order Plagiorchiida; family Dicrocoeliidae; genus Dicrocoelium; species Dicrocoelium dendriticum. The sequence continues at coordinate 22,486,696 of OX104071.1, forward strand.
TGTCCGAGAGTTTATGACATTCCGGACGAGTTAAGCAATTTCCGCTGCAATCACACATCAGCCTGATTGATGCGAACACAATGGTTTCCATTTTTCCAAACGCAAACAGCACGCACTTTTCTCCTGTAATCGTTCAACTCGCTCTGGATGTTGATGGTTAGAATTTCCCGACGTGTGTGCATACCTCCGTCGGACATTCACATTCGAATGCGCGCACAGAGACGGTTCAAACAACTACGACATAACACATGATTCTGTGCTGGTGATACGAGGGAGGGCAAATTGCTGTTCCCTGACGGTGTCTCACCCCGTCCCTCCACCATCCACAAGTTACATCAGACATGCGTGTTCAATCTGGGAACATGTCAGTGGGAGCGGGCCAAAATGACACACACGTGCGCAAGTTTTGACTTAAAGGTCATGCGTCAACGAGTGTCGACAGCAAGCGAATTGTTTTTTTCGCATCTCCGGCACGAGGCAGCGCAGCCGAAGACAGAAACGAAACGCACACTGTCGACGTGAAGATTATTCTTTGTCGAGTTAAGTTCTGGTCTGAGAGGCTGCTCAGAAAGTAATCAACGCACTGTTGCAGACCATTGGTTCGGGGAATGCACACCGAACATCTAACCTGATTATTGGTTCGCACCGCGCATTACTTATCTTTGCAAGCTGTTCGCTGTGCTTGCGACGCATTTCCGATCCTTCACGACAGTTCACATGTCCATGTTTCAAATAAACCTCAGTGTAAGCGAAGATGTGTTCAATGCTTCACCAAGTTCACGCAGTTATATGTGGTAGAAGTTGTGAACGCACCGAGGGGCTTGGTATTCTGCGCTCAGTTTTGAATGAACATTGATTACCACCACCAACTGGGCCATAATTGCAGCTCCATCTTAATTCCCGATGACCCTAGATCGCGATCCTCTTAGATCCAGACAGTCCTATGGTCCGAGTGAAGTCTTCGAAATGCACAGGTCTGAATCTTACTATCAGTTCATGATATCCTCACCGCTTTTTAAGGTCGGTCTACGGACCTACCTCGATAGATTGCTAGGGGCTTGGCAGACGAACTTAAACGACTAGATCAGTCTAACAGCTTGGTCTATATATGTGAGCTGTGTGGGTATCATATAGTTGGTGACTTGTTGACATCCAGTCCCTAACCAGACCGGATGGTTCCTTCCCCCCCCCCCCCGCCTTACACACTATGTATTTCGTCATGCGAGCAATGAATCCTCCCCGAAAGGAACAAACGAACGAGGTGGAGTGCAGTCTATGTGGCCGCCGTATGGCGTCTATTTCGGCACTGCACCGAATGTGAAAGGCGGAGAGTTTGAATTGGCCGTTACCGCTCTCCCCGAAGCATCGGTTTTACACTACCTACTGTGAACGTATCAATTTAAGAGAAATATTTTTTGACGAATTCTTTTGCTAAACAAATGCAGAGTCGTCGCTTAACTCCACTGATTCTTTGAAAATTGTCCGAGACACCACGCATAATTCGCAGTTTGCAACCTTCATCCGAGGTGAAACCTGGCCGCTTAAAGCCGCAGACCTGAAGAGGCTACTTACCTTCGAGCACCGGTGCCTTCGTAATTTAGCTCACATTTGGTGGGAACACCGCGTGAACAACGAGCGTGTTCGACGCCTTGTTTACAGCACAGGAAAAGGAAATGAACCGCTCAGCACCGTTATTTCACGCATCAGGCTCCGATGGCTCGGCCACGTGTTACGCATGCCAGCACACCGACTCCCGCGACGTGTGTTGTTTGCGCGCCGGGGGTGTGGAAGGAAGAAGAGGAGGGGTGGCCAAGCGATGACTCGGTCCAGAGGAATGAAGGCCCCCACTTTGAAGCTGCCGTCGGTTGAAGCGTCTCGGCTCCCTGGTTGGGGTCCGAAAGACGATGAACACGTTTGGTTGGACACACTTGCTGATATGGCTAGGAGCCGACCTCAGTGGCGTTCGTGCTGTGAGTTACTTTGCCCCACCCCATCCCTCTTAGCCTCCCCCTCCAACCACGATCTCATTACTTAGCCTTATATAATTTTGTATAATAATTTTTTGGGTGCACAGCAGACGGCTGGTAGCTTACCGGAACGATGCCCATCCGCTACCGGTAGCTCAGCCAGCTTGCATCAGTTGCATTTTTTCTCCTTTTTACTATGTATTGCGGCACAGTAGCTGAGGTGTTCCCCACTACCTTCATCCGAATGAAACGAACGGTCAAGCAATTTTTAACAAAAGACGGCCTCAGCAACCGAATAAATAATCTCATTATTCTTTCTAGCTATTTGCAATCGCTGCTCATGGATGCAGGACTGTTTACTCAAGCGACATCTGTGCACGCTTTCCCATTCTGTTTCTGCACTTGTAAAATTCGCATAAGTACTGCTGATGTTATTTGGGGTAGATAGCGTAAATGTTGAAAATACACCCATCTGGGTGCATAAAACTCATATTGACTTGACTTGAATAATTCGGTGTCGCCGGTATCTGCATATTAGCCGTTGGGAAAGTGCACCTGTGTGTGTGTGTGTGTGTGTGTGTGTGTGTGAAATAGCGAGTTAGAAGGGCCACCGCCAAAAGCAACCACCGAAGGAATATCTTTTTATCAGCTATAGAGATTGCAACCGTATTCTACTTTCTCTATGTTGTCTATCCGGTCAACCGATTCTCTAGGCTCCGAGGAACTACTCAGACGGAGTGCTATTCATGCAACTGTTTTCAGCTCTGATCATTGAGGTAAGAAACGTGTTCCGTTTTGATTTAAGTAGACCAAACCGCTAGCCGAACAGCCTACTCGTGGTGCCAGCTGAGTGGTTCGGTTTTAACCCGTTCCAGCAAATAGTTCGGCGGCAGTGTTCCAGGACGTGGTGGGTTTTCGCCTGGCAAGCGTTCTCCCTACAAAAAGCCACATATGCCTTCGTATCAACACTGCGACGTGGCGGATGTGACTCGCCACAAACTAGTCACTGGCCGGTGGATATCCGGAAAATGCTATCCAACCCACGGACATCAATCGCTTATTCTCACATTCTCACAAACAGTCAAAAATACTGCGGCACATTCAAAAACACAAGCTACATTCGTACACAATTACATACGCAAATACACCCATACACTTACATACACTGTTATGCCAAACATGTACTTTTTGTACCTTTTTGATCACACTATGCTAGCTAAACATGATCATGCCTGTAAAGATGTGCCTCGCATTGTCGGGAATAAACGTTTGTCTGTTTGTTTGTTTGTTCCCCACATATAAGGTTGTGGTGCATGACCGTGGACCCTCTTCATGGCGATTCGTGAGGTGAGCGGTTCATATCCAAAACTGGCAGTAGAGAAACATGGGGTTTATCCGGGTCTTTTGGAGACCACACTATACCTGGGGTGACTGTGAGGTCTGTGAGACGCAGATTTCCACAGGCGGGTCCATTAGGATAACTATTGTCCGGCCTACCCCATGTCCACCTACCTAAAGTGTCCAAACGAAAAGGAAACCCGGTTTGGATTACGGTGTTGAGACAGAGCAGTACTGAAACCACTCCCACCCTTGATCTTGATGAAACAGCTGCAGGTCTGATTTTCGGTCTGTTATGACGTGTCATTCCCACTTGTTACTTTAAGTAACGTAGTCTCATCAGCCGTTAATCCGTTCTGCTTCTTAAACTAGTCCACTTAATAACACATAAAGTGCAGATATCGAAAGTGCATATTCACTAATACCGACTTTACTCGTTCAGTGAGATTTTCCTCCACTTGGTATTAATAGCAGAGCTTTTAAATACAGCAACTTTGCTTGTGCCAAAGGATTGTCGAGTCTGTTAGTTTTATGACTTTTTTCACCAGAATGAACCTATACGGACAACATGTTGACAAGTCTGCCCTACACGCCTAATAGGAACAGGGTTCCTGTTTGTGTGTAAATGAAAGCTAAGTTATCATTGCTAACGCCTTTAATGTACCTTTAATGTGTGTTTCGCTGCTGTTCCCTTTTTATGCAGTCCTACAACTTGGCCAACACTGTTGCGAAAGTACAAATCCAATGTCCGTTTTGCTCAGTAACTTGGATGGTACCGAACGCATCAAGGAGAATGACACCGTCACAAACCGATTCAGTCCGTCCTCCCAGTCAATGTTACCAACTTTGACCTCTTCACCCCCCGGAAACTCAGAAAAAAGCGGGGTGCGACTCACTAACTCATCCACTCCAACGGACAGTCCATTTTACGCCAGATCCGCCAACTCCATACTTTGGTCCACAGCAAACTGTTCGTCCAATTTGGCTCCGTACTCAGCTCCTACCAGCACCGGGAGTTTCCGCCAATCGGACATCAACCCAGTGGACAACGTAACGGAACTACGGCGCCACGTCGAGGCGATCGAAAGGTTTGTTATACTGTTGATGGTCAGTATCACAGTTAAACTTTTGTGGCTAAATCACAGAACAAAATTACAGCACTTTACTGATACACCATTCAGATGGTGTAACAGAATCAAATGATCAAATGGAATTGGTCTTAAATCAGGAGAACAAAATATTCTCTAGGCACAACGTGGCCACTCCAGCTCTTTCCATGTGCAGGACGCGTTACCCAGACGAGTAATCACAAGACAGATGGCGTCAGAGGTTTGTGAACAATCGGTTCCAAATATATTTCAAGAGTTTGAAAAACAAATGGATGTTTGTTCTAGATGGGAACTGGGTCGGTGAACGGCGTATTGGATTTGTGTCTAATCGGCTAATATAGAGCGAGTCCTAAAGGGGATGTGGAGTCGTGCATATCATATTGTAGCACAAATACTCTTAGGTTGAGGTGGCAGTTTAACAACACCTAAAGCACTCTGCGACGCTGCTACAGCCTGTGTGACTGTGCACCCAGCTTCTATTCACGTTTGCAGTCAAGCAGCTGATTAAACAATCAGTAAATGACTCATTATTATTGTGGGTGTGTATGTGTACTAATATCAATCAGCATATTCACTGCTCAGTAAGCGTAAAATTGGGCGTTCCCAAATGTGCGTGTCCTCTTCATTCTTCCCTCCCGTTCCACAGTCATCCGCTGTACCCATTGCTGGCGTTGATCTTTGAAAAGTGCGAATTGGCCACTTGTACTCTCCGTGATGACAACAGCAGACATTCCAATGATATCTGCTCATCGGAATCGTTCCACGAGGATATCCGGGTGTTCACTAAGGAGGTAAGAAATTGTGTGAAAAGTTCTCAGAGATGTGCATGAATGCTTACTTGTCGGATTCGTTCTGCAACTGTGTGTCACGCCCGGACACAATACCACACAACTGATTCACTAGATGGTTCAGCTTGACCGCTTAGGAACGCTACAAAGGACATCCTGTTGTGGAGTTACCTAAACTGTGCAGCCTCATAGACGGCATTCATTGGTTGACATCCGACATCCCTGTGTAGCCGTGGTAATGGGATTCTAGTCTTTCTGCATGGTCCATTGCTCTTCCCCAGCTCTGATAAATGTCAGGTGAAGTTTGGTGACATATGCTACCTCTATGTTAGACGCGTCTCGATTACGCACCACTCTATAAATGTACGGTCCACTTCTCTGGGTGAACCCAAGGTAGCATGCCACAGTGAGGGTCTTACTCCCGGATTCAGGTTAGGTAGCAACGTAAAAACCGTTTTCAAGTCTCTGGACTTAACATTATCCAGTGGATGCCCAAACAACCTATGCCGTAGTTGGATGGATTGTTGGGTATATAGGTACATGCGGCAGGCCTCTGGCAATTCCAACCAGTGTTCGCTATGCCTACAGGCGTTGTGTACCTACCTGTGGTACAACCGTGACTGGGTAGAGCTCAGTGACGGCAAGATGTCTGACGCCGTGTCTGGCAGAATAGTAGCAATAGTAATCGTGGGTATTTCTGGTGTTACCGAGACACCGTGTCCACAAATGGGCGGATGGTGTTTACACCCACGCATTCAGGATTGTCAATGGTTGAGGTTTATGTAGGGATACTATAGCAATCTTTTTGTGGAAATCTTCATTTGGGAGCTTCCATGGTCGTGTTCTACCAGTTCACGGGCATTACCAGTTATTCGGTTTCGGCGCAGATCATGATGCTATAAGGACGGCTGGTTCATGGAAGGGTAAGAAATATGTAAGAGGATGGGGAACTTGTAGGCGTCATACATAATAGACTAGAGTAATATGGGGTCGGCCGGTGGCCGAGTGGTCTGCACGTTTGCTTTGCAACCATAAGGTCACCGGTTCGAATCTGCTTAGGGGTGGGCGTCCTCGCGGTATACTCAGCCCGCGAGCGACTGGTTGTGGTCGCGCGGCAGCGAAGCGCCGTTACGGCGTACAGCTGACACGTTAGAGTAATATGGGACAAGTTATCTGTGAGTAGCTGAAACACAACAGTGGGACAAGTTGTACTCAAATGAGAAAGGAATGAGAGTTGTGGGATTAGTGTGCATCAATGTAGCTCCCCAATTGAGTTTGCAATGCCTTAACTGACTTAGCCGAGTAATGTATGGCTTTTTCACCGAACATCATTTTTACATCAGTTGTGTGCGAATATTTTGACAACCTGTTTGCCGGAACTACTTCCAAAATCACCTAGAATGTCTTACATTCTATAGTATAATTACTAGGTCGAGATATCGTGCACAGTTCGCGAGTTGTTTCTTTCCGTCACGAGCTTTTAGGACAATGAAATACAGTTAGGACCAAATACTTTATTAACACTCTACTCTGTTGGCTGGAAACAAATTTAAAAGATTATTCTTCTCAATCTGCCCCCATTGCTTAACAACGCAGTTCATTTGACTCGTGTAACTCCGATGCAACCGTTCCCCTTTCTTTAACCTTTTATACAATTGTGTATGTTTGATGTCACTGCTTCGTCGCAGTTGACAATGTAAATTGCCAAAAAAGTGCCTATCTGGGTGCATAAACCTTACACTGACTGACTTAACTTGAGTTAAGGCGAGAGGAGATGCTTAAAGGTTCCTAAATCTTGATATCGGATTGACCTGATCGAGCAAGACCTGCTGTGTGTTACGGAATGGCTGAGATGCCAAGTGGGTTCAATGGTTTTCCTTTCAGCATTCAATTGCCGGCCGTAGATTTATGGCCTGTATGTCCGTGCAACGAAAAAGACAAAGTTGACAACGGAGAGGTCACACGTTTTGGTTGGCTTCACCTTTCAGAAGACGCTTAAATGTACGAATTGTCAGGTTGGCATGGTCGAGCAAAATGTTGTATGCCCACGGAATAGATGAGAATTAGGTAATACACAAAAAAGACTAGACCAAAGTGGTCACAATACAGAGGTCTGGATTCATAAGGTTTACATGCTAAAAGTTCAAGCGATGTACACACAAAACCAGTCAGCTTAGAAAGGTTGTCAGGGTTTAAACGGGATCAGTTTCGGAGGTTTTACTGCATTCCGTTACGATACCTACGAATCTGTTGAGCCCCCATCCGATATCACAACTTGCGTTATTGTTTGCTATCTTGTATAACGTCTACCATACTTGTGATATTGTGTGACTCAAAGACTAGCTGAATAGCGAAAGTGGGTCCAACCCAATGACCATTTGTTTGTGATCTCTCGGCCAAAATGAGTGAGTAACCGGAAAGGGCGAACACCCCTGCGTCATCAGGTGAAAATTAAACCTGTAAGTTGTATTCCCCCTCATCTGCCAAATGCGTCTGATTGAAGTTGAAACATGCTTGACCTTTGTTCACGAAACTTACTGGACAAGTAGTTAGATTTATGTCGGAAAGAAGGGCATGGATTCCGCCCTCAACTTCGCGTAGCTCTGCGTGCAGGTTCCAGTCAAGGACCGTACTGATCGTAGAGCACAGCGTTTGTGATTCACCGTTCTGCTACCTCAGACTTTAACACCCGGTGAAACACGTATGGAGATATGTGGTGTGCGACGCAAAGCTCTTACCCAGCAGTCCTCGAGTGTCAGTTTGTGGCTACGTTGAAAGGCGAACTTAAAGTGACTATCTTCGTTGCCTAACTGGCTTATCAGTCCTTAGGTGTTTGAAGTGGGTTCCTTTGTTAAAATGCTGAAGCAGTGGTCTGTCTGCATATCCTCATACATATTCGTTCGTGCATACTTGCCTGCTTGCTTGTACATGATGAGTTCATACCCCACTACAAAGCGACACAATCTTGTTTCGTAACTTCCCAAAGCGAAGCGTATAGTTTCATGGGTGAGAACCGCCGTGGCCTGCTGCACCGATTGCACAGTCTGCACTCAGTCATCCGGCCAATGGTTTCAATGTCACCTGAGAGTTAAAGCTGTCCCAAGCAAGGATATTTTGTCAACCGGTCGGATGCTCCACACACGTGCTTCCGCAACGCTGACACATTTCTTTGTGTACTCCTGTTCAAACTATCGATGATTTCATGCAGGAGCAGTTAGAGGAACCCGGTACTTGTTCAGTCGGACTGACAATTTGGTGTACTCGAAGCTTTTTCGAATTCCGTTCCTGGTGGCCACAAGATGAACTAACTAAATGGGCGGCAGTCGGCAAAGTGTTTTGGTAGTTGTGTTCATTTAGCTGCAACACAGGGCAAACTTCTCCCCCCCCCCCTCCGCCTTGGTCCATTCCCAAAGCTGGACAACTTGGACTGAGCGCTATTCATTTTGTCCTACCCATTGCTTGTAGTGGTAACCTCATCCATCATCCGGCGAGATGGTAGAAAAAGATAGACGCATCCACCTATTTCGACCTAATCATCTTCGTCAGACCGTGTAGTGTCACGCTTCATGAACGCGTGTTCGCACACGGATGCCGCGTCAAGTATGCGGGTTCAAAGAATCCGTACCCTCATCCAGTTTTATCGAAACATTCCCCATCAGTGTTCGTTGTGTGGATGATCATCCATCCATCGAAGCGAAGTATACCTGTTTACGAGTATCACAGAATCTGCCGAAGAACAATTCCAAGGAGAAGAGGTGAACAAGCAGCACAAAATCGCAGCAAGCAACGGAAATACATGGAGATCACTTCCGTCGGACCACAGTGATTTTACAAGATCGCGGATAAGGTGGGAAGTTTCCTTATGCTGCAACTGCGCATGACTCAGTGACGTGATTTCGAAAAGTGCCCGATCTAACTACGATGGAGCGGCACAGATATATATCAACTAGCTCTCTACTTTCAATAGTCAGTATGCCGGCGGCGGCGCTCAGCCGCTTGCCTCGAAACACTCATCTTCCCACATCACATCGCGTATACACATAACTTTTACTTCTGGATGCATCGCCAAATTGCTGCGTCGATTAATTTGTACTACATTCCAGGACTGTGAGATCCCCACAACAATGAATACGATATGCCCTGTAGCTTCCACTGAGCTTGTAGTATTTATGGCGGTAGGTCTTCTATCACTACGTTGCAAAGCGATTGTGGAAGCATCCAATCGTCCGATGCCACCATCCGATTGCTGATTTCCGGCGACTACTGATTATTGTTGGTAAAAAAGAGATGCACAGTTTTCGTGATATGGTCATGCACAAATCTTGGGTAGGTCATTACCACAGCCCTAAGCATGTCTGGTAGGTGGATTTTTCCTATTTTTTTACATAGCGATGCACATGTTGAAAGAAGGCAGAATGACTCCCAACCGTCTGTCACCAGGATTTTGTTCAATTTGATTTACGTTGGCTATGATGTTTGGGACGATTTTTTGGTCGTGCAATTTAGGTCACTGGTGGTCACAGTCCTCCACATTGACCTTGACAAACGAAACTGCAGACAAGGATTGCCACCGATGTTCACAACGTGCAACAGTATCAAGCTTCACCCTTCCGCCATTTTACGGAAGTTCCACAGATATGATGATAAGCTTGGGGAAGTTGGAATAGTCATGGCCTTCCACGTTTGATGTGCGCATTACAGCATCCACATATCGCTGCCTCCGGCAACATTGCAGAGAGACAATAGATCATATCAGAGAAGGTCATGAGAGGGAGTTGCCACAAACGCGTGCGAAATCCACTCACTGTACGCTCTAATCTATGCAAAGTCCCCCCCCCCACAAGCGCAGAAAATCCCCGGCTACGACCGATCGGTGATGGATAATCTCCTTAGCGAATATTTCTTTCTCTACCACATTAATTTACCTGCAGCGCAGAATCGCCTAATTAACAATGGCACAAAGCGACGTGGCACGCATCGCCATGACAAGACGGCACCGACAGCCTGGAATGGGCCACTAGTGACGTAGTGGAAAAAACGACGGCAGTAGACTGGGTTGGGACAAATCATTAATTATCCACGCCAAACCTGCATCCTGTGTGGTTCAGTGCATTCTCGTTGCAAATGTCATACCCCCCCCCCAATTTATTACTCAGTGGTTAACACTCCCTCGTTCATTATTCAGGATGATGCTCGGTCGTTGACGGCGGCGAAGATTAACGAAGTTAAGTGATTCTCCGTATGGTCGTTTATACTTGAAACCGAAGGTAGTCCCACTGGGCGGATGGTTCACTGTCCGGTTGTTTATGCCATCACGCTATGAAGGGACGATCCTAGCCTATAGTGGCCAGCAGAAATGCTCAACGACAAGATGATCCCAGCGTACGACTCTACTAACCAAATAAAATTGGTATATAATTGCAAGCGTATATCGAGGACAGTGAACGCTGTAACCCAAAGAGGGACATTTGCAGTCAAGCGTGTACAACTCAATAACCACACAAATATCTGTCAACTCATACAACATTAAGTACACAGGTACCGTCGAAAATAGTTGATAATACAGGATACTGCGGTTTATATATATATATATATATATATATATATATATATATATATATATATATATCATAGAAGGCAGAAGTCACGATTAAACTCCACACGAAAATCTGCCTCGACGGGGAATCGAACCCAGGTCCACGAATTTCCGGTCCGCTGCTCTACCCCCGTCGAGGCAGATTTTCGTGTGGAGTTTAATCCTGACTTCTGCCTTCTACGATACTTACGTTACTCACAAACATCCTTCAAATATATATATCAATTTCGATCTGAACCGCTACTCACCCTGTTTTCTCAGCTGGGTCAGTTAGCAGTGCTATTCGAGTTAGATGGTACTGCGGCTGCGAAACACAACCATTCCCTTACATTCCCTGGTTGATCTACAGTAATATCGAATACCAATTGCGTTACTTCATAGCTACAAAGGGAGTGAGTAACATCGAGCACTCCAGCTGCGATACCACCTTGATGATCGAAATGACCGAGGTCCCAACAGGTATTGTGGGTCACCATACAACTGAATCTTTGCGCTACTTTACATAAAACCAGACAGAAGTTTCCAGTGAATGTGCACCATATATCAGTCGGCATCTACACTCCTTGGTCTGTAAATTCGGTGCTTCGCTGTTCCCATATAGAAAGTTAACAGATCAAAATGAGAGTCAAAGACTCGAAATGTTTCAAGGCGAGCAGTTCCACTCGCCACATGGGTAGAATCCTCAGTGAAATTCATTCGGATAGTTTGTATCGAAAGTATGTGTTGAGTGTTTTAAGGTATGGACTAACTATTTTTGGTGGAGGGGGTTGGCTTACTACACCTAACATGTCAAATATTAGCTGTCACCCGGCACGCGATGTTGATTGTGTCTATCCATGCATACCATACAAAATCACAACTACACCACAACATCCACTCACGGAATGTCCAACCCCAGTGCTTAGTTGAAGTTCTAACTGCTTTAGTGCCCTAGTGACGTGAAGTGACGAGCTGCCAAAATGTCATGAATAATATAAATTTATCGCCATACGGACGACTGGGTGTGCGCTTTTTCTATTCTTCTTCCGCTTTCTTTTACTGTAGTCCAACACACCGGCGCCTCGCTTCCCTGCCGGCCAGCAAACCTTCGAGTCCGACGGCGAGGATATTGATCTAACGCAGGATAAGCATAGATTTTATTGTGCTCCTAACCTTAAATGAACAAGCGTCACGTGACCGCGGTGTAGTTCCCAATCCACACGCACGCACACGTGACAGGCAGGTGTGGATGCAGATGGTACAACACAATTTTGCTTAAGCACATGTCACATACTGACAGTCCGCATGTATGAAACGCTGATGGGTAATCTTTGCAAAGTCTGGCTGTTATAAGGTAGAGTGGTGGAACTCATGCTTGTCAAGGTGGTCTCAACACTGCAGGTGTTTGGCGAAAAACGGCCTTGCTTGAAGACACCATGTGCATTGTCGTGTATGACAGCGACAGAAAACCTTTGGATTGAAATGCAGGCGGCCAGAGAAAGACGGATGTTTAAGTTGCCCCGCATAGACTAGCAGGCACGTATCTCATGGTAGGTAAGCCACTCTTAACCGGTATACCAACAGTAGTGTGCCAGAGCTGTACGGAGCACGATTCGAGACGCTTATCAAGCTCTTCTCAGGACACTAGGTAAACTATTGCGGTAAATTGGATTTTGCATGCGTTCACCACAGGTTACCAATGGATGCAGCCCCATCTATCCCAACCGATAAGGAGTCATCATTGAGTTCATCAAAGTGGATTAAACAATATTAACTAAGATATGCTAGTGAGCTGGAACGTCATTACCGTAGCGCGTCAGTGTCTCTATAGCAAGTCAACAGGTGAGACATCGTCGGGGGTAACCTAGATTATGCTTGTTGTTTCCTCTTCTCTTTACCTTCCCATTTCGTCTTCAGTATCGTTAGAGCACACATTCCTCGTGCGTGTTTTCACGCCATCTATCCAGTCCCCTCACGCTCGGTCCTCCATCAGTAACTGTGACAATACTGTCCAGCTCGTCACGAGGTATAACACAGGCACACCCTCCATCTAGCTCTGACTCTTAGGTGGTTGAGATGTAACTGTCCAGCAGCCTACGGAGAATATCTTTTACCTTTCAGCCCACCTCGGTCTAGTACGACCCACGCACCGGACATGGAAGCCCTCAGAATCCTCAACCGGATGCATACTACAAGTACAAGGCTTCAAGCTTTGTGACCGACGGTGTTTATCGGCAGACTGCCACCGACTGTAAACAGTGGAGTGGTTATCATTCATATTCTCTGACTCTCACTAAAGAGTCGTCTAGCGTTGTGATATGACCATGGACCAACAGAAAAAAGTCAACTATAGTTGCTACCCCGATGCAAATACTCACAAATAAATACGCAAACATTTGTACGCCAGGTATTCAGTAACACTAAATAAATAAAGAGGCTATTACTCCATTGGCAATTCAATAACTCAGTTTGAAGATGGACGATATGTCTGTCAGTGAATTATAATCAGTAGCCATAAGCCTGGTAAAAAAGCTGCATTAAAAACCGACAAACCGTTTCTGCTTGGATGTGCTTTAGGTTGGTTGAGATAAAAGTGACCATTTTTCGTCTGTCCTTTAGCGCTAAGAATTGTCACGTTTCCTATAGGCCAACCAACGGACAAAATATCAATTTGGGGGCACCTTTAGCTGGATATGAAACAGGATTTCATGGTTGCCGAGTCCGGATGCAGAAAACGGTTTCGTAACATTTCAAAAGCACGTACCGCGTTGCGAACTTTAGCTCATTCCTCGCCGATTTGATGTCATTGTACATTCCTATCAGGTGGCGACCCATCAGTCGAACCATTTTTGCAGTATTTCGCGGTCAGTAGATAGTAATCCAAAAGTTTTCATCCCAGACAGCAACATCTCCCCCTTTTGTGGTGTAAAGTTTGAAGCTTGTGCAACTGCATAGGACACAACCGAACAACAAGCAGTATAGATCAATCCCTGGTTGCTACGATCTTCATTAATCTGACTCTGTTTCCTTTGAGACAATAATAATAATAATAATAATAATAATAATAATGTATCAGCTGTACGTCGTAACGGCGCCTCGCTGCTCTGCGACCACCACCAGTCGCATGCGGGCCGAGTATACCACGAGGAAGCCCACCCCTAAGCGGAGGTTTGAGACAAACCGCAAAGAGTTAGGATAAAAGCGGTTTTGCTTACACGTGTATTTTGGCTGTTACGTCGACATCAAATAGTGACTACACTACATGTCTGTACGAAATCGATTTGTATGCTAGCCTTTTCAAAATGATCAATCCCCAGTCGCTTCCAAGCTTCTTTCGAGATAATGAATGTTAGATTCCCCCATCCAGAAGCGAGTAAGTTTGTAACTTACGAAAAATATTCAACCTGCCGACTCTTTATCCTTGTAGAAGCGACAATGAAAGTCTATCGGAAGCACTGATTCAAGATTTGAAAGCCGTGGATTGCTTGAACTATCTGCGAACTTGTGATCTTGCTGACCCAGGGCATTGCTACTTACATGCGTTTTTCGTTCCTACTTAAGCCAGTCGGTTGATGACAAGCGAGACGGGACGTGTGGTCTTTCCGATAATAGCTGGTGTATCGCTTGTTGAAAACCGACCTAATCCGTTGTCGTGTCTATGGCTTTGGTCCGGGGTTCCGGTCCATCGGTTCGAGTTACCGAGGAACGGAAGGCATTCTGTTCACTTCAGGTAAATAACTGATTCGGATACCGAACTGCAGTAGACCATTTGGTAAAATTCTTCTTGGCGTAGTAATGACAACAATAGTTATTGGAAATTAGGTGCTGCCGGGCTCGAAGACCCTGCGCAAGCACGACGCGTTCTGATCTGACTTGATCACACCAAGTGGAGATAGCAGGTATCGAACCCGCAACCATTGGAATTGTAGCCGAAACCGTTAACTCTGACTACCGGTTCATGATGAGCAGTGCTTGGCATAACTGTTAATGACTGATTGGAAGGTCATTTGAGGTATTCGTAGTGTGAATGGATTATGACGCGCTTCGTGATGTGCAGTGTTCGGGCGGGCAACACAAGATTTCCAACTGCTTCGGGTGCGGTCTCCATGATCACATTGATCAAGATGCAATTCAAAGTGAATCGGGGTCTACATTGGGATTGCACGTCGCAATTTATTCACACAACCAGTACTGCAAAATGATCATCCAGTCTAATATACTCCAGATGAGAAGAACAAAAGAGCCGTCATGCAGAAACTGAGTACAAGCGTTAGAATAGCTAATATGAACGGTCTGAATACAACCGCGCTTCCTTCCTTATGGTTTCACCATAGCAGAGCGAGCCCGTAGCCTGAAAGGACGAATAATGTTATGCACATCACTTTCATTCCTCTTGACTTAACTGCTATTAGCCTGTGGACGTCTGTGTGTGTGTGGGGGGGGGGAATACACTTATAGAGCAGTGTAAGCTTTTTAGCTTGTTCTCCACTCCATCAGCGCACATGAATGCTATGTACCAATTTCGATAAACTGGTCGTGATCAGATGATGGCAGCTGTTTGTGACATTTCAAGGTACTCACTCACTGACTGATGCTTCTCCGGTCCAGACAGCAGACTGTAATCCGGCGCTGTATGGCAGCGGTAGAATGATCCGTAAGTAATCACCGAGATGGTACTCTCCGCACATACGTCGAAGACAATAATGGACATTTTCGCCTAGTGATGACTTCACTGCTTCCTGTAGGAGAAAAAAGGTGGAGGGTTGTACTGAGTTATTGTATTCTGACACGAATTGATTGCTAGACGCACAAATTCCATTTGAAAAGCCTCTCTATTTATATGCGTCTAGAGCATAACGCAAATCAGTATTCTCATTCAACTTTTAGCATACGGGGAACTCGACGCACGCACACCCATGGTAGAAACTGACCACAAAGTGAAATAACTTCAGTCCATGAGTAGTTTCGTCACGGCTGGACTCAACCATGCGTACACCCGCGATAGAGAAACAGTTTGGACCGAAGCTTCGTTCTCTCGGTAACCAGAAACGGCGCATTCTGCTATGAGCCTACAATCTTTCAGTTAGTTGTCAATAGTTTAGTCATCGGGATGTAGATGACGATTGTGGCGCATGCGAATAAGTCGTCAAGCATGGTATTGTGCCTTCGTGTACATTTTCGTACACGTCGCTGCAATGTAGAGGACTCGGTTGGACAACAAATGCTTAATTTCTCTTCGTAAGCCATGTATCATCGGTTGACACCATAAGACCGTCCCAGTATTCACTGATAACGGGTAAAACCGTGCGTAAACGAAACGGAACAGCTCAGTACTCTTCATATGTCCCTACACTTCGTAAATATTTCCCAAGTTTGCTCAAATGCCAACAAACATCTCCGTATTCAACCCAGCCGGTGCTGGCTGTGGACGTCTGGATAATTCGTATCTCGGTGGCCGTGTAGTTAGGACTGGTGTCGTTTTTTTAACTTCACCCAGTCATGACAGTTTATATAAGTACATTAGTGGCGAGAAGGCCACTAGGTAGCAATTCGCCCTGCAACATGCATGCGGTGTTTCAGACTCAGAGCGAGACCACTAGCATGAGCATGGTGTTGTTTTATTGTAACTGACAGTCTTATTTTAATTTGTATTTCCATTGTTACACTGGATGCATGGATACCTTCTTAAAAGAGGTTGCAGCTGTTCCATGTTGTATCTCCGAGTACCCAGTTGAGATCTCGATTCGCTTCGAAACAAGTCTGTGCAATTTCGATCACTAGGAAGGGAACCAAAGTGCAAGGGTTTCGGGGCTGCTCTATTCCAACACTGCCCTCCACGACGAATTTGGTCGCAATCTAAACTCTTCAGATAAATATAATCTGAGCTCAGAGTGGAACCCACCTCATTGTGGTTGACCGCCTACGCTTTTGTCGCTAAACCAAAGCTACACGAGCAGTGCTTGACACTGCGATTGTCGGGTCTTGGAGTACCAGTCGTGTGCCTGGTTTGCGACACAATTTCAATTGAAGTCACGCTTTGATTTGAAGGTTTGCATTTAATAAATATTACCTGTAGTAGCACAATTCCAGTTTTTTGTTGTGCATGCGACCATGCGTCGTGCAAGCATCACCTAAGGTCTGCCAGCGGAACGGCCCTCCCCATTTGACATCTGACTGGCAATGTTTAGGATAACATGAGAGACAAGGAAACACTACCCACCTATGTCCGCTTACTCTGTCGGTTGCACTGCTGGTGCATTCTTTTCCTGACCTACTCGTCACTGCAACTGCGAAAACTGTAGAAAGTCTGCATTTACAGAAGCACAACATGAAGTTTGCGTTGCGTCACCCACACCTCCATCCCACCACACGTCTCGTACTCGATGCGAGCGAGAGGGAATACGGCTGGGTTGTAGGCGGATGAGCGCCATTACTATCTCGGAGCCGGCCGACAATCCATTGGCATACCCGATTCAAATGTTTGATTATGGGAAGAAAAGACGTTTCAGAAGGGCACAGGACGGTGACCGAACGGTAACTTGGACCATCATGGGTCCCCCTGTGGGTTCCTAGAGACCGAGAAACTAGTCTGCTCATATACGAACGCTCGGGGTCTTTTTAGTCAACTGGCCGAACTGAAAGATGTCAAACTTCCGGGTCATATGATATCATCGATATCATTGAGACATGGTTGCACGCTAACATTTCGTCACCGAGCAAGTCGCTCATCCGGAACGATAGACACAAAAGGAGGAAGCGTAATTCTATATCACCGAAGCGACTTACAGTGCGAAGCCGTGGAGCAATCAGACTCGCTGTTCCCTGATGCTCTTTGGTGCCGTCTGTAGTTAAAATACAGAGACACTTGCCCGGTTACCTTGGTGTACCGCCCCCTAAATCTACACCCCAAAACGGACTGACACCTTGCGGCTGCTTTAAGACGCACTCACATCCTTTTCATGAGTGATTTCAACCTACATTGTTTATAAACCCCTGCCACGATTGGAGAACAAATTAAAACCGATCTGCAGGAGTTCGTAACCACTGTTCCGCCTTACAATTACATCACTTTGCCCAATCGGCTCAAAACAGGTAACAGGCCATCTGTGTTGGATATTGTGCTTACCAATAAAGAGTTTATGTTTGATGTGTTGGATGTAGACTACCCATTGGGTCGCAGTGATCATGCAGCCGTTAGTTTCAACTTCGTCTGCTATGCGGAAAATCGGAATGAGAAGTATGAGGCTGTGCGAATCATCACAAGCTATCATCGATTAGCTCAGCTTATCAATGCCACAACCTGGTTTTTCCTTGCTGAAGTACCCCCCGTAAGCCGCCTGACTTAAGTTCGTCAACAAATTTAGTCGGCTGATTACAAAGTCTTCCGAGGCATGAGTTTGCAATATGTGCAAATCAGTTTCTTTCGTTAGATGCAAAACTCGAAAACGGATGGCAGTACGCAGCGCAGCCTGGCGGGTGTACAGAGAATCTCCGATGCCAGATACTTGTGACAACTAGGCAGCCCAACGTAATCACTGCATCCAAATGTTTAGAGAAGCCAAAGCCACCAGTCAGCAGAACATGGAAATAAACGTTCAGTGCTAACCAGAAACTACTGTACAAACATGTCAATCGCCTAAGAAAGGTGAGGCAAGGATTTCCTCCAATCAGGACACGGCCGATGGACCAACATGAACAGCTATGGAAGCAGCAAACACGCTGCGCATGCACTATGCCCCAACGTTTCAAAGGGTCTTTCCACCAAGCGATCTTGAAGCCTTTGTCGTCCAGCCGCCAGGATTAACCCACATCCCTTACTGCGCAGGGTGTTTTACAGAAGTTGTCGTCTACGCAAACACAGCTCCCCGGGTGTTTATACCATTCGTCTAGCGGCACTGGGAGCAGCAGCAAGCCAACTGGTAGGACAGTTAGCTTAGTTTTTCTAGTGCTGCTTTGACCAGAACCACCTTCCTGCTTCGTGGAAGCATGGCATAATAACTCTGATTCACAAAGGTGGAAACAGAACTGAGCCCTCCAACTACCGCCTAATATCTCTTCTCCCTGTACTCTCTAAGGTCATGGAATCCATCGTTGCCGATACCCTGGTGTCTTAGCAACTGTGACATCACTACGTCCGAGCACCACGACTTCCGTCGTCGGCGATCGTGCACAACAAATGTACCAATGATACGCTGTAGTTGAACCGAGTCAGCTGACGCTGGAGAAGAAGTTGATATAATCTACCTGGAGTTTTCGAAAGCATTCGATCGCCTAAACCATCGGATACTTCTTTCCAAGCTCCAGTATTGAGGGATTGGTGATCTTTTTCTAAGCTGGATTGTCAACTTTCTCATTCAGCGGTGAGTAGTGACCAGAGTTCGGAGCTCTTTAACATACCCCACACAAGTCAAGTGTGGTGTGCTGCAAGGCTCAGTTCCAGGTCCACGATTGTTTTTGGTGTCTGGTAATGACCTCGCTCATGCAATCGAATCAAACTCCCTAATGTTCACCAACGATATCAAAATTAGGCACAGGAGACAGGTGAATGCCAACCAGAATCTGCTTCATAATGACCTAGATACGGGTGTATCAATGGTCAATCCAAAATTTACTGCATTTATGGTGGGTTAATGCAAGGCACTCTCCATCCGACATCAGAGAACCTACTCATACCGGCTCGGAACGAATGTACTGCAATCAACTACTATCGAATGTGATTTGTGTGTGCCGGTTCATAATGACAGGTTACTCCGCTCAATCCGAAAAGGCCTCGATGTCTGGAAACCAACACCTCAGGCTGTTGCAACGGGCGTTCGGACAAAGAAACCGCTATATTTTTGATAAATACTCAGTGCGTATGTTCGCCTCCATGTTGAATACACAATTCAAGCCTGGCACTCATGACTGGAACTCGACCTTAATGCGTTGGAGCAGACCCAATGTCGAGCATCTAACTATGTTACTGGAATGCGCAATCTCTCCTAGGAGCAGTGTCTAAAACGATTGGCGGTATTCAGCGAACGATATCGCAAATTTCTAGGCGACCTGATTATGGCATACTTGATTCTGCAAGACGCACATCATGTGTGCCTCCCTTTGCTACAACTCAGCAGCAATACAACCTTGAAGGGCCACTCATTGAAACTCACAGAACAGTATAGCCGTCTGGAGTGCCGCAGAAATTTCTTTTCCATTCGTGTCCGTCACCCGTGGAACGCTCTCCCAGAATCGGTCGTCTCTACACTAACAGTAATTAAAAGGCGGTTGGATGACGCACTCATCCACTCATACTTTGTCACCTAGCACGACGTCTCCATATTACTGCTGGAGTGTACATTGGATTTATATGCTGTTAACTGTGGGTGCAGTGAATCTATCCCGATGGCATGACTACAGCATAACAATAAGTCCTCCTTTTCATACTTAGATTATTAACTGTTTTATTATTACTATTATTATTATTAGTGGTAGTTGTAGTAGTAGTAGTAGTCGTAGTAGTAATGGTAGTGGCAGTGGTAATAGCAGTAGTAGTATTTCGATACCCCCACCAAACTATACAACGGAACATGCAAAGCAACGCTTCTTAGACCGTGTAAATTTATTGTTCATTGTTCTGCTCCGCTGTAGTCACCAAGATTGCGTATCCCCCTATCCTCCTGGATCAGTTGATATGCACATGGAGACACGAACCTAGTGTCAGCTTTGAACGAGAACGTACCTTGTTATTCCCAGCATGGAGCTCACTCAGAATTGGCCTATCAGGTGATAGCGAACATTGAGCATAAAACTACACTCTCTGATTGGTACGAGTAGAGGTCAACTGCTGCAGTGACGCACCTGATACACCACGAATGTTCCCCCAGTTGCCTTAAGACTGAGCAGCTGTTTGAACCCAAGTTCTTCAACAATGCAGTCATATGTACCGCGGCCAATGTACGTGTAGCTAAAATAATAAACAGAGCACTTTCTTTTAAACCCCTTAAATCCTTATAGATACCACCCAGTGAGTTACATTCCACTGGAGTTGTGTCACTTTGGTACGATGTAAGAACAACACATCCAAACAGTGCCTATGTTTCAGGGTGAAAAGGGTCAACTATGATAATCACATTGTC
Source organism: Dicrocoelium dendriticum (assembly GCA_944474145.2). NCBI lineage: Eukaryota > Metazoa > Platyhelminthes > Trematoda > Plagiorchiida > Dicrocoeliidae > Dicrocoelium > Dicrocoelium dendriticum. Next base: position 22,507,588 of record OX104071.1, read on the forward strand.
CGTTAATGGTCATATGGCGGCTTTCGTCGTGAACGATTTTCTCATACGATAGTTTGGTCGACCAACTCTCTCCCCTGTGAGGTGCAGTCACCCGCGGTATATGAAAACGTAAGCTAACTTTTTATAGGGTTAACCGGGTCAGGTGCATTTAAAAATATGTAAAGCATTGTGATACCAAATCGTCACTGGGTGTCTGTCACCAAGGCAGACACGTTGGTTTCAGCCTAAGTGGCAAATCCTGTGGATGATCGAAACTCCGGTTTGTCGCGCATAACCGGAGGAAAGAGCACATCCTAGCTTTGGGAACCACCCTCCTGACAGTACGCTTTACAATGGATTTCTTCAGCAATGGAACTTTAGGCATGTTTTCACTAGTTAGTGGAATTGCTAACCTCTTGCATGGTCAACTTCGTCTCCTGCAGCCACCACGGTGTTACTTCCATTGCCTAGAGGTTGCCGGGTCCAATCGCATCTCTGCACTTTCTATCTGCAAATGTCAAAAGAGAAAAGTACCAACCATGGGTTCACACGAACAGCAGCAGTGCGTTCCATTTTGAGGTACTGCCTTAGTGACCGAGCACAGGATGTAATGCTGCAACGCAGATTGTAGTTTAAAATCCCAATTGTTCAAAACAAACCCTGCATAAAATATGTGCTCAGCGAAACCGTTTTGTCGGAGCCACGCATCTGTAGAGTGCAGCATCTCATCCATCATTCGAGGTTCCTAATTGCCGCAGGTGGACAGAAATTGTTAACTTACGCCTCGGAACGCAAGAGCGAAAATACCGCCAGGTTCGTTGTTCCTCGTAATTCCTTTTACATCCTCAAGTTGTGTTGTGTGTGGTGCGTACGTGCGTGCGTGCGTACCACTGTGTCCTAAACTAGCACGGCAGAATACCAGAGAGCGGACAAGTCTTATCTCTCGTTTAAAACGTCCCTGGCATTCGTGGGTCGTCCCAAAAAGGACAGTGGCTGCGTTCATGCGTAACCGAAGTAGGCCGGCAAAGCATGTGTGTGTGTGTGTGTGGGTGTGTGGGTGTGTGTGTGTGTGTGTGTGTGTGTGCGGAAGCTGAGCCAAATTGGTCGCACGAAACCCTGCAACATTTTCGTTTACTTGTTGTCATTGTAATCTGTCAATTTCCCCACAACGTGGTTGTTTTCGAGCATGAGATCGGGTGGGCGAGTGAAGTAAATTTTTTCTAATAAACTTTATGTTTTCCTCTTTCTCTCAACTCTGGCGTCGCGGTGACTGATTCGCCGCCTTCTTTACTATGTTCCTCGATGGTGTCTGGCGATCATTGGGAAACGCGCATCGTTGGGACAAGTAGATGGGCGCCTCAAATCGCCCCATGTTCACAGCGGATCAGGAAATGAATTTGCTGGTAAGTTGCCAGGTCTGCTGTCCATCCGTTTGGCTCTAATGTTGAGATCGCAAATGCCTTGCTTCATCATCATAATTTGGCTCCACAAAATTCTAATTCCTTTGGTAGCTTGCGTTGTTTTCGAGTCGCATATGCATTCGTTTGTCGTAATCTTCCAGTAAGGTATATCGACAACTTTCCGCTAAGTTCACTTTTCCCACCGGCTTTCCTCACAGACCTTACAGATGGGCGACAACGCAGGGGATTTAACCTTATGCTGGTTAAATATGCCGCTCTCGCACACGCGTATGTGCTATGTCTCGTCGGTTCAGTTAGGCTATGATCGTATAACCAGTGTGTGTTAGACATCTGACTCTCATATCCCCGATCGGTATGGTTCGTCTGGTTGCGCTAGAAGCGAGTGATAACAGGACACCTACTCGTCAGAGACCACCTTCTTGAGCCCTGACTACGAGATTCATAGTGGCAAGTTAGAGACGGGATGCATGATGTTAGAGACAGTATCAGGCCTAAAGAGTGGTTAGATCTTTTGATTGGCAACAGTCTGGTTACCGCTCTGTGCAAGAATGCTACACAGTGTTCCCAGTGGGTAAAAAATGGCAGTGGGCGGACTCCAAATTAATCGTGGCTCTCATCCGCCAGGACATCACATCCCACCTGAAATATAACGAAACTGGATTACAATCCATGACCTTGTTCCGTCTGAGTGCCCAATGAGATTTCAACACAACAACTACTGGTTGTTCAAACTCAACATTCAGTAGTCAGTCTTTCCTGTGCACTTTTACACGGAAGATCAGAGGTAGGAGAAAAACTGTGTTTGACGAAGCGTAAGTCATCCTCTGTGAACCCAAGTGCCTCCTGGATGTTCGCAAGCATAGCGATAGGAGATGCAGGAATCCGGGTGCCGCCAGGTGTTGCGCACCCTTCAGATACAATGAGTACTATTGGATACCACGCAGTTGCGATGTATATATAGTTGCGAATGAAACTCCGTGGCATCAAATACGCGGAATGTGGAAATGTAAGATAATGAATCTCCTTTTATATTTTACCGTATCATCCGACGACACTAAAGTGATGTTATACGCTAGACGCGTGCTACACAAATGATTGTACAAATTGGTTACTGTACCAGCTCTCCTCCAAAGACGCTGAGCCAGTTCGAAAGGAGACCAAGAATGAAGTTGCATGGGTCCAATAAACAAGATATTGGCTGCTCCTTCACTAGGGTTTAGTAAATAAATGGACTTTTATTCTCAGCGATGCGAGGCATGTCTATATAGGTATGATCTGGTAAGTGTATACTTTATAAAACGTTGATCACAAGTTGATACTGATACTGATACTGATTGGAAGCAGCGAGTAGAGCATACTCTGTGTAGCTACATCAATCGTCGCTCTTGGACATTAACGTATTAATTATCGTTCCGCTCTTTATATTTTGCCTCTGCGACCACATGCTATGTGGTCGACTGAATTGCATTGAGGTTGGCCGGCTTTTCACCGTTCTGTCCCACATAAAGCAACTAAACCACGGGAGATAGTATGGTGGTGAAAGATGCACTAGGTCATACGAGACATAGACCCTACTCGTACAGTTCGATCACGTTCTGTACAGACAAGAACTTGCTGATGCTTTTTCGAAATTGCCGTTTAAGAGTGCAAGATCGTATTTTGGGTGGTAGCTTGTTCCAGACTCTGACGTATCACTTGAGGAGAAAGTTGCCAGACATGCTGATCCTGGACTTGCATTCCACCACTGAGTTCTGCTTGTGTCGTGTGCTGTTGACTGCTGATTGGATTAATGTCATTTGAATTTGGAAACATGTATATTTCTGTGCAATATATCAAAGAATATAACTAGCTTATCCTTCATGTGCCGTAGCCAGAACGGATGAAGCTTAAGCTTATCACATTGTTCAGAATATTCCAGCTTTGAATAAGCACCTAAGAGCCATCTAGTGAATGCCCTCTGTATTTGTTCCAGTGCAGTGCGGTCGCGCATTTTTGAGCTGCTATAAACCGTTGAACAATAATCCAATTTGGGTCGAATAACTGGTTTGGAAGAATAAAGTATTGATTCATGTAATGAAAAGGTCCTGAGTACCAATCCAATTTTCTGTCTTGCTCTCGCAGTGGCACATCCGACCTGCTCACGGGAGTTAAGTGAGCATGAATACCGCAATCCCAGGTCTCTAATCGTAGGGTATAGATTAACTGGTTTGTCACCAAGAATCAGGCCACCATGGATCACATCGTACTTATGGGACGTTTCACAATATTTGTCACTAGAGTAGGACATTTTCTACTTTGAGCACCAGGTTTCAAGCACATGCGGTTCGCGTTGGATCATGCTGACAGCATCATTGAAGGTTTCCGGGTGAAAAGTGTTTACTATTTTTATTTCATCGGTAAACAAGTAGGTTGTACCGATTTTTACTATGTCGCAATTATCGTCACGATATAGTAAGCACAGTAGCGGCCTAAAGACATTTCCTTGTATCACACCACTGGTGACAGGTGTAGGCTCAGACATGTATTCTCGAATTTGTACTATCTGTGTTCCATTTGTAAAGTGTGACCTTAAGCAAGAAATCAGCGTTCACCGATCAGTTTACATATCAGATTTTCTTGAGGCATCCGATCAAAGGCCTTGTGCATGTCGAAGTAAATTATAGTAACCCACATACCAAGATCATCCGAAGCGGTTATAGTGGTTATAAATTCCAGATGGCACCTAGTGCAAGATCGATTATTCAAGAAGCCATGTCGCGAGTTATTTATTAGCTTTCTTGGCAGTATGAATTCGAAATTTTAGCTTTGATACTTCACTCCATAATTCTTGCTAAGATGGAGGGCGATAATTTTTGAGCTCGGAAAGTGAGCCTGATTTATGTCACAGCACTAATATAGCTTCTTTCCAGTAAGCTGAAACGGGGTCGGTGTTCATGGATAGACTGGAAATACTGACAAATAGCAGGGGGATGTCATGCCCGCCCAATTGTGCAACTACGGGAGAATATTATCTGGACCCCCGGAATAGGCTAACTTTGTGTACCCGATAAGTTTGTGTAAATCGTGGAGCTCAAATTGGATACAGTTGAGCTGCTCGACCGTGCCGAGTGGCAAGACCTTGCATAGGGGTTCGGTATCTATGTTGAAGGAGGCGCCGAAATATTGGTTAAACCTTACGCTAGTTTGAGCAGGGTCTGTTATGTTTCAGCCATCTGGTGCTACGAGTGCGATTGTGCCTTGGATACGCTTGGTAATTCTGCACTTTAGCAGTTTGATCAGTTCCCGGTATTTGAGTTGACTGATGAGAGCCCGTTTTTCATCAGCGCTCTGTTTCGTGTGATGAGCCAGCTTCCGCGATGTGGCCAAATTACGGTGTTGCATCATTAATGTGAGATTATTTGTTTTGCGGCATACCGTAATTAGTTTTTTTTGAGTTCAGCATCTGTTTTTAGTGAAATAGCCTTTTAGCGACTGTGGAAAAGTGTCTATGTTTAATAGAACTTGCTGAAGAAACGTGTGGTTGAGAAGCAAATCACAACTAGGTACCACAGACCGCTTTCTGTATCTGTGACATGTAACCGACTGAACGAATGGAAACTACAAAATAGAATTTCACTAGCAAACTGTTAATCACACTGCATGACCAATGTTATGGTTTAGTTGGCCCAGAACAAGAGGAAAGCTGGAGAAGGAGACATACAGTAAGTACAGCAACTTTGAGCTATGGACGAGTTTGCTTAAAACTTTGAAGTCTCTATTCTGAAGGCTCCGGGTTCGAGTCCCAGGGTTGCTATCTCTATCTGTTGAGATCAAATAAGTTCGAACTCGGTCATGGAGTGCATCGTTGGGGGTGTGTAACACCTAGCATTCACCTGCTTCATGTGTTACGGTCCCGGCGACCGAATTCACCAAAATTCAACTCACTGTGAATCACGACCCACATAGAGATTGCGCTTCGCAATCCAATCACACAACCAGTGCCTCGATAAGCTCTCACACGTTCCCATTTCTTTTAAAGGCTACCTGTTAGGCGGAGCGTGGACGGAATGCTTGACTTTCCTCCCAGCAAGCACTTTCCTAGTGTTACGTACAAAACGCCACAGCCACTGCTGGTACAAACAACCGTTATGGTTGGTACACTATGAAGTCAAGACGAATAACACTCGAAGCACTCGTTTAAAGTGCTCCATGATCGAACTCGCGCCATGTGGCACTGTAACGACAGATTTCAAGTATCTCACCGGCAGTTTAATTGTAGATTTTGTGGAATCAGGGGTTCATAACTAATCAGACATTTGTAATGGCAAATCTCATATTGTCCAACTGTGTGACGGAAGCTTTAGCCCACAGCGCTGAGGGAAGAATCAGATAAACTATAATTGTCTTCCTTCGAAATGGCCAGAAGCATTCTCCTCGTCGTCGTCATCATTATCTTATTGAGCATTCTGAATAACATCTTCATCCCCACCCTTATTCGCATCAGTACCGAGTTTGGCAACAACGGCGGCGTCGGCAACGGCAGCAGCCTAGTAGAGCGCAGCAACACAACCACTGCAATACCAGCACTTTTTGTCTAACGCCTTATAATTAGCATCACTTCAACAAACATTCCCAAATTAACCGGTGCGTGGGTGACTGGTGGTCATATATTATCGTTGCCTACACACAGTTTCTCCGGGAAAAAACCACGACTTGACAATTGTCCGCGCAACCCACACTGCAAAAATATCACCTGTACCGTATGCTCCTCATTACGTTTCAAACGTCCACTCCATTTTTCAGATCGTCCAAGCGATACACGTGCTACGGTTCCATTTGATGGAAATTGAAAAGGTCAGTTTTATGGTTTTAGTACTTATTACGTACCCAGTAATTCTTACTTTACCGACGTACATTGAAGGAGTTATTGATGTTATGGGGTTGCTCGATGTGGCCACAGCGCCGTTCACTTCTTTGAAGGGTGCTGTTGTGATAATGTGGCGCGAAATTTTCATCATAGTATCGACTCAACTGAAGTTGCAAACCAAGGGGTATGGGTTGTAATTATTTGTGGTTGCTTCGCAGCGGCTTCAAAACCACTTAGGCCTCCACACATCAAGAAAATGATTAGACAGTCATTTCGTCCTATCCGGACTGGTCAGCACTGAGCATCTCTCAGTGCCATCAGAATCCGAACACATGAATACTAGCGGCTTGTGTAAATAAACAGCAGAATGTCACACTAAATCATGAGGGGTGCTGACGGACTGTCATGATTTATAAGCTAACTATGATAGGGCCATGCAAGTTAGGAACGTTGCACAGTACAGAGCTGACCCCGAGAGTCACGGCTTCCGAGGACAGCGACTTTTTTCGACATAGTATTTGGAAGCTGTTGGGATGAAATTTTTGCTACTCTGATGCATAGGATATTCTTGATGCAATTAATCGTAGGATGTTCGAAGCAACCGTAATTGAATTTCAACTTACCTAGCGGTGACAAACCGTGAAAGCAGCGGGAACCCGACTCCATCTTGGTACCTACATGAACATGCTCAATGGAACTCGACTGCATTAATCCGCAAAAATAGAGTAAATTCTAGGGTTGAGTTGAAACTACTACTGTGTTCACCATCACCAGAAACGTATTGTAGGGTGGTAGCTGCAGGATAAAGAGCTTCCACTTCGGGACACTCAATCCGGAGTCGCGTCTTTAAGTCCCCAAGAAGAAATTAAAACGTCGACAACGCACCGACATGTTGTACTAACTCTTAATTGTCACGCGGCCAATACCATTCGTGCATGGGACCAATGGTATTGCGTGGTCGCCAGGACCCACACAGTCTCGAACCGGTGACTTGTGGGCTACAACGCAGGGAAGGCCGCGGTGGCCTATCAGTGACACGTCAGGGCAACCAATTATCAGTGATGCACCCAAATTGAAATCAAGCGTGTAACTCACTTTTAATACCCCACCTCCAATTTTCAAGCGCTGGGGTATGTTTAGCAGGCAATCGCTAACCTAAATCCCCCATAGTTAAAATGCTACAAAACCACGGGCTGTCATGCTTCTCCCTTGATGGTGATAGACACTGTTGTGTTGTTGCAACAGGAGCTTCAAGAAGCATGGCAAGCACAGTCCATCAAGGATCATCGCTGCTGGTAACGGGTAGCTTAGGCAGTTCCTGGTTCGACCTTCAAAAGTTCAAAGTGCCACTGTGGCATTCCAGCAGGTTAACACTTCGTGTTAGTGGACCATTCATTCCACCTGGTTATGAGTTAACGAAGCAGCTGATATTACAAGAACTTTGGTAAGACCTCGCTCAGATAAACTATTACATCGTCGTGGTGAGACTTCTACTATAGCCTAACCCAGAGTCCCCCTATACACCCTATAGATCATCTACAACAAAACTAGTTAGTGTTTCAAGTAGAAAATGACTACTAGGTGTAAGTGTACTGTTTATTGCCGCGCGAGACGACACGAAGCAACGAACTAGGGCGTTCAAAATTAAGCGGACGCGTCCGTGCTATACAGCTGATCTCACAATGAAAGTTCGTTTCTTAGACCGGTTAAGCACTTTCAAGCTGAACCGTAGACTTTAGTTAGCATGACCAGGTCATGAAGAGAATGCCTTTAACTGACCAAGATCCAGTGTCATGTAAGGACAGCGGACGAAAGGACTCACCGTGAGTAGTTGCTTTACCACCTGAGCAAAGCTGCAAAACACCATCAAACGAAAGGCTAGGGAGAGAAAACCCGACAAATACGCATACTTGAGTGTAAAAAGACATTGTATCCCTTGTTCTATTTGTTTTGCCTCCTATTTCTTAAGCTGTTAAGGTGGACACGTTTCAATAACAGCTTCAGAACTGTATAAGTAGAAATTCGTCGCATATGGACTCCGTCAAACAGCCATCACACGCCCCGGAAAGCGTCGTGCAACCATTTATGTTTTCGGGAATCGTCAGCAGGGCACATTCTATCTGCCTCCTCTGGGGCTGGTACCCGCTGCTGTGGTTAATCTCACTGAGCTGCGGGGTACGGTCACGACCGTCGTGGACAATTTATTAGATGTGATATCGCACCGCCTATTATTCATTGATTTGCACCTTACCACCGTGCACAGGACAGGGCAGCCCCACACCAGGCGACGGACTTACCAAACCTAAGGTGCTAAGTAACTTTTGGCATTATGACAGTCACGCCGGTCGTTACCGTCCCCTGTACTCCAGTGGTTTCATCACGCACTGCGGGTTCTAGGTACCCAGGAGCCAGATGGAATGTTGAAGTGTTCGTTCCTCGCCTGAATTGACGGAACTCAATGTCACTGGCCCCCCACAGCAGCGGAAACCTTTACATGGAGTCTGAGTCTAGTCTGAACATAATCTTTATGACTGATCAATAATGTCGCATTCGAATTGGAGAAATTCAGAGTTAATGTCTTCCAATACTACACTGGACGACCGTCATCATCAGTAACGATAGCCGGAGCTAGGAGTGGGACCCTGAACGTAGTGGTTCCCGGGGCTGACCCCTTGATCACGCACGGCGTGTAGTCCAGTGTCGAAAGTTGGATCTCCAACAGATATGCAATGGCTTATTCGTGGATCTGCATGCGGAAAAGAAATGCCGCTTGACAAAGAAACAGGCCCCGCTGGTCGATAACCCATCGACGTCGTACGCATTGTGCTATAGCATATGCGATTACGAGTGCCTGAGCAACACTGGCTTAGTAAGTCACAAGCGTCGCTATATTGGTCAAAAATCTAAAAGACGAGTAAGATAAATATGTAGTTATCCTCAGCACAACGCTTGGTAAGTGCATTGCTTCCTATTCAATTTACTTGCCCAGGCCAATAAAGCGGTTGATGTGCTACGTGTGGTACGTTATCGTTGCATTTGGTCTGTACGTGTGCCTGCGTGTTCAGCTCCTTGCATTATATGTCTTGGCTGTCGTTTGATATCCCCGGTGTAATGGTACTTGATGTGAATGTTGACAAGACGCCTACTTGTCTAGTACCCTCCAAAACGTTATATACTAGCTCCAGGGACGGGGTGCACGGTCCTGGTGACGGTGCTAGTCGCAATGGGTGGTTCCAGGCATGCAGTGTAGACCTGCCTATAGCCCAATAACCATCTTGTGTACGTCTGGTGTGCATAATTCTCCAATTGGACTGACTGAAACATTGCTGCTATGCCTGTTGAATGAGTATGGGCCGGCTATGTTGATGTAAGGTGGCTTCTATCCACACTCTTCCCTGTCTTACGCCTTCAGGTGTACACTGGATGTGGTGTGTATGGATGGCGCTGTGGGTGGTGCAGCGCAAGTCATGCATGGTCCCTCTGTAGGTGCAAACGTCTTGTAACTCTCCTATGCAGGCCACAGTGGCAAGTTAATCTGGAACTGGATGCCGCCAACCATGAGGGTATACGTGTATGAAGTAAGGTGGACACTTGGGTCTGTAGATATGCTGTTGTATTTGTAATAGTGTTCGGTCGGATTACGAGCGTGAGAAAGGCACAAGGGAAATCTTCAAGGTGGGTGACTGAGGTCCGCGACATAGTCGAGATCATGTAAACAGGCAAGGAGCAGTTAGTTTATTTAGTGGTGAGTCATATCCGCCAAGTAGCGGTTTTGTTAAACAGACATCTATGGGTTCTCATTAGAAAAACGATTAGCACGCGGAAACCCACCACGTTCTGTAACACTGCCGCCAAATCATTCGCTGGTACGTGGTTTGCCCGAACTACCAAGCTGGCACTACGGAGAGGTTGTTCGGCGGAAGTGTTGGTACTCGTTGTCGGGAATGTTGCAGATACATCGTGCCGCTTCCAGGTCACCCACAGAAGCCGACACATTCCGCCGTGAGATCCGAGACCCTTCAGTCTAAGCATTTTTGGTGGATGAGGTGGCTCATAAGCGTTCTTGCTTGACTTCCTCTATTGAATGCCGAGTGCTGAAAGATCGTGATTCTACCAAGCTTGCTATGATACAGTTGTATTCAACTGAACGTTACACACTTGACGGATGACTGAAGGATCTAATCGAGTACAGTCTGCAACAGCAGAACAAAGTGTTGGTTGAATGGGGGTCATTTTGAAACCCTTGTTGTGTGAATGGATTGCGACGCGCTATCACAAGGTGAACCGCATCGAAGTGATCCCATCAAAGTGATTTTTGGTCAATTCGGTCACGAGGTTTCGGCTTATATTCCAGTGGCCCCTGATTCGAGGCCTGCTATCTACACCAGACAAGATCTAATAAGGTCGAAACGAGTGCTAGTGTGCAGTGGTTTTTGGCGGGCAGCACCCAAGGTTTTGGTGGTGACTTTTTGGCCCACCTCAAGCATCCAAGACTAACAATGCAGAAGACTTTCATCGAGAGGCTGAACTAACTCCAAGCTTGTCTCTGGATCGGGATCTGGGTTTCGGGTACATTAAAAGACACCAGCAGTAGACTGGTAAGTAGTACCGACCCTTCGCTGACTCGCAACCACCACCAGTCACGCGTGGGCTGAGGATACTGGGAGGGTCACACGGTCTCATACGCAAGCTCAAATTTACAACCTCAGTGTTATACAGTCCACCAGCAGGCCTTACGGTACTGCGTACGGCGTATTGCCGATACCTTTTCATTAATACTTAGTAGCCAAGTCAAACATAGCACCAGCACGAAGTCGGTTGCGCTCCCTAATTTCATTTCTTATCTTAGCATGCTGCATAAGAAGTGATACTGTTATCAAGACAGTAAGTTTTGTCACACATCACTGCGAGGACTATAGTTAACAGACTGGCATGAACAGACAAAATTGTTCTGTTCTAGCCCATCGAGATTGCCTTCATGGGAAAAGCAGTACAAAAGTAGCTCACACGGAGAAGGCGCGAAAGACGGCTGACCACGTATGCTCCACAGTATACTTTTGGCCGCGTATAACATTGGTGCGTGCTGCTAGTAAATCAGTCCTTGACCCCGTTACTGTCTCCCTACAGTGAGCCACCAATGATGAACAGAAAATTTGAGACGTACGTTCACGCGGCATCGCCTACAAGAAAGAGGAGGAGGCAAAACCCGTTACACAGACTTGTTGCGCCTCACACTGGACGGACGTCCTTTTATGTGTAGCCACCTCGCGTAAGTATGGTGAGACCGCCCATCATGTATTGACACAGCAACCGATCCCATAAGTACGCCATGTACTGTTATATCAAGGATAGCCGCAGCTACCAAGTTAACCAGTGGAGCAGTGATACCGATTCACTGGAATCGGTCTAGTCAAAAGACCCGTAGATTAGGGGCTGTATACAAAATAGGATCCCACCGGTCAACCGTACCAGCCTGTTTCGATTCCTGAAGTGATAGTGTTACTCGGATGCCGTCTAGCGTTGTGACACGTTGCCAATTCACAACTGTGACTTTTCCAACACTCCACTGATTGTGTTAGCTTTTGGTTTTCCTCAGGCAAGACTGCACGACAAAAGTGACACGCCCCCCGACCCGCTACTCAAAAATGCACTTTCCATCCAACACAAAACACAAATACGTGGCTGTTCCCTCCCGCGGAGGTTGTCGCATTTCGGAATGCGCAGCTGACGTTTCCGTTTCGTTTCATTTCGTTCAGCCCCGAGATAGCTTCGCTGTTCATTGGGACCACAACCACCCGGTCTTGCGTCCGATGATGGGTCGGATTCCATCATGCAGTTCGTACCGCTTGCGCCGCTGACTGCTCCGGGTGACAATGACAAAGCCACTTGGTGTGTGGGTGAGTGTGTGGCGTCAGCTGGTTCAGTGCAAGATACTCCCGCTTCCCGCTCACCCACCAACCCATCCGCTGCAATATCAAATGCCCGTGTTATGGACTGACTTGACAGGTTGACAGGTATTCGCCCGACGAATCTGAGCCACGTAGGTGGCGAGGTCACAGTTGTGGTAACCGAGTGCACGCAGACTAGCGCACGCGAGCATCGGTGAATAAATGAACTTCTGGCGTGCGAGATGTTTCCATCGCCAACACAGTCAGTTCGATTCCCCGCATTTTCCGAACCGACCCCCTGGCACTGGTAGGTGTATGTGTGCGTTTGTAAGCGCACGTACGCACTCACCTCTCCTGTGCGTTCGAACACCTTACCTCACCAGCGCAATCTGATGGTCGTTAGAAGGAGTTGGGTGGGGATGGCGAGTGGGATATTTTGCAAATGGATGCGAGGGAAACAACAGCTGATGCAGCGCAAACTACCTCTGTCAAGACCCGGTAACCTGGTAACCGCTGTAAGTGGAGAATAAGAATGCTCAGTTGTTACCCCAGCTGCAGCCAAATCAACACCTCGTCACTTGTTTGAACGGACGTGAACGATAAAGCCAGTGAGACAGTGTTGATGACAGTGGTCTTCATGTGTCTGAGCTTGCGCTGCGATGAACATCGTTCACCTTAATTGTAAGGCATCGTTGAGGCGTAGTTAACTAGGATTGATCCACAGTCAGTATCCTTTATGTGGATCAGTTTTCTCATTTGGACCGGACCGTGATAAGTCAAAAAGAGTCATACTGTTGTACCGTGAATTTGCATCAGTCTTGAAACCCACGTAATGAGAAGACGCGATATAGTATCCGACTTGGGAACACTTGGTCAGATCATGGTGGACAGAGTCTGATCTCGTGACAGCGTTCGCCCCAAATGCTGTACTTTTCAATGATGATATCAGCAGGTAGAGAGCTATCAAGAAAGCGGGTGATCACGCAACAACAATAACAGGGTATCAGAGTAGGTAGTTCAGGATATGCTCTAACAGAATAGGCCCACACGCAGTGTTGAGCATACGCCGTCACAGCGATTAAACATACTGAATGCGGAGGCGCATCGTATGAACGCAAACCATTAGTGACCGTACAGGCAGATCCCGCCTTTTCTTGACAAGCCGAATAGACGCCGGGCCAAGTTAGACACCAGCTTACTATCTTAAGAATGATTTTGGGGGATTCGACTTTTCCGTCCCCTTGCAGTTACTCAACACTTAGGTGAGTTCTCACCCTACAATCACCTTGGTCGTGGTAGAATCATAACCCTGTTGGAATTCGCAATCCCCAGAGAAAGGCAATAAGCGTATTAGGATCCTGATCAATCTTCTACACCAGCTTAAACTGGATACTTTAGGATTGCGTAGCAAACAATAGTGTAGTCTATGGACTGGCCCCATACTAGGCAACCGAATCCTCAAGAACAAATTCCATGTCCGTCGGTCCATTCTGAAGCTTCGTCGCAACACCAGGTTAAAATGAATTAACCCGCAGTTGGTTTCTCCCATTGTGCTAGCCGTGCAAAGCCCGTCCTACTAACCATACTTCTAAACAGAACCTGTCAGGCCTCAGCTGTTGCATCCGTACCCATCTATCCTCCGTTTTTCCAGCAGCCAGCACCAAGCTGGCAATATCGAGCTCTTTTAGTTGAATTGGGGCATTTAGTAGATGATGCCCATGAAAGGGAGAGCATTTCGACCGACCAGTTGCAATACTGCGACGCCCATTAAAAAACACAGGTCGCAACACACGGTGCTTCGCCTCGCGTAAGCATTCCGGCTTCCTAGACGAACCTACGGGAGATCGCTCAGTAGGATATTAAGCGGCACCTTGAGTAGGTTGTCATCAACTCGCATAGTCGTTTCACTCTCCGTCTAAATCTCGTTCAATCGCTTCCTCAACCCTACAAACGCCACTTTACAGTTGGCCAACATGATGACGCTGTTTTTGAGTTCCTTTTGCAGAAACTTTGCAGGTAGCTTTCATTGCCACTGTTTATCATCCCAATGGTTTCTTTCTGTTCGCAGGTACACGAGCTCTGTGACAGCTTTTGTGCACGATACATCGCCTGTTTAAAAGGAAAAATGCCCCTTGACCTCGTTTGTGATGATCGCGAATCGGCGGCGTCCACTGGGTCAGCCTCCAGCCCCATGCCTGTCCGACCATGTACCCCAACCGTCTTCAGCGATATCGGGGACTGCGTAGCCAACTCTACAGGAGTCACTACCTATTCCGCCTTGCTGAACGGCTCAGCCCCACATATGAGTAGCACCTACGGCTCTTGTTCAACAGACAAGGTAGATCCCATGGAGTACGCGAGCTCCTTGTCATTAGCAGACAAGACATCTTATCATCGAGATAGACTCTCCTACAAAGCGCCAGAATTGACTGAGGCGGAAAAGTGTCGCACAACCGGCTCAATCTGCTCCAAGAGAGAAAAAGAATCTGTCTCTTCCTCCAGTACTTTATCCATAGACCCGACATCTCCGTCTGCGCCATGTGTGAGTTGTACGCTTATGGTTGCCAGCGTTTTGTTTCTAAGATTTTGTTGGATAACTTTGATCGTATGGTAGAAGAGAAGTAGACCGCTTTTTTCTTACTGGAGCTCGTATCATACTGTTTGCAGTATCATGACTAGCAGAACTAGTTAAGGAAGTGGTCGTGGCCACGGCAGGGTGTGTTCGATAACAGTGAACTTTCCCCCGAACATTTCACGGATCGAACTCAGGACCTGACGGGTGGAGTCCATGTCATTAATTTAATAGCGATGGTATTCCCCACCTCATCTTCCATTGCATTTCACGCTGCTGCTGCTACTGCTGTTGTGTAGTGGACAGTGTTTACCTTTCCGGAAGCATACTGTCGCTCACTAAACTTCCAATAGTCTCATGTGGTTATTGGAATGCTATTTGATACACCGGAGCATGCGTAGCAACAAGCGGTCCAATCAACCCAACGGTGAGGATAAAAGATTACAACCGTAGTCGTATCCTCATGTGATACGTAGAGTCTTCTACAATGGGCAGCCAAGTGAAGCAGCTAGACTTTTGTTAAAGTCAGCGGGTATTTGAGTAAACCGTATCCATCGTTCACCCGGTGATGGCCGCCAGACTGATTTCCTTGGATACTTGTAGGTGATCAGTTGCCAACTTATTGCCGAAACGCTTTTCATGCCAGTGGTTAGGTTGGCGAAAGTATTGAACGCATGGCAAGGTGTGTGTTGCAGGTTGTGTTATGAATTTGAACATTAGAATGATTTACGCTTAGCTGTTTCTGCATTACCATAGGCCTGACCTAAACCATTTTAGTTGCTTTGTGCAGTACTTGTTATCCACCGCATATTATCAGTTTCTTTCGCGTGTTTTCTTTCTCATTCAGTTTCAATGGTAGTCGGTTGATATCCTGTGATTCACACTTAACTTCGCCAAAGATCACCCTAACAATGGACCAGAATGCACAGCCTGTTTTGATTTGCTCAGTTCTGTCATTCTGCCGCATATTTACTGTCCAGTCTGCGTGTTTATTTGCTTTCATATTATTATTGGTTCTTGGAGTACCCGCCGTGTGTGTGGATTGCGACACGCAATCTCGACTGAGGCTACAGTTTGCTTTGAAGCAAACCCATGCCATTTCGATCACTGGGACCGTAGCCGAAGTGGAGAGTTTCCGATCTGCTTTCTCTCGGTCGGTCGTGGAGTGCAGTGTTAGGATACGGTCCCAGTGATCAAAATGGCATAGGTTTGCTTCAAAGCAAACTGTAGCCTCAATGGTGATTGCGTGTCGCAATCCAGACACACGGCAGGTACTCCAAGAGCCAATAATGCACTTCTAACCGTCGCATCAAGCGTTGCTGTGGAGCTCTGGCCTAGTGACCAGGACGAAAGCCGCCAACAACTATGTCGAGCTCCCCTCTCACCTCAAACTGTCTATTTTAACTGACGAATCCAAATCAGGATGAAACCGATCGGTCGTAGAGTACAGTGCTGGGAGAGAGCAGCTCCGAAACGCTCCATTTTTTCATATTCTTTCTTATTCCTCATGCTGAGATCAATGTCGCATACGTCATGCTACTTCACCGCAGTTGAGCTACACCGACTTACACTTAAGCAACATCTTCTAAATCTCGATAAAAAGTACTCCATTTCATTTGATTTACTCAGTTCGGTTCTTCTGCTGCATATTCAATGTCCATTTGCGTGTTTATTTTCCTTCAGATTCTGTTTTTGCTTCGACATCCGTAGTTTGGCTGCGCTTGATGTCTAACACCCTCCACTTAGATTACTGGTTCCAGGCAACTGTTACTCGTCGTTGGGTTGGACAGATTGCACGGTCCTCATGGTGGTGGTACGCCGAAAGTGTGGTTCCGTGTAGTATTGAACAGACTACGTTCCAGCCACTGATTTGTGTTAGTCTGGTACGCGTGATTCCCCACATAGATCGACCGCAACGCTGCTGCTGTGCAAGTTGAAGGAGTGTGGGCCGGCTCTATTGATGAAACGTGGCTCCCACGCACATACCTCCAGGTCCTATTCCTTCGGGTTTACATTGGAGTGTCCTCGTGTGGAGTGCCAAGGTAAAACTCAGCCAGGTTCTTGTGTTCGACAACCGCCACATGACATAGCGGACCTCTAGCGAACACATTTATTTCATTTCTCAACCACATTCAAAGTATGTGAGATTGTTGCAGACACCATCCACTCCATAGCCACTCGACCCACTGCGACGAGGAACCGCAGCTATCGATCAGCTCAATTTCTCTGCCGTTTAAACCAACAGTGATAAAGATAAGAATGCTGAACTTGGCTTTCGTGTTGTGAACGTTGAAATTGCCTTTACACATCTGTCATATATTCTGCTCCCTTATTGTTAAAGTTCACGTATGTTGTGGGGCCGTGCTTCGTTGCAGTAATTAGGCCTGAACCATTCAGCGTGAGCAGCGCCGATACCTTCGTACCTTTTACTATCATGGCATACAAAACAATGCCGATGTAGAATGGCGCCATAGTATCCGCAATGGTGAAATACGCAGGGAAGTAGCATACGTCGATAGCCAGTCTAGCTCATCAATCAGTAAGTGATGTTGGAATGAGTTGCATTGATTTGGGTGTCTCTTTGTCTTGTTTACATTGGTTATGATGATGCTAAACTGAAAGCCGGTCATAACTGATCTGGCACTTGGAAATGAAGTCACAAGCCACAAGCGTTGTTGGTGTTGCCCCCAGTCACCTTCAGGGCTGGGGTTCATGAGGCCAACCTTGTGCTTGTCCATAAAAATTGGTTGGTAGCATCCGGTTCCGGATTTGCCTGTCACTGTGGCCTCCGTAGGACAGCGACACGACGCCTGCGCCTACAGAGGGACCATGAGTGGCTTGCGCTGCACCACCCACAGCTCCATCCACACACCCCATATCCCCCAGCAACGATTCACAGTCTCCTGGAGGCAGCTATCGAGGTGGAGGGTGTTAGGCAGGTAGGCACCCTGTCAACATTCACATCAAGCGCAGCCACACTGGGGATAGCAAAGAATCAACATAGAATTTAATGGAAACTAAACACGCAAAATTGACACGGAATATGCAACAGGGTAACAGAATTGAACAAACCAAATAAAGTGGAATGACTTTCATCCAGATTAAAAAGACCTAGATTAATTGTAAGTTGGTTTAGACCAACTGCGGTGAAGAAGCATCATGAATGCAACGTCAACCTCAGCATGAGTCACCACAATAGACCTCTAACAGTTTCTAACGAGTTTTTCTTAGCCGGGTGTTAGTATCCGCTCGACCATCCCAAGACAGAAGATCCATCTTGGTCCGACCGTCAAGAAGCTTAGTAAAGTGACCACTCTTTGGCTATCTGTACCTCGATTATCAGAACCAGGGAAGGCTGTTCTGTACCGATGAGGACTTATGCAACGGCTCCTTGACAGTTCTATGTTCATCAGGGAATGGACTACTGCCTAATAGTCACCTGTCAGAAGGGCCTGTTTCCCCAATGTCACACAAATAAATATGCGCGAAACATTCATAAATGGCACATGACATGTTGTGCCTGCATTCGGCAACACATGTCTTCGTTTTGGAGGTCTGTTGGTACAATGTAACCCACTGTGAATGATGCGGCGTACGGGCACATAGTCCAGAGGTTCTAAATTAACCACGAACCCCACATACATGGCTCGGCATCATCTCCTCCGACGAGATGCAGCCGTTGTAAAGTATTTGGATGGAGCTGCACGCATGCATCGGAAGGCACCTTCTGTATAAACGGATGCCCTGTGGCTGTTGCTCTGGACCAGGGGGCAGACAGATCCGGGTGCGGATTTCGCCAAAGGTGCTATGGTCCGACTTCTATGCGATATGCTATATTGCGGGCTCATATAAAGTATGGTTATGTGGACGCATTGCAACACATGATCTCCAGTTAAACCGCGGTTCAGTTTGAAATGAATTTCGGTCAGATTGTTCACTGGGACCGCATCTGCACTCTAGAGTCCGTTTGGTGCATATTTGCACTTAACTGATAGAGAGAGCAAACATATATGATAGACTCCGGAGGTAAAGGCCATCAACTGACTCAATGAAATCAGTCTTGGACTGTGGTGCTAAAGGCCGGCACCATATCGCATTTGTATGGATGCATTTATGCGTGGGATTCCTCTTTTCCAAACTCCTTTGGTTCTCTACCTAGGTCTCGTATCCATGGGATTTAGGTGGCTTTGCCATGCCATCCGAATGTTTTGTGTATCAATTCGTAAGTGCGTTGGTTGCTACGCTCGTTTTGATTGTTTGAGGCTTATTTTCCATGACATCAACAACAATCAGTGAAGCTTAGTGAATGCATTCCATAGTGTGAGTTTGCGGCCTAATCCAATCTTCTCTCTCCCTTCGAGGAGGTTGGGCAAGTTGGTTTGCTGCCGTATGGTAACCGCAACGCGTTACCCGCACACACTGTGTATACGGTACACGCGGTCTGGGTCGACGCCTAACTTTGACAACCCATCTCGTGGTATCTATGGCGAATCAAACTATATCCTTGGATCTGGGACTAGTCAGTCCTCTTGTCAGCATCTGCTGGTGTGTGTGCATAAGTGAGGCTGTCGAGGCACACACATAAACACACACACAACACATCCGTAGTTACGCTGCCCTTAAGCCTTGCTACCTCTATTGTCAAAACGATATCAGCTGCATTGGCTGTGCAGTACGCATTCCGGCCACCACGGCAACTGGATGCCAGTCATAGGGATTTGGAGCGCTTAAGTGGCTGACGTGTTAAGCTCGTGTCATCTAGATTCGCAGAAAAGGTCAAGATCACATAGCCGAGGTGAGAGTAAGCCACCGCTACGCTAAGATATGGTCTGCTGATAGCGCAAAAGCCTTGCGGCAACCCTAAGGTTGTGCATGCGAAACCCACGGAGGGATAAAGGGTGAAGAATACGCGAAGCCAACGATTTAATCCAAATTTGATGTATCTATTCGTTCAACTGTGAAGAATGGAACAATCTCCATCTGATGAGTCCAAAGGAAGACGAAGCCGATCATGGGGTGTCAGTGTTGTGGGAAGGAACACCGAAGCATCTCCAGTGAAACTGTGGACTTACTTAACCATGCCGTGCTATAACGGTATAGGGCAGTGCTCCGCTGTCCGTTTCGAAAGGCTCCTCGTGGGGGGAGGGGCGGGGGGCGGCAATGAGCGGATCTGTTCCACCAAAGGCGTGGACGCCAACGGTTGGGTACGTTGTTTCGCTACAACGGACAGTTTTCTGGCCCGTTTCCTCAAATGGACAATCTCATGCAAAGAAACTGAAAGGGACATTTAAAGCAGTTAGTTCCCTTCAGAAATTTGGAAAGCACAGTAAGAAAACGAAAGCTGGTGGATGCATGCATTTCGTATTGTCTCCTCAGTACCATTTTAATAATAACCGCTATGCAAGGGGAAATGCCGCTTTTTAATTGTCATCATTATCATCAAACTCATTGTGAGAGAAAGGAATGTAAACCCTACTGCGATCTTAGTTCGTGACCAGCCTGAGACAATGGTGGTTGCGAGAAAGCAGAATATTTTTCTCTGTTTCTCTCAAAAGAGATAATCCTGTCGAGTTGCTGAAAGCCAGGACATCGCCGACGAAGGGACGGAACATAATTGACTCATGAGGTCCATATCCATGCCGAGACCCTTCTGTTTATGGCCAAACAACTCAAGGGGAAAATTCCGGATCAGTCTGTGTCATAGGTTCGCAACCGCACACCTTTATCTATGGTTCCGGCTAGTTTGGGGCACGATCGGATGCATTTCGAGTAGGATTGCGGAGAACTGCTTTGTCTCGTTGCAGTATAGACTACTCAAAGAGCTATGTGTCTGATGTTCTTCGTTTACGCAAGGAGCAGTAATTCCGGTGATTCGGTCCACTTAGAATCCGCATGCCGGGGATTAAACTGGCTACTGACCTTCGTTCCTTTATAGTGAACGGTCACCTGATCTGTTGAACCTGGTTCCTAATGGTAGTAGGTGATAAGAATCCAACTGGGCGGTGAAGGGCAGGGAATTTGTGAACATGATGAAATTCCAACACAACTAACAGGGCAGCGCAAGCTCAATCGGTCTGGATGCTGGGAATGAAGAAACACTCGATTACCAAGCACAGTCACCTACCAGGGTGCAAAATCATTAGGGGAGGTAGCTTTGGTACTGAACCGGTCTGTGTGATTGAACAGTATACAATGAATGCGTTGACCTAACGACATCCTGGTGGGAAATGTGCACGATGTAGAATAATACGTATACATGCATGTAAAGCTAATTCAGTCCGCTGGTCATGACGAAAGGCCGAAAATCTCAGCTGCTCCTTTTGGTACATTTAAAAGTTGACCGCTTGTAGGCGAATTGCCCAACGGTCCGATCAAACTGTGGAGCAGTGGACCAGAACTCTAGCTGAAAATAACGGTCGTCGTTTACGAAGGTGACTATGTGCCAAGAGATTCTATAGTGGTGCTCAAATTCAATTCGTACTAGGATCGTGTTTACGGAACGCTCAACAACTTGCCGTACCGAGAACATGAATAACTTTAGACGCATGTATTGCATGCTGTAGTTGCCAGTAGGAGATTATGTGAGGACTTCCGGACTCCAGGTGTGTGTCCAATGTGTCATAATCGGATTGTAAGTGTGATGTCAGAGAGTGGAAAAAGTAGCTAAAATAATCTATCAGTTGCCTCTGTATGTGCTCTCGCACTAATTTACGCCCTATAAATTGCATCCCTGTTCTACTTGGTCATTTTCACAACAGTAAACTGTGGAAAATAGGCGAGTCAGCCAACGTCGCCGTGGGTTAATCGGTTCAAATATGCCCCATTTTAAGATATCATTCATCTTCGATGTCCTCGTTTAGCCTCCGGCATACCCCATCATGGCACGCAGGCACACGCACACAACACTGTGAGCTTGGACCAAACTGTTTCCATATCAGGTGTAACTGACAGGTCACGTACACACACACACACACACACACACACACACACACACACACACATGCAGCGACCACTGCTCACTTGGACTTGCGAGGGGTGGGTGGATGGGTGCTTGCGGTGAACAGGCTAGATGGCGAGCAGACGAGTGCACGTACTGACGCGTAAAGGAGAAGGCAGTCGCCACATCATGTGATGATATGGTGGTTGCCACCAGCGGGGATGTTGAGCCGCTTGATTGCAACGAACAACCAGGCTGGAGTTCTCTGTCGACCAGGTGCTGCGGTGGACACTTCAGGGCCATTATAAAACCCGTTTAAGTTGCCCATGGACCATTGCTATAGAGTGATCACTTTCATCTGTTCATTCGGAGTGTCTATGTTGAGCTATTGATGCAGGTAGGAAGAGTGGCGTTGTTACAGAGACTTCAGTGCCCGGAAAGTACCTATGTAGACTCACACTTAAAGATAGTAAAAGCGCTGGAATCAGCCGCGCTGAGGAGACCAGCGGCTAAACAACTTGATCTAGCGAAGTAGCCATCCACAACGGTATTGACAGCATATAGTTGGCGTATTAAGGCACATGCTCTTTACAGTCTGGCTAATTATCAAGACGGAGTCTTCTGTTGGCCTGCAGAACGGTTTATGTCATATCAATGTGTCGAGCCCAACGGCTGCTTTCACCCATTAACGGTAGGGTGAACATACACGATAACGAATAGAACTCAGGGTTGGAAATATTCCGGTGTTGCTCCTCCCAAAACTAGCACATCACGACCGCGGTTTCGTCCTGGTTTGAACTCATCAGGTGGCGATAGCCTGAGCTGGGGTGGAACTCAGAGCCTAGTAGTTCACGGCTGACGCCCTGAACACTACGCTACTGAGATCTGCGAGCAACGCTTGGCACAGCGGAAAGGAATTCAAAGTTGAATTTGGGGAACCCGCTGTTTCGGATACGGTCATCGCGATCGGAATGACCGAGGTTTACCTCAAGGTGAACCGAAGTCTCAATAGAGGTTGCGTGTCGCAACCCAACGACAAAGTGCGTTCCCCAAATTCAACTTTAGAACTCAGGGTTCTTTTCATAGGGAAGCTGCATCGTTATATGGAATGACATGTAGATGTAAAAACTAGCCGGCGCATTGAAGCGTACGAACAAAGGAAGCCAACAAAAAACGAACAATTACGGAACCAATCCGATGTAGCTAAAGAAATGAAAACCGTAAAAACCAATATGGCTAACGAAATGACGCTTTAAAGTCAACACCAATGAATGAGAGTAAAAAGTGTGTGTTTACATTTCCGAATGCTGATGCAAATATACCTGAATTATTATCATTTCTGTAGCAATCAACGTATTCCAAATCGAAGTAGGGACAGTTACCTCTCTCCGGATCTGCTTTCTGAGAATATAACCCACTTCACACGGAAGGAATAGTCGCTATGGAAGCAGGAAGTACCCAGCCTACCCGTCGGCCGGCTCCATTTAGCTCGTTATGTAGTACAAAACCTGGAACTTTCAGCGGTAAACACACCCTATCTGCAATGCAATCCCTGCCCATACTACGTTTAAATTACTTAACAACCGCGGTTCCATTGGTTCATGATGAGACAGCGCCGTGGTGGAATCACATGAGGACGATTCCTGTTCCCCCCATTGGATAACATGAAAGCAAGTAAGGCTGTTGTGAGCATAAAAAGGTATCTTTAAGGTACTCCGTGACATCCTGCATCATGCTGGATCTCAAACATAGCGACCCAAACGACTTATCCTTTGTGTACAGAACAGTTAGAGAGGGTGCCACTTGTTCACACACACACACACACACACACAGAGAGAGAAGGAAATACAGGTGGGGACATCGGTGGAGAGATGCTTAGATCGAACGATAGACGGAAAGATGCACGACTTGGTTCCACGCAGACTCCGCCTAACCCCACGAGGTCAGCTTTTCAGCAAGCTTACTTAAGCAAGTCAATTCTGAACAGCCCGCTTGTTTGCAATACTCATTGGTCCATACTTCATGGCGGGTAAAACCAGTTAACTACTCAATTACCGTTGCATCGCGATTTTGGGCTCTAATTTTCTGGTAACTGAGGTTCATCACAGCCAGCTTCCAAATCACATAGTCGTCCACATGCCCGGAAAAGCACTAGACTGCAGTTTCAGCCTGTTGCGCATCATCAGTAGTGCGCATCCATCGGATCCATCAGGATTCGAACCAATGATCACCAGCGGCTTGCACCGCCAGTCAGCAGTTTATGCCACTGGGCCACGGGGGACAGTTTCGGACCGTCATGATTGTTCGTGGTTCTTTAAACATCCATTCAATCCTCCTGTTCAGCTGCTCGCATCGGTACAAATGCGATCTGCGTTTATCTGCCCCAAGGGCACCTCCACCATTCTCAGTGTGGTTACCTACGAAGGGTACTCAGTTCCCACCTCAACCGGGACAATCGACAGGTCAAGTTTGCTGAAAGCTGCAGTTCCGATTATTCAGAAGAGCAACCATTGAGTTACTAACATACGTAAACCTTGTTCACCGCAAGAAGATAAAAACAGTCTTTTAGACACCTCATCAGCACACACTCCTTGCGCATTCCTCCTAGTTGTTCGAACTGATATGCTTCTAGAGACGATAGCTACTGCTCCGCAACATAGCATACTCGCAGTGCCATGTCGGTACTTCTCAAATGGTTGGAGAACCCATGCAGTGTTCGTTGATAGTTTGAATGAGTCCATGGAGCTTTTGGACTGTTCTCCACCAGCTACTACTGATGTGACCTTGGCGACAAATTGATTACTCCGATATGGAATGGGTAGTCCTTGGATTTTCTTGGCATTATGCTTGTCATATTTCATGCGGTGCCTTTGCTATGTGGATTTCACTAGTCTTCAGGCGTTAATTACCTACTACCAAAGTGTCAGCGGGTCGATTCAATCAAGTTCACAAACGTTAGTGCCGTGGTTTCATCCAGGTGACCTTCCAGAGACAGACTTGCAAATTACCGTAAGTGCTCATTTCTCGACGCAGTTTCAAAGAGGAAGGCATCCTGTCTTTCTATACATGAAAAACTGCTTATCACGACGCAGTACCACCCTATAAACAAGAAGTAGTGGTGCTGTATCCAGTTGCCTAGCAAGAAACAAGTAGTGTATTTCTGAGCAGCCGGAACACTTACTAGCCCAGAAAGGCGGTTGCGGGTACCAAACCGCCCCCGGGGTCCACTGAAAACAAATAGGAGGAAGGAACTGATGAGAAGCTTGGACCGAGTCGATTTGCGTGAAGTAATAAGCACAGTTCAGAGAGGTTTGGAAACAATCGGTTGTTATAGCAGTTTGGTAACGTTTCGCCCTTGACACATGAGCTCCGTCAAACCATGCGAATCAGTGCGCAATTGGAGTGGGATTTTATAGCAAACAGGGGCGATAAGCGCGTTACCCGAAACTTGAGCCAAGGTGTCATTACAGCCACAGTTCGTGATGTCACCTCAGGTGGTTCAATCACAGTGGGAATAGTCCGGGTGTTCCTTTTCGCGTCATGGCATTGACCGATAAGCCCGTAGTGTTGACAGTGGGAGTCGGTTTGCACTTTCCAACCTGATCCCCGTTGTTTGTCAGGCTGGTCGGTTTAAGATCGCTCGCCACGTACTAGCGAGCTCTGCCCCCTCCATTCTATTCACGCAGTCTTCAGGTTTGGTAATTTCCATCGCCTCGGTAATCAACCGCTGAGGTGTTGATCACCTACCCCTCCTAATTACCACTAAGTTCTCCAAGTCTATCTGTTTCCCCCTAGTCTAATGCATGCACAGCCACGGCCGAGTTACTATTGCCTGATATCCAAACGCTTTTCTTGGTGCTCTTGAAATGCATTTGTGCTCTGAAATTAGAGTGCGTAATTCTCTCGCTGTTTGGCCTACGTACACATGTGTGTAGTATTCGGACCCAGATCCATGATACCTGTCTGCGACAGACGTAAGCACTCCACAACAGTCGACGTGATTTTGCTATGAACTATGTGCTGGTGGCTTGGAATGAGTCGCTGGCTAACTGCAGCGAGTTGATTCGAGCTGACAATACGGGAGCCTGACAGTACTACGAGTTTTGGCGCACTTGTGTGGTGTCAGATCCACAGTACAACTACCGAGCCAAGCTTCTAAGTTTGTAGCCATGACCTACTATGAAACCAATCCAACTCGGTCTTCGTGAAGGTTAATAGGAACTAGTGCCAATAGAATGTTACCCAAGCATCGCTGACAAACCTGTGGGGTCTCAACCGTTTTCACAACCTCCAGCACATCGGATACACAGCGGGGCCATTGAATCAGCGAAAAGAGCAGACTACCTCTATAAGATGGGTCCGAACAAGAATGAGAAGCGTCATAGAAGGCAGACGTGGGACAGAGCAACGCCGAAACTCTCTATCTCGGTCGGATACGGTCACAGTGATCAGAATAGCAGAGGTTAACTTTAAAGTCAACCGAGGGCATGATTGAGATAGCGTGTCGCAATCCAAGACACACGGCGGGTACTCCAATACCCTAAATGCAACTTCTAACCGCTGTATCATGCATCGTTCACAGAGCTCAGTGGCCTAGTGAGTATGGTGGAAGCCGCTAATCACTTTGGGTCGTGTTCCACTCCCAGCTTAGGTTATCTCAACCTGGTGAACCCAAACAAGGATGGAACGCATTGTGGAGTGCAGTGTGGGGAGAGAGCAACACCGTTACGCTCCAAGGAAACAACATTGCGCATGAATTCTGGATGTACTCCTTGGTCATCCCCCTCCTTATGTCTTCCTTTGTGCCTTTCACAAACTTTTGAAACAAGCTTTGTTAAGTAGAGGAAGTTCACCTCATAAGTTAACATATTGTTGCTCTCGCTACTCAGTTCCACCTTGCTGTTATTCATGGTAAACCGCTAATAACTAATTGGTTTCTCTTCCCCATCTATCCCCATCCTACCAGGCCTCTCTTTGTCGAAGTTATTCCATGACACTGCGAGGTGCTTCTAATACACCCCCAATCACGACTCCTTCCTTAGCAACTCAAGACATGGAGAATGGACAGCCCCAACTTCGGAGATCTCCCCTCCCCCAATACCCACCAGCTGCTGCGCGCGTCCTCGAACCATTTTATGCCTCCTCGTCGTACCCCATGAACATCCCGTCTTTCAATACTGTCGATTCAACAGCCTACGATTTGTCCTCATCTTCCCGGAGACCCGTGTTCAACCCCGCCAATTACTACAATCAATACTTTTCTCAGTATATTCGTGCAAGTGAACTGAGTCATTTTCCGCATCACTTTGACATGGATTACTCAGATCGCATCTCTTCTTCTAACACAAACCAGTTGCACCAATCTTATGAGTTCAACTATCCGTATCCTCCCTACGGTGGAATGGCTTCAATCCCCGGGAGCACGAACACTTCCTCCCTACACCATCCGGGTCCGTCCACTTTGTCCACCACATCACCGGGTGTCTACCATACGGTGAGCCCGTATCAGCAGCCCTTTCGAGATCAAGCCGGCTACTTTACCAAGCTGAACCGGTGTAATGTTGTCTCACCGACGGTATGCTCTCCCGGCTTGACGAATTGCTTTCCAGATTACGGTGCGTTCCATCTATCTTCATCACCACCGATTCCCTGTCGATCACCATCCGCTAACAGGCCGAGTAAAAGACCACCCCAGTCAATGAGTCGATCGGATCCAATCATATCCCCCGGTCACCATGAACGACTGATGAACGGTGAGCTCTGCGAGCACGATAGGACCACGGTGGCCAGACCACCACACGAGATCGGGACTTCAGAAGACAACGGTATGTATGAAGGTTAAAATGGCTGTTCAACCCACAGTAGTCTAGACAAATAATTGAACAGGAGTTCTGGTTACTGAGCTTCACTATGCGAATCCAGCTAAGAATGTCTGCAATTGTAATTGTTCCTATCATTTGCTTTGCTTAGAATTTGTGGGGTTGAATCCAGGAAATTAGTCATATGGATTTACTCATCCGGAATCCGCTGTTTGGCTGGCTAGAAGCATCGTTAGGTGATTCTATTTGGACATACTGTACCATGTTTGACCACGGTAGCTCGGTAGCTTAGTGGTGGTACAGAGGTGTGTTGAGAAATTTTGTGCACCGGGTGCGATTATCAGTTCGAGAACATGCAGCTAAAGAATGAAAACAAGCGAAACACTAGTCCAATCTATCTGTTCCTATGAGAGAACAGTTAGTTGAGAGGTAACAGATTTATGTACAGCAGCTTTGGGGGAGAGCAGGTTCGAAATCCTCCACTTCGGATGCGGCCCATGTGGTAGAAATGGCGGGAGTATGCCTCAAATCAAACCGTGGCCTCCATTGACATTGCATGTGGCAATTCACACACACAACAGGCATTCAAAGACGCAGTTATAAAAGATTTGCTTATTTGGTAGCTTGGTTTCGAGGGTAGGTTGCACCTAATCTTCACTTGCTTGTATTATTTCCCATTTACATCTAGCTGCTTTGGGTGCTGCCATCAGATTGGCAACAAAGCACCCACAGTCTTCCTGGTGGCTTGCAGACGCGAACCGTTTACACTCGGTGTGCGTACAGACCATTCCAAATGATAAAGATCCTCCACATATTAGGTTGGACAATCTTAAACATCCTCCGTTTTATTGTGATTTCAAAATAACCCAGACCTGTTTTTCCGAACGTGACAAACCGGTCAACTGCTTATCAAAGTGTTCCCCAGGGTAACTATGGAGCGGTACTCGATAACCCGAACACAGTAATTTTACATTTTTAATTTTTCTTTGGTGATTCATGGCATTCGTAGATGGTTTAACATGCTCTTCTGAATCTGAGTCGTATTGTCAACAACTAACACCCCCCAAGGATTTGTGAGCCGAGTCAGCAACTGATACGAAAGTTAGTCCTATGTAAATCGACTAACATGAAGCCAGTTGGGGGAAACGATGAGCAGTTGTAGTAGTATCCAGTTTCAGCTATTCCTCGCTTGTCGCGTATTATAGTAAACACACGACACGCAAAAGGACACAGCTGTAATGTGTGCACACGACCAATATTATCACGTGCGTCACGTGCACCGTCCGGCAGGCGGGCAGGCAGGGGTTCGTGATAACTAGTCACAACACGCATCTTGCACATAAGCAAGTAGTTGGCTAAAATGTATTTCAAGCAGTGAGCAGGATGGCACTGGATTCCCAGATTGTTGAGGCGATCGTGCCATCTCCCATTGTCGTCCGGTTACATAGGGTTACATTTGCCCTTTGAAGTGGCTGGAATCGGTGGGACTGAGCAGTTTAACCATCCCATTTGTATGCGTCACCGACTGTCAGCTTCCTCGATGAATATATGTTGTGTAGCATACTTTACAGGACGCCTCAACAGCCGATTCACCGCGAGTCAGTTGATGGATGAGCAGCCCACCAGGCACCCACGTTTACCCATTAGGGATTGCGTATAGCGTTACGCCGCAATGGGCCATTGCAATAATTCCTGTCTAGTTCCTTGGGGAAACAACCGACTATGGGAAGGTGGCGTCATTTATCCGTTGCTCTGCAGCTATATTTGGTGAAGGTACGAAACTGGTGATGTCGTTTCGAATGCTCTCCTGTGAACTATTTCCCGGCACCAGTGGAAACATTTTCTCACGGGGACCGTTTAGCAAAAAAAGACGATTCGCTTCCTGAGAAAGGGCAGCCGAATTTAATGACACTGAGATCATGTTATACATGTTCCTAGTGTACTCAACTAGAAAATAAAAGACTGAGGATACAGCCATTCATAAAGCGCAGAGGCCGGCGCGCTTCGATCCGCTCTTTTGGTATTAATGGAGTGATGCGTTACTATGCAGTGTAAATTGACTTCTCATGCTGCACACACACAGTGACTGTCAGACGCGCACATATGTCCTCGTCCCGGTTCCATTGACTGACTAACACGTCACAATGCACAGCTGGAATTCGAGGTTCTTTTATTATTCAAACTAAGGATGTCAACTGACACGCTGTGAAATGGCGCGGTCAGTCGGTGCATTCTCTTCAATCGCATACGTGCAATAAACGAAAAATTCAAAAACAAGATCAAGTTTAGTCGATTAGTGCCCGACTGGTGCCCAGTGGTTGTTCAAGCTACCACGGTGGGCTCGATGTTGCCGTCAGCTACTCTGAACAGTGAGCGCTGCCTGCTCTGGATCGGTGAAAATCTCCTCAGGGAGGTTGAGAATGCAAAACCTTTGATTGTGCATGCGGACCGCGAATGATCCACCTGGTCAACATAACCACAGTTTTTTATGAAAAGTCTAGTAATTGATAAGACAAATTTGGTTTTCGCGTCATGCCTTCCATCGCCATGTGTTTCATCAGTTTGTAACATGCAACCTACTATGCCCATCGGGAACCGACTGACTCCATTCAGTGCCCCACTGTTGCTCTCTAGATATTTTTTCGTTACTGAATGATCTTAAATGTGGGCGCTCTTGCTTATGGGCCATCTCACCCTGTTTTCCTTTGTGATTCTCGTTATTTGGCACGAGGATGTGGTGCCATTTGACGAAACCGAGGGTGTATGCACTACCGCTTCTCGCCTGCTAGATATCAAGCGTGGCTCCCATCGTAAGGGCGGATGACTGTGACCTATCCCTAGCTGCCAATACCACTCACCCGAGTAGTCCCCACCCACTAGTGCTTCCGCCACTGACGCACTCATTTATCAAGTTTCGTAGTCCCTTGACAGTCCGCCGTGTGCGTCACGCACCATTGGCGGGAGGGGTGGGTGGGCAGACTGGTAGGCACTCGATCTCATGCCCTTGTGCTGCCACGTCAACTGTCAGGCAGCTCGGCCTAGGTTTATCCCGCCCTGATCTGTGCACAACACAAGTCGGTGGGTGATGAGGAAAACCACCCTTGATGTCGAACGAGCACAAGTTGACCCACAGTCGAAGCTGACAAGTCGGTTGCACGTGCTCGAAATTGATGAAAAAAAGTCGCTCGCAACTCGAGGCATCTCGTCCACATTACCAACGGAACTTGCAACACGCACACCATGTGGGTATGAAATGACACCTCCAAACACACATTCCTTGTTTTTGTTGGGTGCACCAAGTGACGGTCATGTGACTCGGTTCACAACTCTTCAACTGAACACCAAGGAAATCTGTTTCATCATCTCTTTGTATCACTGGACACTACATGAATGAGATTACTGGCAATCCTTCAATAAACGGGTACATTTTGGGCAGAGTTCACATTTGGAGGATTTCGCACTGGTAGCCTGTCCAGATGCATCTCGCAGTGTGTTCACTTGATAGCTTAAGGTTTCAATATCCGCCCACCGTTGTGTGGCCTAGTTGCCATCGATTAAATGGGTAACGTTTGGCTGTCTATGTTTCGAGCAGAACTAAAGGGTGTAGTACAATTTGAATTCGCTTTAGGGGCGTTCGCATATCGACCATCGTTGTGCCAATCTACTTCCATTAGTTAACAAATGGCCTAAAGGGTAGCCTAAAGGGTGATGATAACTAGACTCTAAATTTGACTGACATCGTCTAACTAGCGGTGACTTCCATCCGGATTCGACACTTTTACCAACTACCCTACAGACGTGAAGCGGGTTGCAGGGAATTGAGCGACTCATGGGCATGTACTTTCCTCGGCTGAGTGTCTCAGCTATTCTGTTTGCGATGGAGACTCAGCATCTGGTCTCGTTTCAGTAAGTCTATATGGCCAACGCAATTGTGAGGACGAGATGCTGTCTGAAATATTCACACCGAATCTAAACACGACCATTCGAAAGTTAATAGCAACCACATCCAGTCCATCCAAAGAAAGTCCCGCCTGGAATGCACCAGCCTGTTGCAGGACCGCACAGGCTTTTAATGTGATTAAGCTCGCGTGCTAATTAGTCTTGAAAGCCGTGTACCACTGGTGGTGTGTGAAACACGCGCTTACCGCACCCACAGCCTGGCCAATTGAGGGAACGGTGGGTGCCAGCATAACAATGGCTAGAGCGCAGACCGCAGCCGCCGCAGCAGTGCAGACGGTTAATTCAATTATAGACTTGTGTAGGACTTGTTTCAGCATAGGAAAAGACATTTTGATAATTGATTAGCCACGCTGTCAAGATCGTTCTCCGTCACAGCGTACCACAACTGTGTTTGCGTTTCCCGTTGTCACAGAATCCTGGCTGAGATAAAGGGTAACATTACCGATGAAGCTAATGATGTCGCGGCTGATGCCGCCAGCGCGTCTTCATTACTTTAAAAGCACATAGTGTTTTTCGCATCCTCTAGGCACCTAAGCCCCAAAAGCAGGACCAACAAACTCTGAATGTTTTCCGAGAATCCAGACGGAGCACTCATAGAAGGGTCCAAAGGAGGCTTTTCATACACACTGAGGAGCTGTATGGAGGATCGAGTGGTTTAACTGCAGCTCATTTAAATCAGACAGTCAGTAGATGCGCGGAGAAAAAACTATATGACGTTGTTGCCTTCTCGAGATCCGTAAGCATGGTTCACCCCAAGTACCAATAAACCACGAAACGGCTAACACTGCCCACATGTGGAAAGAGTTCTAATCTTTGAACCTGGTATAATTAAATGTGATCATTTCCGGCACAGCATGACAAGTGATCCTATACTATCAATTTTTGTCCATATGACGTTGTTTGGATGACAAAATTGGTACTACCATGGTTCGTCGAAATTAGGCCTCATCAGATGGTCACTGAACGCCTGAAAAATTGCTGCGTGCTATTTCTGTTCCACTCAGTGTTCCCAGTACCGCCGTA
Source organism: Dicrocoelium dendriticum (assembly GCA_944474145.2). Lineage (NCBI taxonomy): Eukaryota > Metazoa > Platyhelminthes > Trematoda > Plagiorchiida > Dicrocoeliidae > Dicrocoelium > Dicrocoelium dendriticum. Next base: position 22,540,033 of record OX104071.1, read on the forward strand.
TTGCGGTTTGTCTCCAAAATTCCTCTGGGATCACGGCTTTAGAAAATGAGGGCCACAGAAATGTGTTCCATCATGTCCAAGGAAGGTAAGCGTTGCAAAGTGAAATACTGTTTCTTGATTCACCTAATTTTGGAAGGACATTACGTAAGCCCCAGGAGTGCGCGGGATTACATCCACAACCCCTCTCACTCTCGAGTGTCCGAGCCGAAAACAGATGGATCTCGGCGTACTATCACGTGAGCAGCGCCTCAGGCTTCGACAGGCTACACTACCTATTCTACAGACTGATACGCCCATTGTGTATATCCGACATTTCTCGGCCCAGTTGATCAATACGGGATGTTAACCCATCGCCATACCCACCAAATTCGCATGGCCCAATCATGTTGGTCTGTGGAGCAGCCAGCTTCCAGGGTGGAGCTAATTGACAAAGAAATAGTACGGTGAGTGTCAAGCCTACATCTCCACCCCGCTACAATATCAGCCATCCGAAGGAGAAAAGCTTAGCAGCTCCACTTCGGCATTGCACTTTCCCAAGCTCGATCATGGTGTAGCCGTGGTCACCAGTAGCCCGATGGAACCACGTGACCTGTGGGTCTGAGAACATCGTGACCGAATCGATGGCCATCACAACTACCACCTAGCCGTCCATATATGCTTGCAAGTGTCTTCGAATAGAACAAATTGCCCCAGACTTGGATGATGCTCTAGTGACCAAACTGTTTAAAAATGAATAACGCATGGTCCGTTACACGTCTTCCTCTGCCGTGGCCCTTTGGGGGATGTATGATCTATCCCACAGAGAACAAGATCGGTTGTACCTAGTATTCGGATGCACTAAGCGTGCAGATATGCTAGGGTGTGCTAAGAGGTCGCATATTCGACTTTTCTCCTGACCAACCAAATGCTGTATCTGAAGGTGACTGAAACGGTCGCTCGGACGCTGCAGCGCTTCGGTGCTTATCGATACTCATATCCTTTCTGTTCAGATGTTTCAGTTAGATAAATACCGACTTTGTAGTTATCTATTGAATACCTTAATGACTGCGAGTAAATCTTACCAGTGATCGCTAGGTCATTCCAATTTACAAAGGCTGATGAGCTAGTCGTAACTTACCAAATCTCGCTACCTCATCTAAGCGAGTACCCCATGCCGCATGGCTGTGTAGTGTTTCTTCACTTGATCCTTTTAGGTCCACCAGTAGAGATTTGAAGAATTGAAGTCCCATTGTTTCCTCAATCCTGGTCAGCGCATCTTTGGATCAACGGAAAATAGCCATATGGTAGTCTGACATGCAGACACGATTCTCCTCTGTTATGAATATAGACAACCCATAACCACTCCACGCTCTTCGTCCAGCGATCCAACTCACCCACGAGGTCACAATGGGTTAGGGAGGAGATGCTACTTTACCCGACGCGTACACACACACCCACACACAAAAGGCCACTCATCCCCTCGGGCTAAACAGCATCGTGGTCTTTGCATCATCTCTTCCCCATACCCCTACCACCTCCCGCCCTCCATTCACCCTCTGGTTCGCAGAGCTTGATCCCAGCTGGGAGAATCATCAGTTGTGTTTTTCGGTATCCCCGATTTTCTGAATGTGTGCAGTAGCAGACAACGACGGGTAGACAGCGAGAGAGCGCATGTGTGGAGCTAATGGCTAGATTAGACAGCCAGACCAAACACGTCAGTCGTGTCATGAACAACGAGAGTGTTCCTCAGTCGTATCAAGTTGCTCCCCGGTGTCCGGTTCCATCACTCAGCCTCCACTTATTCCCATCATCTTTACCAACCCTCAAGCAGTGCAGATGGACTTCAACATATCGACTCCACACGTCGCTCTTACTGAAACCATTAGTACCTTGGTCCGCCCACAGCTCATCCTCACATACACACACATACACACACATACACACAACCGGTCAGCCACAGGCTTTCCTTGTGGAAGTTTCGGGGACGCTCCTTGAGGATGTTAGCACGAGCATGTGAAAGGTAAACAGGCGGTAAATGCTTAGCAGAGTATTGATCAACAGTGTTGTTATAAGGACCAATTTGCCGTCTGTGCTAATTAAGCCTTCATGTTGGAAAAATATTGCTACAGTTTGTGTCGGCAAGCCGAGTAATTCTCTTCGTAGTAGATAGGTGCGGACGGACACCACAAGTATTAAATGCATAACTTTAGTGAATGGAGAAACAGATGGATCCTGGCGAGGCCACTTTAATGTACGGTAGCCTTTCTGTCACAAGTTTCATATCAATGTCATGGCGTATTGACTCCGTGTGTGAAACTAATTGCTTTGAACCGATGTCGATGAACTGTCTGTTCATCTGACCATTGGATTATTCATGTTATTGGTATCGGCTGACGCAACCTCGATGCGCCGTTACATGCAGTGCTGGTTGTCCCGTAGGGTAGCGAACTCAGCTGAATGTCATGGGCTCATAGTCAAACCCTTCACCTAAAGCATGCAAACGTGATCACACGTGGACTTTCGAAGTGTGCAATGCCGCAATGTGGCCGATTGTATTCGTTTCTAGATATACCTAATACTATAGACTCGAACAACTAGAGGAAATCTGTGGGTACAGAGGAACTTGTCATGCATCCAACCCATGTCTAGAGTAAATCGGAAGGTCTAAGACCGGCAGACATATGGATCGAAGATAGGACTGGTTAAACCCAATCTTCTTCAACAAGTTATTCACCGGGGCAAAACTTGTGAGGATCATGTTTCAGAAAATGAACACAGCACAACGGTTGGGTCTTAGCCCGTCCCTCTTTGCGCCTCACCTCCTCAACAACGTTTGACAGGATTATGCAGCCAGAAATCCAGGTAGCGACATCCAGTGGCTGGGTGACTGGCCAATGTTCGCACCGAACTCAACGAGCCTTGGTAATCTGAGCTGGAAAAGAGGCTTGTCATGACCGCTACACGCAGTGTCCAGAATCAGGGGAGATGCGTCACTGTCACAGGAAATAGCAAAACAGCCATGTTACGATCAAAAATGTGAATACTTCACAAGTCCCAGTAGATGGGGTAGGGTAAGGTGAAGAACCACACGGCGTAGGATGCGGAGTCGGACCTAAAATTTATCATGAGGACAATAAGAAAGCCTGCTCGTTTTGTCGCCATTGACGCCTTCACCCCACGACCGCAATAAGTCCAAAGACAAGCCGGAAAGAGACTTGTATACATGAAATCACAGTTGCTTATATAGTTTTGAAGGCAAAATGAAGGGAAGTGCACTTGAGCCAACCAACAGAAGAACAACGTCAAATGCAATGGGCGAATAAGCAACCCTGTAATCAAGCGCAAATCGCATATGTCCTTAAAAATGGCATCATGGGACCCCAAGTGTAAAACGAACATCCATTTACAGTGACAGGCAGTGGCCAAACCGCATAACGAAATGTAGCCTTTAACCAAATGTCACGAAACAAAGGTGAATAAGAAGTGCAGACCCAAAAATTAAAAACTAGTACAATAATTGTGTGACAACTAAATATTCCTTTAACATAACCGAGTAGAAAAGTGATGCGGAGAAAAACCAATGGAATACGTTCTTACTAATGACACTGCTGAAGATGACACGGAGATGGGCGTCCATTAACAATGACGTGTATGTACCAATCGGACTAACACAGTAGAGCGTTTAAACAACAGTCAAGAAGTAGAAAATAGGAAGAATAAAGTATGGCTATTTAGCTCATTCACAACAAACTGCATGTCAAATAGCTCTTCTCCTAAAAGCTGATTTGTACTTTCTTCCTTCCATTCATCCGTGCAGACTAGAAATATCCTGAGTAGCTCACCAATGGGCATCTCAGCGTGCTACAAGTTTTGTAATCATGCGACACCGAACAGTTTTCTAAATGATGCCAGATGAGAGTGCAACTAGCTGAAATCGGAATAGTTCGCTCCGATTGACCGAGCGGAAAGATAAATTATTTCGATTGTTCTCTAAACGACTGTAATGATCAACTGCTTTTAAGTGCCCACCCCCTAGAGTATTGTCTGACAGCGTCCGTCAGTGACCACATGTATGCTTGGAATCACTCAATATTTTGTACACCTTCGTGAGGTCCCCATGTGAACTTCGGTAATGTCCAATATATACCCAGAAAACCCTACGATTTTGATCGTATGAGATGTGGTCCTCTGTTGCTTAAGGAGGTGGTGCTTTAGCGCAATAAGACCCTGTATGTACTCAGACTGAATATTGGAGGTCAGGGGGCGCAAAATCATGGTGGCAAGGGGTAGATGGGTTACAAAAATCACAGTGTGTTCCGCATTGGGTTCCCTGGCTCGACACCGATTTAAACTCGGCCAATCCGTCCAGTGCAAACCTAGGAGTTACGATCCTCGGGATAGACATAGGAATGACATTCTCAAAGCCCGCAAATGCTTGTCCTCAGCATATTTGGGCAGGTAGCAAAGGTTCGTACTGAGTAGTAGTGTGTTCTGAACCTATCGGCGCAAAGCTTCCTTGAGGTCATCAACGAATGGATGCAACATCCCTCATTATTAGGTAGGCTCTGAATGTGTCACACCCCTTACTATCTAGTAAGAGCCTTTTTAGTCCTACTTCGCATAACACTTAAGTCACCCACCTTTTTCGAAGATCATGCTCACAATGCTTATTTGAAATCGGTTGTTTATCAAAGACTTAAGCGATCATTTCCCGAAAATAGAGCAGAGCTGATCAAATTCGCAGACTCTGCTGTACAGTCCGTTGACTTCACGAAACTTCTTACTTTGAAGACATTTTAAATTGTCCGGACCCACATCAGCCCAGCAAATACTGGGACTCCTTCTACCATGACGAAGCCGGTTGGCATATAGAAATGGTCTCCCTAAGATCGGTATTTGGTGTTGCTAGTGTTCTTTCACAACATGGGTGAGCTCACTCTGATTACACGACTGTTTAGCCAACACTAAATTTGAAATTTACGGCTTCGTTTCTTCCATTTTCACTTTCTTCAATAAATCGTTACTTCTCACAACTGAGCCTTTCCGGTAGATCATACTTCCTACACACTTAGTTGTTTTATGCAGTGCACAGTATAGGGATACCAACAGGACTTCTTTAAAACACTTACTGACCGGTCTTCGTATGAAAGTGAGCAGGATTGAGGTGAAGAAAAGCCTTTCTTTCATTGTAATTTTTCATACCTGTGGGCATGTTCTATCGCCCCCGACTGCTTCCACCCACTCCAATAGTGAGAACACGAGATCAGCCGGAATCGGACAGTCTGTCTCTAAAGGCAACGGTGATTTATAATAAACAAAAATGTACTTGAAGTGTTTATTTTTCATGAGCTGAACTTTGCTAGTGAAAGAACGTAGCTTGGGTTCCAATCAAATGGGGTAGAATTACGCATTTTGTTTGAACAGCTTTCGACCCAATCAGACTGGATTGATTCGGTCCTCTACCACGGTACCTACGAGATTGATGGTGGCTACCACGAACTGGATGTTCCTACTACCAGACCTCCATGCCAATCAGAACAGTTGTGGGTCGTCAACTACAAGCAGAACCCACTCGCTCAAACCCAAGTTTGTCTAGCCTATCGGGTTGCACGGGTTCTTCTGACGGTCTCATGACATGCTGTGTTGAAAAACGGCGAAGTAATTTACTGACCGTCCATGTGACACAACCGAGGCCGATCGAAAAATAAGAGCGTAATTCTGTCGGATCGATTATTTTGTCGGGCATACAACACATCGTTTTGTACACCGAGAAGAATCAACCGCCGTGACTCAAGTACAAATGGAAAAGGTAGCTGAAAGCACTACCGTAACCTTATGGGCAATGGTATCTAACACATATATGGATAGCGGATTAAATATTTTCAATGCCAAACCATACATGTAGATTTGGAATAGAGTTAGTTCCTTATGTCAGATGCTGGTCCTTGAGGTACAATGCCCATAATTCTATTGGGATCTGCTCTCGGCTCCGGAACGTTGGTCACTGTCATCTCTTCGTGTATTCCCACTGTACTGGTCTGTTCTAACTCCTTTCGATGCGCACGTAATCACGTGACGACGAATGACGACGCAGTTTATACCAGCCAGTTTGTGTGCGTGTGAGTTTATTCACACTATTCAGTTACGGCGTCACTGCAACCCGTATCTGAAATCCGACCTACAACAGGGAACTACGGCTATATTGTGCTGCAGTGGTCCGGAGTATCATTCTGGTCCTTCTCTATTGAATACATCCTAACCATTGAACTTTACACGTAAAATTCCCTCACATTTCCCGCCTATAATCTACATCTTGTTTCACATGCACCTCTTTTCACTGGTATGCGGAACGAACGATTGACTGGAAACAGCTAACACCCTACTTACTGTATCCATAAAGTGCTTCCTCCAGTGGGGCATAATCAACTGAATTGAAGAGGCGGCACTGCTCACAGTTTGGAGGATAGGGAACCGCGGTGTTTCACTCTCTGTTCAAACCCCTTTCGCCATCTTGCTCCACGGACAGAAGACGTTGCCCTATGGGTGGCGCGCATCATTCCTACGTACCTGAACTGGCTGTGAGTGCGGCTAGTCAGTGGTATAGAAAACATGCTCTGAGGATGTTCACTGTGCGAATGTTTACACGCTGCTCCGGATTTCAGCAATTTTAGGTGTGCTGGACACTCGAATGGCACTTCGTTCAACGGCAAGGTTTGCTGAATACGGTATTGATGCAGGGGTAATTGACCCATTTGTGTTTCAAGCTTAACTGTCTGTATCATAGTCGTCTCAACGAAAAAAGTGATAAATTCCAGTGGATTCAGTCTTCCTTACACGAACTGTTTGCCAGGATGGGAACCGATTGTCATAGATGAGAGGGAGCACACTGGGTAATTTATATGCCGAAGTTAGTCACGTTGGCTATTATGCTTCGTGGAGCATACGGAAATATAACACACCCAGCTGAGATTGGTACCAGTCAACTGACGGTACATTTTACAGACTCCTACAAGGCTGCAACCGAGTGTAAAAATACCCCGAATAAGGCGACCTACACTTCCCTGCATCCGCAATGTGACCATCAAGCCAGCTGAAATAGATGTTGGCTGAATGTTCCTATCGTGCGTACAAGGCCGTTTCTTGCGCATGGAGTCATCTGGCCTAGTGGGCCCAGAGTAGGTTCTTCCACCGTGACATGCCAGTTTCGGTTGCACGCAGAATGAACACAGTCGACTTACCAATCTACTGTTGCCACCTGCAATTCTGAATTCCGAGGGATGTGAACATTTGAGTGCTGTTGATGCTGCCCGCGCCGCGGATCGTTGATATCACCCAAATGCTTAGCTCAGGCAGTCTGAAGCTCTGACCTAAATGCTCGGTATTTGGAGTTGTTTTGAGTTGCACGACTGTCGTGTTGGAGATGAACTCAAAGGGAAATTTTGTCATCTGGTAAACGCTGGTCTAATAACCATGCTTGCGGACTGTTACCAGGACCCTAAAGCATCGTTGTTGCACTGTGTCAACTCTTGAATGATGCACTTTTCGAAATCAGTGTGCTCTTGTTCCTCCCCAACTTTGGTTGAAGCGATGCACATAAGTTCAGTAAAGTCAGCTATGCTACGATGCTTTTGAAGACACTGGCTATTAGGAGAACAGCTATTAGACATTCATTTATTGTGACCGAGCTTGATAGCTATTCTTTACTCTTCCTATTTTCTATTCTTGACTGTTGTTTAACCGCTGTACTAGGTTCGCCCGATTGGTACATCCGCATCATTGTTAATGGACGCTCATCGTCATGCCCTTCTCAGCAGCGCTGTTTGCAAGAGCATATTCTATTGGTTTTTTTCTCATCACTGTTCTACTTAGTTATGTTAAGGGAATATTTAGTGTCACACAATTATTGTACTAGTTTTCAACTTTTGGGTTTGCATTCCGTATGCGCGATTGTTTCGTGACGTGTTTAAACGTTTCATTTCGTCATTCTGATTGGCCAGTGCCCGTCACTGTAAATGGTCGTTCGCTTTACGCTTGGAGTCCAATGATGCTATTTTTAGGGACCTACGCGATTCGCTCTTACATACACGGTTGCTTATTCGCCGTTGCATTTGACGTTTTTCCTTCAGTTGGTTGGCTCATGTGTACTTTAGTAGCTTCCCTTCATTTTGCCTTCAAACTATATAAGCAACTGTGATTTCATGTATACAAGTCTCCTTCTGGCTTGTCGTTGGACTTCTTCTTGCGGTCGTGGGGTGAAGACATCAGCGGCGACACAACACTGGCATTCTGTGGTGTATCCCGTGGTGTATGCTCTTCATGTCTTCGAGATCCTCCTTATGATCCATCTACTAAGCGGCCACTGTTTTCGGCGAACATGTGAAACGCGGCCGTGGTATTATCTTCGCACAAATGTGAGGAGGATTCAGAAGAAATAGGATGTCTACTGGTTTTCCGCAAGGCTTAGTCATTGTCAATGTCAGGTTTACCGAGCTCACTCCAAAACGGTCCTTCATTCACTTCAGTGGGTGATACGCGCATACTGAGGTCAATTTTCTTTAAGTCTTTTAACCATAAAGTTAGATGTATCGATACGAACTTCCTTTAACAGTAGTAGCAATCTGGAATGGCGATTATGACAACACTTAAAGTTGACATAGCGGAGACGCTCTTATTGAAATAGTCATGTACAATCTAAACGGAGCACGTGACGCCTCCGTTATCTGTTTCTTTCGCCCCACTGACGGCTATTCAAAGGGGTGCAGCTCGTCTGGGACCACTTAGTTGTTTGTACAACGGCTACCGATTTGCACACTTTGTTATCGAGCGATCCAGCATTTTGCCATTTCTCAACCTCCCCCATCCCCCTCGTGTGTGTGCTTGTTTGCATACCACTCGAAAGTCAATCGGGGGTGACACGCGCGCTCACGAATCCCAATGACAGATGGGTAACCGATTGACACTTGATGGCCATCTGTTCCACTTCCTGACTGTGCTCCAGCTCTGCTCTGGTACGCCCGACCAAAACATGTTAACCGGTTCCCCATAAGCAAGTGAACAGCTGTGATTTCCATTTCCTTCGCCTCAAACTGAACATGTGTCGTATGCTGCGTTGCGGGAGCGTACACCTGAGACGTGCAGCTCAACCCTTGGGCGCAGATGCGCGAATGCGTGGGTTCGAGCATGCTGGTCACGTGACAGTGATTGATGCTTCTGCTGTTGATTGAAATTGACGAGCATGTGCGCTGGTTGTTTTGACCGAAGTCGAGGCTATACCGTGAGACACCAGATCGCGCAAATCGATCGATAGATAGTAGGACTAAATTGGCCGTTTGAATAAACGGAGAGGGATTCTGCACAGTTGCCAATGTAGCAATGATCGATGTGTCGTTGGTTTTTGAGAGGCCTGTTGCCTATATATTATTGTTCACTGATGCACCCAATGGTAATTAGTCAAGTATGCTACGAAATAAAAATAGCCGAAATACTTTTAGTTAACCTTGATTAGCTTGTGATGAAATATGGAGTAAAGCTTTAGTCAACGTATTGAGAACCCAATGAATCAAGTAAGGACACCCCAACTTGCACGATCTACACGAGGCATCCCCCGTGACATCTAAGAGACCAAGCCAGCCCCAAATTTGTTAGACCAATTGTTCTCTGAGCTTGGCAACAAATGAACAGGCTGAGCTACCCACAATTGCCTCTAGGTTAAAGCCTCAAGTTGAGAAGTTCATTATCGATACCCTGTCCGGGCCGTGCATCTGCGATCCACGATATCGGGTGCTCGGGGAGGATGATTGCATACTCGTTCCAGTGTGTGGGGGGAGCAAGTTCATGTATGGTTTTTGAGTGCCCGCTGTTTGTGCAGTTTTGAACTCACTATTGGATGCCTTGACCTTTCAATGAAATCAGTGTCTGAGTCTGCAGTTGACTTGGTTAATGTTAGGCGGCTTCTGCAGGTCTGTGTAGATATTCATAAATGTTCGGCTTGATGCACTACAACTTGTGTGGCTTTGCAATCACTAGACGATGGTGCATAAATGCTGGACCTAGAACTAGAGGTCACGGCGAAGATGGTGTCTGGTTCAGAGTTACCTGATTGACGGGGGTCACCGCTTCTATCTTAGTTCACAGCTGTTCGGTTCCGCTTATCTTCACACTTTACTCACGACCCAGAGCCTTTCTGACGGCTTCTGTTTTTGATGATGTATACGAGTGAGCCTGCGAAATTTCCTTGAGGTACTTAGAGTACAATCCTGCCAGCGTAAACCTAATTGGCTGGTTGTCGAAGAAGTTGGTAATTCTTAGCTTTTATTCGTACGTAATATCGTACCCTCACGCACTGAGCTTCGGGGCTAGAATTTGCAGGGAAAGTCAATTCCTCATTGTCAATGTGCACACGCTTGATCCTGACTAAATGAGCGCACAAAGTTACCTTAATCGCATGGTACGTTAGTCCTGTTCAAATTGACGGACCGCCTGCCATCTTACCCGTGAAAATCATGAGATCTGTCTGCATCCCGCTTTTAAATTAAAATGCATATGGGCAGAATTTTAAGCTGCGTGAAGTTGAAGCACGCAACTTGCCGCTTATAGCCATGAACGGGCTCTCCGTAAGGAGGACTCTTTGTTAAAGAGACACGTATTGCACATACATAGTTTGGAAAACATTCATAGTTACCGAGTTGTTTCCTTCAGCTATCGATGTTAGTGACATTTGTTTAAACACATCATTCCGCTACATTTATTGGCTGCTTGTGTTCACTGTTTTTGCTCTCGGATCGCAGTGCCACTTGGCTGCTAACACTCTATCTTTTCGTTCGTGCGTGTCGCTTATTGGTGCCACTGTTGAATACTCTTCATTGGCCTCATTTTGCTTGCATGCCTTTAGCAATGTGGTTGGCTGAAATGTCTTTTAGTAGCTTTCTTTCAGACCATTCTTAAAACTGTTTAAACAGACATGATTCAATGCATACGATTCTTTCCCGGCACGTCTTTGGAGTTCTTCTTGCGGTCGTGGGGTGAAGGAGTCAGCTGCGACAATACTCTTCGAAGTGGGTAATTGTGTGTCTAACGGTGTTGTCCATTAGTAGCTAGCTCGCTGTACATACTATACAGCGGACGTCTTACTATGGTTGTATAAGTGATTTAGTTGCAGAATTATTGCAATCGATAACATTTATTTATTCTCTCTACAGTCTCTTCAGCTCAACATTCCATGACTATTCCCAGGATGTGTAAACTCATGCGCTTTTCAGGGTAGAACATGCAACTGATGCCAAATAAACTTCCGTACTTTACAACATGACGCTGCTGTGTTTATGATATGGTTGTCCTACTAAAGCCTGATTTTGCGGTTCTGCACTCCGACTTCTAATAGGATCACAGAAAGATCTCTTAGAAGATATGGAACCGGAGAGCCGGGGAGACACGAAGCGGCAGAAGAAACGCGGAATCTTTCCCAAAGTGGCCACCAATATTATGCGTGCTTGGCTGTTCCAACATCTAACGGTGAGTGATAACTTTCTACCTAACCCTGTGGTAGCATTCGACTCAGTTAGGGAAAGTGGTGTGGGGGGGGGTGGAGTTGGGACCTCTGTATGCAATACTTATATTGAGAAAATAGGCATCCGATGGCTTGGCCTTGTTTGCAAGTTTCATAAGAGTCTGTGTACCCTTTCCTAAGTGGCTTAGAGCTTAGGTCTGGCAGCTGATGCGAACATGATCACTGGGCCCTCATTTGGTAAAAATTCAATCTTCAAGACTTCTACCGTTATTGCTTTGCTGTTGGGCTTTTCAGACGCAGTCCCTTTCGCTTAATGCGAAGCGATCTGCGGTTGAGACGCATTCGAGCGTTCTATCACACTTGGGCCAACACAGCAGCTACGGCTGAGTTTGAGGAGGGAAAAAACAATGTGGGGTGCATGTGAGCACTCGCGCGCGCGATCGGTGTCCTAGCGGGAGAAGTCACATCATTGCGTTTACTTTGTTTACGCGCGGCTGCATCTAATTAGCTTTCCAATCCCCCCTTGTCCTTCAGTCGTCTACGCCTCATCGACACGCAGCCACCGTAATCGACAGAATTGATGCGTTTTTGGCAAGCAACCACAAAGCAACAGGAAAGCGCACGTTGTTCGATTCAAGTGTTGGAAGTGTTTCTGGTTGATTCAAGTTTTAAGCAGTAGTTTGTCGGTAGTATAGTTGTGTCTTGGTGCATGGTATACTCACACAGAGTAAGTAACTGTGACCTCGCAGGGTTGAGAGTTTCTCAGTGACTTGGGTCTATTTGATGCCAGTCGGAAAAATATCTGGCCCTTGGCGGTTGCATTATGGACTTTTGGTTAGAGAAGTATAAACGTATACTTGACCGTGTACTAGCCTACTGAGTCAAGCGAACCCTGGTGGAACAAATTCGTGGGCGCCCTTGGTGGAGGGTTCAGTAGTCTTTTATAGGAAGTTACTTGTTTTATGAACAGACACTTCAGAGGTAAAAGTTTTCCATTACACAAAAGACACGCTTCAAATGAAGTATCAACTGGTGAATACCAAACAACAAAAGGGAAGTGCATAAGTGAGAAGTAACCATTTGAGTTGCCTTTCCTGTACACAATACTCACAGGCACACCACCCGAGCAATGAAAGAATCAAGTCGTTAAATTTGGAAGACGACCGGTTAATGTATTTATGGTGATAGACAACGTAGACAACGCTTTTGTGTCAAAAGCGAAACGTTGTCTATCACCATAAATACAGTAACCGGTCGTCTACCAAATTTTCTGAAATGATGACTTCCCGATCGGTTCCAATTATCTTCCAAGATATCGAATCAAGTCGGTATTCTTCTTTGATAGTACAGAAACGCAGTTGGCGAAGACGATTCTTAATTATCTGATACTCTAGTTTTCGAATAACTAAGGCCATAGAAAAACACCACAGAGAAATGGAACATAAAGCGAGTTTCCAAAAAACAGTCTATTGTGATGCTCCTAACCGGTTCTACTCCGCACGGTAATGAGTAAGCCAAACATCAGCCGGACCGAGAATTGTAATGCAATGGAACACAGCGGTATAAATAGGATGGAGCTAAGCTGCTAAATACATCATAACCAATAACAATATCGAAGACGCTGATTACTCTCAATTAACACCACTCAAACCGGTTCAGTTCTGAGTGGAACCTTGTTGTTGAACCACACCTACATTAGCATTCAACCTCTCATTGAGTACAATATCCTAAGGTTCGAGCGATCCGTGATTCTCTCGCCTCGTATCCTTAATACCTCCCTCTTCCTAAAATGTGGTTTACCTGGGAGTTGTATGTCGTTTCCTACGGGAGTCAAACTGCGAAAGACGCACAAATGTTCTTGTCCGTTTTGGCTTGTGTCGGGCTGCATCTTCACATTCCAAGGGTTGAGCTTCGCGCCTGGGGGAAGCACTAGACATGTGGTGGTCGAACAGTTCATGGAAATGAAATTCATTGTCTTTCGGAACCACAGCATCTCGTGTGTAACGTGGCCTCAGTTGGTTTGCATGACGTCTCCATAGTTGAGTACCGAGCATTACCACGTCACGACGCCGCAGAACTCCTTCTGGTATCCAATTTTTCCGCATTCCCTGGACAGAAGCGGCATATACGAAGTCGCCCACTTTGAAACATCGTATCTGTATACATCTTGAAGCAATGCGTACTGTTCCGTGGCTTGCTGAATCCTCCTGGCATTTATCGGCAAGTTACATATGGCATCGCGTACTAGGTGTTGTGTCGCCAAGGGTTCGACTTCGCCGCTTCTTAGGTTGCGCCGCGCGAGTCAAAAGACAACGCACCGGACGAGAAGTATATTTGCGAAACACTGTGCGAGCCGACGTGGGTATAAAAACACACTGATTACAGTTCAAATCACGGCTGAGTGCTAATTTGAATTTATCGATCTCAAAGGATCACGGGACGTGTGAGTGGTATGAAAAAGCGGTAGTATTAAATGTGCTGCAACACAGAAAAACTTGGTGTTTTTCTTGCACCTCCAACACCAGGCAGCTGATATCTGTTTTGACTGTCGTTGAGGCAATAGCTACATCTTCAGGCGGCCATCTGGTGGTAATGATTAATCTGGGTAGGGCATCCGTTTGCCCAATAGAATCAATTGGCAAATATCGCATGTTGAAATCGGATGCTAGGAACAAAGTCACCCAACGCTAAAGTCGACTTGCTGTGTACGTTGGTATACCCTTTTTGGATCCAAGGATTGCGAGAAGCGGCTTGTGATCAGTCACTAGAGTGAAACCCCGACCGTATATCATCTTGTGAAATTTCTGAACAGCGAAGTGGATAGCCAAAGCCTCTTTCTCAATCTGACTATAGTTTTTCTCAGATGCGGTCAGGGCACGTGCAGTTTGTGCCACATCCTTTGCTGAACTGTCCGGAAACCGATGAGAAATGACTGCGCCAATTTCATAGCTGAAAGTATCGGTGGCCACAATAATCTCCAGATTAGGATTGTAGTGTGTAAGCAGTAGGTTTGACTTTAGCAGAGATTTCAATTTCTGGAATTCTTGCTGTCACTGTATAGACCACTTCCATTTGACGATCTCTCATCTGCAGTCGATTCAGGGGGTAACGTAAGCGATGCATACACGAGCAAAATGCGCTATGATGGCTCACTATGCCAAGGAACGATTGCAGGGTTGTAACATCCTTTGGTGCAGGCAATCGGTATTTCACTTCGATATTCGGGGTCGGGTCGTCGGCCGCCTTCATCAATCACGAATCCCAGGAACTTGAGGGATTTCAAGAGAAATTTGAATTTGTCTGCGCAATCCATATTCTTCGATTCGCATCATCACGTCATCCAGTCGTTGAAATAATTCGTCCTGTGTGGTGCCCATTATATAATGATGTCATCCAGATAGGCTGCAGCTCCAGTTACTCCAGTCAGCATAGCATCAATGACCTGTGGAAAAATTGTCAGTGCGTTTTTGACTCCACATGGCAGACGAGTGTATTGGTACAGATGATGAGGAGTGTTGATCGTGAGAAGTTTTCTGCTTACAGGTGCAACTTCTAACTGTAAATACGCTTCAGCCAGCGCTAGGGTAGCGAATTATTTATCACCGTTCAGCTTCGCGAATAGGTCCTCAGGAATTGGGAGTGGATATTGATGGGCTGCAGTGCGTCGCTCAGATCAGTTAAAAAATCTGCACCCAATCGAATGGAGCTGTTCGATTTCTTAATCACGAGTATAAGGGGCAGCCTCGTATCCTTAACACAGTCCCTTTTCACTTTGTTTCTTGGACTAAACGGACTGGCGCATTTACAGTAGACGGCTGCGAAATGAGATCTTTGCAGCTGTGTTGTTATGTAGAATACACGGCAGCAAGGTTGTGCGAGATTCTGAGAACCAAAACAAGCCTGAGTGGTTATCTGGGTCTGATCTTCACGGAGCGGAAGGTTGATTTATCGTAGAGGAGTTCGTTTTACTTGACATTTTATGTCAATTTTCAGTGCTTTAGTTTTGATCTCACCTTTGGGTTAGCAGTTCGCCAGCACTGACCGAGACCAAGCAAAAACATCCCTATTTGATCAATCTTCAGTCTCGCCAAACCCTAACCAAACCAAACATGACGCAGCTAACTGACTCACACGACAGTAGTCAATCATTTGATTTATCTGGGGAAACATGGGTGTTGTTTGATTGGGTCCATGTTCAAGGTCTCACTGTATACTCCGTTCACTTGATTTGTTAGCCGGCATCAAAAGCCATCGCCATTTAACTTATTTCGTGGCGCGTAAATGCTACAGTGTGGTCCAGTTGTGGACACTTGTCATAACAAACTAGCGAGATGCAATTGGTTGAAAAACATAAGGTTGTAATGTCTCACAAACCAAGGCTCTGTCACTTGAATCGACAAACGACCATGAATACTCATAAGGAAAATTGGGAGTTGAGTGATCTGCACAAATTGCAGTGTCGTCCACCATGATCTTTCGGATGCCCCCAACAGGTTCGCCCCGAGACCATCAACTTAAGCACCATCTAATGCTATTCTTTCGTTGAAACCAGAACCAAGCTGTTATGCCTACCGCATGTAAAATTATTTGGCCGGATGGTTATGTGCCAGCTGTTTTTGTATAACTGCTTTGAGCAAACTCACAGACGTACTGCGCTACCTCGCACCCTGCGTAACATCTCATTTCAGTGGTCTATTCTTCCGGGAATTCGAGTGTTCACAGACAGTCGTACAGATTATATCTAGTATGTTTCGCTGGAGACTACTACCATCTACGGTACAGTATTGCTCGCCAACTTGTTACCACATTAAGTAGCTGAGCAACTAAGCGCTCAGCAAGACTGAGCTGTGCACTTTTACCCCGATCGTGGTGTCCATGTTTATTCGACAGGCAATTCAACCAAACTTAGCTCCAGTTTTCAAGGAATTCAGCTTCGAGATACAGCCCTAGTTTAGTTGACACGGCGGAAACCTTAGCACTTTAAAGATGCATAGTGCGTTCCTCATAGAAACCGAGTTCTGGTAACTCGGGCTGTTGAACCCGATGGAAGGGCTTACATCTGGACATTAGCAAACAGGCTCGTAGTACCAACGGATGGGACTAGCAATCCACTTTCGGCTTTTTGAAAAGAGTAACAAGAACGAAACCGGGCGAAGCATAAGGAGAATCCAATTTTGTATTACGCTAGGAGCCACTCGGGATATTCTACTGGGCGTATGCAATCGACGGCGGGAACACTAACGTTGCTACAACACCACTAGGCCGCACGTTCATCCAGTGCTGTAGATTTAAACGTCAACGAACGTTGAGGTATCCCGCTCTTGCAACTGATGTTTCGGGAAAAGACCATTGCTAATCACCACCACCGTTCTGACTGGTCAGAAGTACGCCGCTTGGTATCATGAAAAATATGGTTGTGGGCATTTATAATTGACAGCTGAGCCCCTTTGAAGGGTCACGGCAACCCATGTGTGATAGTTGCTTTGATGTGGACGATGAGCACAGAGCGACACCTGCCTTCCGCACTGGTTAGCTGAATGAGACGCGCACTGTATCTGACCAGCAGAGTTGCAACCAGTTACATGTTTCTGAAGACTGATGCACAGATTTCAGTCGCTGCATACCTTGTTAAATAAACGAAATAAATAAATAACTTTGTTTAGTTCTTGACTGTGCGAAACACGACCCAGTAGGTTGGTCCGATCAAATTTAGATGTGGATGGCTGTGTACTGGATCGCTGTTTCTCGCCCATGAATAAGGATGACCCTCAAAATACGCTGTGCTAAAATTGTCACTTTTGGGTGGGATGCCTGATAACCACCAGTAGTAAGTTACCTAGGAGGTCACAGGCGCACAAAAGATTAATGGGTTGCGACTCACAATCTCCATGTAGACCGCGATTCACCCTGAAGTGAACCTTGGTTACTGCAATCACTGGGACCGTAGCCGAAGCAGATAGCAATTAGATGTTGCCTGCCCGGAAGCACTGCACACCACGACACCTTTCCATTTCATTAGAACTCGTCCGGTGGAGCTAACAGGCCTTGAACCCGCGACCATTAGAAGGTTAGCCGAAACCTCCATTCGTTTGGCTACCGGATCACGGTGGGCAACGCTTGGCACAATGGTGAATGACTGATTGGAGGATCAATTTCGGACTATATGTTGTGTGACTGGATTGCGACATGCAATCGCAATGTGGACCGCGATTCACGTTGAAGTAAACCTTGGTCAATGCGATCACTGGGACCCTAGCCGAAGCACATGGAAATCGGGGTTGCCCACCCGCACCCTGAGTGCTTAGTTGCGTAGCTACGTAGTAGGGCAATATTGCAGCGAGCAACGAAATATTTGCACACATGAGGGCGCCAAGTACATGCAGTGATTTATATTTGGGGTGATATTGAGCCGTGACGCATACAAGTTATTCCTACCAAGGTTAGTGACCTTGACTTGACCCCCTAATGGGGCTTAACATAGCAGCATCACGACGCTTCTGGTGGCCGGATCAAGGAAAGATGTGATCAATTTCTTCCAGACATGCAAGATCTATGGTTCCTTTAAACATCATCGATTCGACAACTGTGAGCCACTGAAGGCCGCATATGCTAACGAGGTGGTGGGTGTAGACGTGACGGGACCGCTACCCGAGAAAGCAAGGGGCTATCTTTTCACCTTGGTCCTGATGTGTTACTTTACCAAGTGGTGCGAGGCTGTGCCGATTGTACATGCTAATACGGTAGCTGTGGGGACGACAGTTTCGAATCCTTGGGTTTGTCATTGGGAACGGGCACCAGGACAGACACATCCGGACAGATGTTCCTGTTGTGAGAGTGCTTTGGTACAGGAAGTTTTTCGGGTCCTTGACATGTGAGAAGAGGACGACAGTATATCACCTCAAAGGCAACGGACACGTTGAACGAAATGATCGCCTTTTCAAAGTATTACTTTAAGCCCTTGTTTTATCAAAAGCTTAATAGGCTGGACATCAGATTACCCAAGCGTTTGACTGACTACCGCGGTACGGTTCACTCATCAGCTAGACAAACAGCTTACATATGTGGACGGGAAGAGAGTCACGTTCGTCTTTGGAGTTACAGCTGATAGCCTCAGTTCAACAAGCGCATCATACTGCACGCATAAACATGAAAACTTCGTATCTGCACCAAAAGCATAATAGTAGATCAGCTATAGTTCATCACGGTCGACCCTCAGTCATCATGTATTGGCTTGTATGGAAAACCACCAGACACCGGTGTTTCGACCTTCTGGGTCTCGTCAGTAGTACTTCTTCCAACGGACCCCTGCCGGGTCCCGCCCCCATGACTTCCGTATAGCTTCTAAGTACTTGTTTTGTATTAAGGCAATATGCGGAAATTCCTAGCTCGTGGGGCTAGCTGCTCTCCTCTGCACAGTTCCTAACTGGCAGGACAGTGGAAGGTGAGTCGGGCTATATCCTAGACAACTGTCAATCACGCAAATCCGCAACTGTCACCCATGGCGAAGTGGCATTGGCTGCTGACGTCCGGAAGTCATAGGGGCGGAATATGGCAGGAGTCTGCTGGAAGACGCACCAACGACGAGACCCAGAATGTCGACCCACTGGTGTCTCGTGCTGTTCCATACTAGTCAAAGCCTGCCGACTGAGGGTCGACCGTGTTGAACTATCTCTAAGCATAATAGTTTGATAAGAAGAGCTTTGACACCCCCTAAGCGTTGGCGAGCTTGTTTGGCTACATTAGACTCAGACCCAGAGAATGCCTACAAGGTTCCACTGCGCATGGTTAAGTCCCTACGTAGTGGAGCGGCTGCTGTCCGATACCACGGGTTGCTCAGTATAACTCATGTTTCATGTTTGGAGTTCCCCTTGTATGTGACAATGGATCATGTGTTCACACCATGCCTCTAGTGTAATGCTGAAATTGCTCTGGTACTAATTAGACAAAGTGAAATAAGTTGTACACTTTCCAATTTCGTACTCCCACAGCATCCCTATCCCTCTGAAGAGCAGAAGAAACAATTGGCCCAAGACACCGGGCTCACCATATTGCAGGTGAACAACTGGTAAGTTGGTTATAACATTTTGGGGCTACACATGTCCAGAACACCATGTCAAGCATGGATTTGTGAAGAAGAGGGCAAAACGTGCGCAAGCTACATTGTAAATTAAAAAAGTTTCTGCTATTGCCGCTGGTTGAGCTCCCTGTTTGACCGAAGAATTCAGTGACTCGTATCGCCATTGGTTTCGAATCGTTTAGCGCGTTTCTGCCAGCTTAAAATTCTGACAGTCAAACCACATTACTCAGAAGCTGCATCTAGGATACCAGTTGGTACTTCAGTTCGCTCCCAACCTCTAGTCGAATAATGGTGTCCAGCCGGTGGCCAGTAGTTATCAGTACCTTGGGAAAACCCACAGCCATTATGGCAGCATGATCAACATCCATGTATGCGATCCGGCCAATCACCTACATCCATGTTGTCCTAGTTGCGTGGCACGCATCGTTCATTAATGACGCACTCATACTTCTCTTCCCACATTGTGGATTTTTGTCCAGGTTGCATTCCTTTCAGCAACATTAGTAAAAACATCTAAGTAAGCCCTGCTATCGCACGTTTCCATGAGATAACCAGAGAAGTTCAGGCGCATCCCTTTCAAACCTGCTTGAAGATCCACGTTTGAATTTATGTGCTGTCACCTTTTTCGTTCGATTTTCTAGTATCCACCCTGTGTCTGGTTAATAACTGGCAATCTCCGTTGGGTCCCAATGAAGTTAACTTCGGTCATTCCGATCATTAGGACCGCGTTCAAACTCGTGGCGTTAGATGGACTTACGCATGATAACTTGTCATTCGTTGCTTATGTTCTTTCACGTGATTGGTTGATTGATTTATTGAACATTGTGTGTGCTGTTTGCTCACGCTTGTCAGTTTTCAAGAAAGCTCGTCCCCACCCGAGTTGCGTTCATGTTTACGTTCGGAGTGGATTGCGTTTATCAGTGTCAGACGTCATGATAACCCCCCGATCCATTTCGTCCTCGTTTGTACTCTTCAGGTAGAGAAATACGTAGCTGGGAGCGGACCGACGGATGTAGTGCTTGACGGAGCGTGGCGTCCTGCGTAGTTAAGCATTGGGCTTCACGAATAACGCTTGCGCAGGGTGCCGGGTCTCCACCCCCAGTTCCGGCTATCTCTACAAGGATGAAACCCGCCGTGAGGTGTCCGTGTTGGTGACGAGTAACAAGGAAACTCTCCTTGGCGACATATTGTTGCCTTCACTGGATGGTTAACACGCGCCCACGTCAGTTTTGCTCCCTCCTTGGGTGCGTGTGACCCCGGATTTCGACCGCAATTTGCACGCTCGCCGGCCGGCCATTGGCCTCCACTACGCGTACCTTGTGTACATTCAATAGTCATACCTATTCGGAGATTCAATAACTCGAGCAAATTTGCATGCGTGTGCATGTTCTGGAGCAAGTCCGGCTACCTTAACACAAACGTAGCGTTATTCCCGAAGTGTGACTCCTGTGTGAGGTGTATGTGGATGCGACACAAATCTGAGACCTCGACGGCTAGGGTGCAACAATTTTAGAAGACAGGCTGAAGATCAGATGACGCGATACCTCCTCAGGCGGACTGCATGAACTGTCAACTTTAACAATCTACCACTTTGGGGGATATCGTAGAAAGTTTCAGCATAGCATACTATACCACTTTCACTCTAACTTAGTCGTTTTACAAAAGAAATCGGACATTTTGCAAACCACATCCTAAGTTTTGCAAACCACAGTAGACCTTTTGCAAACCAAATTGGACATTTTGCAAAACCAATTGGACATTGTGCAAACCAACCTGTATCCATTGTATTCTAAGCAGAAAATCAGCAATTTATTAGTAAGAAGCGAGGAATAAGGCGGCTGGACAATGTTCAGATCATGTTGTGGCCATGCTAATGCGACTGAACGGTGTAAGCAGTGGGTGCCACTGTAAACCCTGCTGTTAGCCGGGAGCCTCAATTACCTCGATCAAAGGCGGTGGCTAAATTTTCCTCTCTCTCCTCATTAGCCTTCGAGTAGTATGTTTGCCTATGCATGTACGCAAGAACTTGCCCAGCTCTGCGGCCATTGGAAAGTCAGAATCTCGTATCGCATAGTCTATTAGGGCTGCCCCAAATGTTATCTAGCATTAGAGGGTCAGTTTGGAGTATTTGTTTTGTGAATGGATTGCGTCACGCAATTTCATTGTGGACTGTGATCCCATTGAAGTAAACATTGGTCAGTTAGCTCACTGGGACCATAACCGATGAAGCAAATAGGCGGTGACCCGCGTTTCTAATAGAGATAAGCGGAGCCAATGTCCAGATGCGAGGTGGCGCACAGGCATACCGCGGAGCACGTGAGCTGTCTGCTGCATGCGAAGGTCACCAGCACGAGCGCGGGACGACCTTCGACTGTTTTGCCAAATTTGGGAATCCGGTGCAAACTGCTTGGCCGGTAAATACAAGCCCGAGTCAACGTAGGCGAACCATTCTGCCAAATATGGAAAGTCCGTGGGACGGAATTAACTCGCATTGGCTGAGAGCCAAACGCTTCCAAAAGGAGTATGTTTCGTTCACCAATAAATAGAACTGACCTATCGTGTAGAATAGACTCCCTGTTTATCGAGCCTTGGCCTTCTGTATCCCGACGGTTGGCTGGGCGCGTGACTGAGCAATCAGGCGGTCGTAGTCTCGCAGGCGCAGAATAGCACCAGTGCAGCAGTACGAAGACAGCTTTACAACAGTTTCCCCTGTCTCTCTATAGGCCCTCGCGTATTTTATGTGCGTATGTGAACGAACCTATGCAGCTGCTGGACTATTGGAGCAGTGTAGGCTGTCATGACTCCAGCAAATCCAGTCTAGTTTTATTTGCTTACTGCTGCAATTTGGCATCAAAGGAAAGGGAGTAAGGCGACTGGACGATACCAAGGCCACATAGTGGTCACGCGAATGCAACAGAATTGTGAAAGCCCTACTTTTGATCACGGGTGTCTTTCACCTCGATCAAGGCCGATGACCCAGTTTTCCCCTGTCCCTCTATAGACTTTCGCGTGTTTTGTGTGAGTGTGTAAGCGAATCTATGCAGTTGCACAATTACTGGAACTGTGAGGCAAATCATCATTCCACTAAGCCCAGCCTGGCTTTAGTAGACTTGTGCCGCACGAACAAACCAACATGAGCGAAGAATGGCAAGCTGCTGTTGCCTACACAGTGCGGTTGCATTAGCGTTACCACAAGGTTGCCTAAACATCGTCCACTCATCTTACTTTTCATTTCTTGTTAACAAGTTGCTGCTTTTCTGCTTAGAATGCAAGGTGTCCAATTTAGTTTATAAAATATCCAACCTAATTTATGAAAAGTCCAATTTAAACTTTAAATGGTATATATGAAGTAGGACAAGGAAGACAAAATATAGCATGTGCGCTTTTTATTGACCAACTCATCTACAGACACCTTAGCGTAACATTTATCGCGGAAACTTTCACAACTTTAATCAGTGAATTCATTGGGAGATGGATGACGAAAGGTAGAGCATATTTGATTGTTTAGCCGAGTTCTCGCTTTAATCCCATTGCTTCAATCTTAGCAGGATACACAGTAAGAGATTCGGTTTTCAACAGAACTGGCCTACCAGTGTCCAAGGTTGTGTGTTGACAGCCTCGCACAACAGCGGCCTCTGCAACTCAACTTGCTCTTAGATCGCTTATCAGTGATAACTTCCTCCATCTTGCAAGCGGAGAAGCACGGAGTTCAGCTCTTTAACGAATAGATGGAATACGTTCTGCAAAGTGAGTTACAATATCGACAAGCAGTTGATCTGTTTGCCCAGTTTGGGCGGCATCCATCAAATCTGTGTCGCCTGAATGGCGTTTGTCACCCAATTCACCGAACCAGTGTCAGTTGCGTCAGAAAACAAGGTCCTTCGCCCGAAGCAAGCGAATTAATTCCTGCGGAGCAGTACAAGAAAATGCATGACCTTGGAGAATTCATCCTGGCGCGCTTACAAAGTCTGTTCAAGTAACCTGACCTGGGCTGCTTACACAACTCAACGAAACCACTGTGTCAATTTGAGCCGCGAAGACAGACTCCAGCACCAACAGAAGTAAGCGGCGAAATGCGTTACAAAACACAACTAGCTGTATAAACACGTCAACAAGCTCCGCAGAGTGCAGCGTGGGATCCCAATCTTAGGTACGACAGATGGTCTAGAGCAAACTACACGGGACGCGACCAACCTGCTTCACCAATACTTCATCCACACTTTCCAGACTGAATCATCATTTCACCCACTTCTGACACAGATCCCATCGCCACCAGGGTAAAATCAGGTTCAAAGCAGCCAATGTAATGTAAACGCTAATGTCAATGCGTATGCACAGCTCACCTGCCGTGGACGACATCAAAGCGAAGGCATTGAAGACAGTGGCTATGAAGGTTGCCGAACCATTAGCTCGTATCTTTCAAGGTTGTCCTGACAAAATACAGGTTCCCACAATGTGGAAACATGGACCAGTCAGTCTTATTTACAGAAGTGGTAATCGTTCGTAGTCCTCGAACGACCGTCCAATCACTTTCCTACCAGTTTTATTCAAAGTTATGGAACGGATAATTGCAGAGATGTTCATGCGATATCTTGTGAGCAACAACATTCTAGTGGCACAGCAACACGGATTCTGCCGAAATCGATCCTGCACTACAAACTTGCTGCTAGCCTGAGAAAGCTGGACGCGGTCAGCCGATGCCAGAGTGGTAGTCGACGTTGTCTACGTGGACTTCTCGAAAGCTTTCGATCATTTGGACCACCGCATCCTCCCTCATACTTCGAAGCTATGGAATCGGTGACGCTGTGCACGGTTGGATCGGCAACTTCCTCACTCAACGTCAGCTGAATGTGAGTGTTCGCAGCTCCATTTCCGACCCAATTGGCGTACAGTGTGGCATGCCTCGAAAATCGGTACTGGGGTCACGTTTATTCCCAACATTCATTAACGAGCTTGCTGGTGTACTGCAGTCGAATTTCTTACTATTAGCAGATGATGTGAAAGTTTGGCATGATATCAGGACATCGGGTGATCACATGGCATTGCAGAGTGATCGCGACAGGGCTTATGCGTGGTCATCCGATAACCGGCTCCAGTTCAACGTGGCGAAGTGCAAAGTCGTAAGCATACGCCATCAGCTTACCTATGAATTTCGACTTGGGGGCCAGCAATTACAACGTGCTTCCCAAGAAAACCACCTCGAGATGATCGTGCAGTACGACCTTGACTGCTGAAAACAGGCTGAAAAGGCATCAAAAAGAGCCAGTCAACATCTTGGACTCTTACGGAGGGCTTCCTGAACTTTTGAACCATCAATTTTCCGTAAATGTTGAACGCCTAGGTGAGGCCCCACGTGGAATATGCGATCCAGGCCTGGCGTCCCTGGTGCGAGCGCGACATCAATGCACTTGAAGCTTCACAACGTGGAGCAACCAAACTCGTTAGAGGATTGTTTCATCTTTTCTATCAGCGCAGACTGCACTCCCTGAAATTGTACTGTGGTGTATATCGACGTCAGTGAAGTGGCCTAATCATGGTTTACTTAATACTGACGAACCCAACTCACCCATGTTGTAATCTGTTGTAGCTGAGCCAAAATACCAGCCTGAGAGACCATCAGCTCAAATTGGCTACGCACTACGGTCAACGGTCGACGAAACGTTCTCTCCCTCCGTGTGTCCCGTGTCTGAAATGCCCTTTCCGGCTCGCTCCCCTGCCCCCACATTAACGCTATTCAAAAAATGCCTTAATGAAACGCTTTCCAACTTGCATTACTTGGTATAGTCCGTTCCACTTAGAGGACGAAATAACGCAAACCTAACCATACGCGTAACGGCTCTCCGCAACATGGCGGTGAAGACACGTGCAGAAGTGTCCATGTGAGTAGCCTGGATGTATCTAAACTGAATTGACATACCACATCAGTAACATGAAGTAACGCACGAGCAAGCGTTGTCGTTTCCTTCTATCTTTCGTACGCATTTACTGAACCAAAACGTCTCTCTATATTATTTTGTGTGCACATCCCAATCCCACTTCGAACTATCGTTATACAGTAGTGCAATTAACTCGGTTGACGCTTAAAATAGCGACTTACCTATTTGATGATCCTTTCAATGTTAATCTTTACTCCAACCATCCTCCGGGACTTGTAAAGTACATGCTTTTTTACGCATGATAAATCATTGTCCATTGTTCATTGTCCTAATAACCAGTGTTTACCCAAACTACTTACCTATGTCCCAAGTCGACTGGTCAACCCTTTCTGCAAGGCAGCAACGTTATAACAACGGAAGCTTGACTGCCATATGTCAGTTAGTTTCCTACAAAAGAGCAGTCTGTAGGGTTTTGATCCGTTCCCAGGTACTCGGTTACGCATTTGGAGTGAAGTTTAGAGAGGAGCAGTAGGTCCCCACTCTCCTTCTGGGAGGATCGTGGGACCTGGAGACTTAGTGATACAGCCTTGTACGTCAGTATTACTGAACAAGCCTCGCCGAATGCTTATATTTCAGTACGGAAGCTCGATAGAGCAGACACAAACAAGTAGATTTACCGCGTTATTTTACTGGCCATGATGATCCTGGATGAGCCAGTTCCGTAGTGACTGATAGGAACACATATTGCGTACCTGATACCGGGAATGTAGGTCTGCTTCTGATTTAAACCATCCCCACCAGGTGCCTTAACAATGACCCGGCATCTATTGAGATACCTTCCTGAGGCATGTCTGAAAACCACGTTAGAGTCCGTGATTAGTAAGTACCGGCCAGCCAGAATTGGACGTCAGACACCACTGGAAGCGCATCGTGTCAAGAACTGTAGTGCATCACACATATGGTTGTTCTGTCAAAGCCAGGAAGTTTCCAGCTTCTAAAGTTACCCATTACTCTAGCGTTGAATGCCTGGGGAATATACCCCAAACTTGTGGCAATCACGTTTGAGACTCACGCAAAGGCTCAACCGGTAATTGCACTCCCGTAGGCTTTTGGATCCCTAAGCGACAACACATGGGTATCTTATTTAATGTACTTAACCACAGGGATGCAATTTAGTTCCTCGTAATGTGCGAAATCCATAGACCGATGTGTGTCTGTTTATTACAAAAGTTCGTCGTATGCATTTGCGAGCACTACAGAAATCATTTGTACCACAAAACGACGCCAGCAGATGCAGTTGCCAGCTCAAAAAGGTTACTACCCTTTGGGTCGGAGATGTAATCACGGATGAAAAAAAACTTGTTTGCAGGATTGCTGCACCAGAAACTAGGGTGAATTAGACGCGGAATGAAAAGGGGAGTTTCTCCGTCTAGATTAGACAAGTCGTCAGCTTCGAAGTAAGACCAGCGCAACAGTGCGAATGCCATTTTCAGCTCCGCCCGCCAGCTATCCGTACAGACCATCCCTCCACCACTCGTTTCCAGGGGGATGAACATCCGAGTTGATGTGGCCTCGTTACACGCTCCATAAATACCGTTCCATCAACCGGTGGAAAATTGTTCGGTTTGACATTTGTCCCGGTCGAACTGCTGGGGCACGTGTGTGTGCGCAAAACTTTCGGATGTGAGACAAACTGTCACGTTGACCGAAAGTTGGGCCAGACTAGAATCGCATGGCACGAACGCACGCACACACGTACGCACACCACATACAAGCAGGCATTACACTGTAGCAAGTACGCGTGCACACACATGCGTCAAACTAAACATATCAGCACACGCACGTGCTTATATGGTGTGTGACGTGTACTAATTCCGGGTGATTCATCATACCATTGGCGTTTAAACGTCTCCGGGCAGAAACAATGAACCGATTGAAGCAGAAATTGTTGCTTGTGTCGGTGTGCTCGAGACGCTTCGGTCGTATCGTGACAGCTCTGTGTCTGGTAAGGCTTGTACATTTAGTGTGAACTGACACTCGGCTAACACTACCATACATACACGTGGGAGACACCGCGAAACGACGGTTAGATTGTCGGATTGTTTTGATATATCGGACCCATTTGTGAGTATTGGGTTTAGGCCAGCTCGCAGTTCCAATGCGAATGATACACCGAGGAGCTGGTCCGGAAGAGAGGATGTGGATAGACTGACGTTTCATCTTGCACGTTCCAGTGAATAGCAGATGCTGCAGACCATAGACCGTTACAGAGTAACTTACTAATTGAGGATTCAATGATATAATGTGAAAAGGCTGTATTAAACTACTCGTTTGGAAGATATATTCCTGGTATAGTAAAGAAGCCACTCACTGCACGGTCAGGAGGTTGGAAGACAGTAGAATTTGAAGTGACGATCACCACCCCATTGCTGAATGGGTAGATGTGACCAGAGCGAATGTGATCAACCTTCCTGCGTATGATACTTATCATACGCAGCTAGAAACCTTTGCGTCTTTCCCAATGCAGGACTCAGGCTATACTTCTTCAACGAACCAATCGGTATTCCTTTGCTATTGAATTCGGTCCCTTCCGTTTCTATCTGCTCCACTTTTGTCTTCCGAGGAAGGTTGATCACATTCGCTCCAAGAGTACGCCTCCCTCACCTTCACTACGACTCACAAGCATCTAAAGATAGAACGAAAATAACCGTGGCCAGTGGTCCACGGATCCATTTTGCATCCAGTCGGGCGCTTTAGTTTGCCCAAATTGCCCCATATATGTAACCATCATGGTTGGACTGTTTCTGCAAGGCACTTGCTGTTATTCCGTGGCGATGTTCCATTCGTATCCTAAGATCGATGACAATAAAAAGACTGAACCAAGATATCACTGATTAGACATTATCTAGGCCTCCAATTCAGGCAAGACAGTGGTGATTTGCAACTATGGGTTTGCCTGGAGGCCCCACTATAGATTACACACTTCCATATACCCCGAGTGTGTAAATAAGTAACACTGTGACAGTCACATTTGGTTCACCTCGTCGGTAACAATGTTTGGGTCAGGGTGAATTCCGAAGTACCGGCCGCTCCCAGTGTTGTGTTAAGATAAGCGTCTGTCGTCATGTACACTCTATCGCGCTTGATACTTACGCCACTCTCGTGGTGAGAAAATTTGGCATCGGCCACGTATATGCAGCAGAAAAGCTAGCGATATCGGAGTACTCGTAGAGTTCATGGATCGATTCGAAATGGGGCGGACTGTAGAAGGATCTTAGTAATATAGTGAATAAGACGTCAGCCGTTAACCACTAGGCCCCGAGTTCCACTCCAGCTCAGGCTATGTCCATCTGATGAGTCCAAAGCAGGACGAAGTTGGCCCTGGGGTGCCAGTGTTTTGAGTAGCAACACGAAAACACCCTCATTGTGGCTACAGTCCTTGCGATCGGAATGACCGAGGTCCACTTCAAGAAGAACCAAGGCTACAACAGCGATTGCGTGTCGCAGTCCAATCACATGGCGGGTATTCCAAATCGAACTTAGAAGGAACCTCTGTTCATGTTTGTGCGTTCGAAATTACTGCCTGAACTGAATCTATGAACGCCCACAAAACCTCGAGCCTATGTTCAAATGTTACTTTTTGACAGAAGTACGCGGATAAGCACCTATATGAGGATGGATTGATAAAATACTTGACTTGACCGACGGATCGTTTTCTTCTAAAGACGATTTATGCATATACCAATGTTCGTAGCGTTAATTGTTACTTGAAAATCATATGCGCTACGGTGCTTTTGTCATGGATTTCCGCATGTCGATATGCATCGAATTAGCGACTATTCGGTTGAAGCATTGAACTATTGGTATTCGTTTGTACACGAGAGTAGCAAGACAAGCACAGCAAGATGGCACCATTCCATGATCTCTGGTCATATGCCAAATAGCGACGGATTTAGCTGTCTTGTTGACAATCAGACACAAACAATACAGCTCAGTGAGTTGGGATCGTCTGTCATGAACTTTAAGGAAAATTGGGCGTGCCACTTAGCTGTCACCATTCATGGTCTAGTGCACATTAGCTCACCTATCGCTCAATCTCCGAGCCCCATGACATCAGGGGTCTTCGGCCCGTCTATTCAGTTTCAGCGTATGTTTAAACCCGATGCATTACATGATGAATGACAGAGTTTGGTGACTCCAGAAAAAATCGAATGTGTTTTTGTGGACTAGTGATTGATTCCCCAGATGATTGCCAACATCAAACGGCATTTCACCAACTGATCAAAAAACAGAGAACTTTTCCATTCTTCTACTCCCTCATGTCAGGTTCATCAACGCGAGACGCCGGATCGTGCAGCCGATGATCGATCAATCAAATCGTACAGGTAAGCTATGGGGAGCTTGGCGAAAACTTTACCTCATAGTTATCGATCAGGTTCTCTTCGACACGATTATTAGCGAATGTTGCGTCGATATTATTTGTGCATGGGATACTGTGAGTTTGGGCTCGGTGAGTGTCGGTTCCAGTAAGGTTCCTATAAGTGGACGCACACTAGCCATGCAAGAACACGGACCAACGTTCTAGTGGGAAAAGGTTGGCTGTACGGTCCACCAATCTATTAGTATCCCCGACTGTATGCATTACTATGTGAACAATGAACCATGATTTATAACTGATAGAAAAGCGATTGCTTGGCAAGTCCGGTAAGATGATCCGGGTAAGGGTTTTAAAACTAAGTTATAAAAGGACGTGAGAAAGGGCAATTCGGGTTTTAAAGAATTCACATGGACACGGTAGCAGGTTTCCTCAGCGCTACGTTGCGTAGCGAATTGATGAACACTGTTTACTTTGTGTTATTGCACCGTCTAAATGAAACGAACTAGATCATGCAAAGCAAGAGGACAGGGTGTTGACAATTCTTTTGAAAATACTAATGTTGGGGCAAAAATGAACGGAGTTGGAAGAGGTTCATGCTCAGGGAATAAAGCCGACTAAAGTGCTTGAAAATTTTGTTCAGGTGACCTCCCAGGTTAGTTTTCTGACTGAGTTGTGACGGGTCGCGATAGGCGTGATTGGGATTAGCCAGTACGGAGTAAACCATGATGCGGTCTCCTCTCAAGTGGCGATATGCACAGCTGTACAATCTTAAGACTTGCAGACTGCTTTGGTTGGGTAGGTTGAGTAATCCCCTGACTATTTTGCTTGTTCTACACTGTGGAGCATAAACGCATCTACATTGCGCTTGCGCCATGGAGGCCAGGACTGGACGGCGTATTCCACATGAGTCCTCGTGTATGCGTTCAGCATGTACGAAAAGATAGATGGTTCGAACTTTCCGAAAGTCATCCGTAAGAGTTCAAGATGCTGACTGGCCCTTTTGATGTTTTGCAGTTTCTTTAGAGAAGCTTAAATCGTATTACACGATTATCCAGAGGTCACTTTCCTGGAAAGCAAATTGCCACTGCTGATCACCAATTTGGCATTCATGGATAAGTTGATGACGTGTGTTCAAGCGTTTGCATTTCGCTACACTGAACTGGAGCTGGTTTTGGACTCTGTCCAGATCTCGTTGCAGTGCTGCGTGATTGTCTACTGTCTTGGTGTTATGTCAGACCTTGACGTCGTCTGCAAATAGGAAGAAATCTGCTTTGAGCACACGCGAGGTCGTTGTTGCAGAGGAGGAACATGCGTCGCCTCAGAACCGATCCTTGGGGCACGTCTCACTGGAAGTCCATTGGGTTAGAACTGGAGCTGCAGGTTCTCACCTTCAACTGACGTTGGATGAGGAAGTTACATGTCCAACCGAGCACAGCTTCATCGATTCGATAGCTCCGAAGCTTGTAACGGAGAATGTGTTGGTTCGGGCGGTCGAACGCTTTGAGGAAACCAGGTAGATGACGTCGACTCCTACTCTGGTATCCAGTGAGGCTGTCCAGCCTGCTCGGGGTAGTGCAGGACCGATTTCAGCGGAATTTATGCTGCTGTAAAACTGTGATGCTGTTACTCTCATTGGTGAGCACAAGGTCCAAAACAGGTGATGCGTTCCTCATTCCGAATCACTTGGGATAGTCGACATGGATGTATAGCGAAACATCGGCTATTACTTCTTGCAAGTCCGCCTTGAACCTTTCGCTTAGTGCGACACGGACTTCGCTCATGTGCAGGTGAAAATCCACCAGAAGGACATAGCTGTGTGGTCATGCCAGTACATGCTTCATTGCAGTGCCTAGAAGGTGATCCATTTCCAGTGGGCATTAGAAGGTGGTAAACTATTGCTGGTAAACACATATCACCACGTCTGTGCATACAGCATTAAAGGGAAGCAACAATTTACGTAGCTGGATCGTCGATGATATAAACACGCAGGTCGGATCAGTAATACAGGGGAGTTCCGTCTCCTCTGCTGCGTCGACCGTTTAGTGCAGGGGTCATGCTGGGCTGAACAATCCCAGCATCATTGGTCTCCTTTTTCAGCCATGTTACGGTGAGCATGACTATATCCCAGGGCGTGGAGAGCTGACGAGTACGAAGTTCGGTTAGCCTGCTGAGAAGACCTTGTTCGTTAGTACCTAAACTAGAATGGGCCTCAGAGGTTAGAAGCTTGTTTGTGGATGGTGGTTTTGGGCAACGGTCCATGCTGACCATTGCGGAGTCGGCTGCCGGTCTTTTATTTGTAGGACCGACGACGCAGGTCCTAGGGTTATTCCGGGTTGGTATGTAGTGTTCAGTGGCAGCAAGTGACTGATAACCAAGTCCTCTTCCAACTGTCGGGGTGTTTCGACCCTGTCCCGGTTCAAATATTTATGAGGACCAGATCGCACGCATGACCTGCTTGTTCAGTGGTATCTTGTCTATTTGTGGCCTGGTGTTCATTGCCTTTGGACATATTCCGGACGGTATCTAGTTGCGCATTGTGAGCCAAATTTCCATCCCCTTTTCTGCCATGCCTTTTGGATTGCAGTGTTACTTTCATCACTTGCCGACAGTATCCTTTGTATTTGGGTAATAATAGTAACCTTGAGTCCTAATTGCCGATGGCATTTTCTGTAGTGAACACTTCGGGAACAAAGCGCCATTCATCCCAGTGACTCGCTATGTCCTCGGAAGCTCCGGGACACCGTTCGCAAGGATGGATTGCGTAACTTTTTATCATAGTCACTCTGACTTTATTTGACTTCTGGTGTTCGCTCCAAGCAACATCTACAAGGATGCGAACAGGGCGTTGAGAGAACAATGGCACAACGGTACATTACGAGGGAAAAACTGATGCTCAGCAAGTTCCGTAGGATGACCAGAATGAGAATTCCAATACGGTGAATAGAAAACAAAGGGATAAAATGAATATCTTTTTGTTGTACCAATCAAAGTGTTCACACAGAGGTATGCAGAAACAGCCAAGCTCAGTTGTGTAGGTTAATTCTGATTGTGTAAGTTTCCTCACACTATGTCATCTGTCGACACACACAGGCTGTAGCTCCTGATGTAGGTGGGTTGGAGCAACGTCAAGGCGTTTCTTAAACACAGGGAAAGAGGGGGCGGAAACAAGGTAATTTGGGAGGGCGTTCCACGGTTTGAACGCACGAAGAGAGTAAAAGGTTCCTCGACATTCTATCCGACTACATTGCATGGCCAACTTGGACTGGTGGCCCCTCAAATTCGTGTTGTGACTGAGTGGTAGTAGGTGGTCGCAGACGTGGTTTGGACTCCTCAAAATCTGGTAGGACATAATGGTGTCTCCACGTAGGCGTCGATACTGGTCGGTGCAGAATTTTAAGGTCCTCAGCCTAAGTTGATATGGAATATGGAACAACCCGTTGATGTACTTCGTGGCTCGTCGCAGTAGAGTTGCGAGCGCTGCGAGGCCTTAATCCTGCCAAGGCTGCCAGGCCTGGATTGCGTATTTCACATACGGCCGCACATATGTGTTAACCAACTGTAGACGGAGGGGTGTATCAAATCACCCGAAGGCCCTCCGCAGCATGTCAGCGCATTGGGTAGTTCGTAGACCTGGTTGACGGAAGGACTACCTGTGCACCATCCCTGACTGAAGCGCTAATTGTATAGTAGCCGTAACTCACTGTAGTGTACCGAATTTGAATGACGGACGAGGTGCATCATACTGGCAGAATACTGAAGAGGGCCAGAGGAGACTTGAACTCTCTCTGCCCACTGTTTGAGTAAAGAACAATAACCGGATATTCCTACACTGAAGTAACAAGAGGGATCCAAGCGCTAAGCGCAACGGTGACAGCACTGGACAGACGAATGGTGTTTTCCTTTTGATGTAAGTTGAGAAACTGATGAGACAGGCAACGCACATATACTTTGAGTGGAGACCCACTATTAGCGGCTAATTGGATATGTGCCCCACATGGGGGAAAGGGGCTCGCAGTGTTTCCTGACAATCGTGTCGACTTTCCAGACAGACAGCCAGCCTATATCGAATGTGGTATTTGTTGGGTCGATGGCCAGCCAGGCATGTACGGAGCAGCTCTCACGTGACATGAATGCTGCTGCAAATTGCGGCACGGGAGTCGTTGCCGGCTTTACTCTGGTTGCCCATTCGGATGTACCTGCTTACTGAGTAGGATGCACGTGTGTTGAGACCTCCAGCTTACCGGTTCCGGACTGTAATTTTCATAGAGTTGGCAACAGCATTCGTTTCTTGACAGTCAAATGAATGTTGCGTGGATGATTGCAATAAATCGTGATCAGGTCAGTTTGCTACGGCGGCAAATGTGGCAGTACAAGTGGTGTGGGAAATTAATTGGAATACTACTAGCTAGGGCGGTTTGTTCAGGTGTTGTGGTGCCCCATGATGAGGGCACCTTGAGGCTGATTTTGCATTCATGATGCTTCTTCACCGCAGTTCGTCTAAACCAAGTTACACTTAAACTAGGTCTTTTTAATGTGGATAAAATTCGCTCCAGTTTATTTGGTTTGTTCTGCGTACTTGATAATCTGCTCCCAACTTGCACACGTCGCACATGCAAATTGTGGTAAACTTGCGTAATTGTATCGCGTGGTTTTTTTTCAATAACTCGGACATTTTGTACTTATCACAGATGCACTTATAACCAATTACTTCTATATGCTCATTTCGCGAGTAATTATGTTGTCATATGCGTTTACTTTATTCGATTTCGGCATTTTGAGTGATTGGCTGTTGCTTGACATCCAAGGTGTGGCTGCGCTTGATGTACATGTTAACAAGGTGCCTATCTGTCTATTACCCACTACGTCGTCCACGTGGCTCCAGGAAACAGTTGGTCGATGCTGGAGGGGACGGAGTCCAGGGTCCTTGTGGGCGTGCTAGGCTCGAAGTGTGGTTCCATGCACTCAGTGTGGAGCGGACTACGGTCCAGCCACCGCCTTGTGTGCGCTTGATTCCCTAAGTACAGCGTGCTTGTGTTTGCCTGTGAAAAAGTGTGGGCTGGCTTCTTTGGGGAAACACGGATCTCGTCCACATGCCTCCCGGTCTTATTCCTTCGGGTTTACACTGGAGATGGAGTGTGTGGATGGAGCTGTGGGTGGTGCAGCGTAAGCCATCCATGGTTTCTCTGTAGGCGCAGGCATCCTATGGTTGGCCACAGTGACAGGCAAATCCGAAACCGGATGCCGCCAACCATGTGGTGTTCGCTTAGCTTCATTGCAATCAAGGCGCCCAGCTCGGCGAACACCTGAATAGGTCGTCTGGATTTGGCCACGTGCTAAGTAAACACACCTGCTGAAGAGGGTCTTGTTTCAATGACAACATCTGGGATGGTTTAATTTGCGAGAGAAGGGATCGCTGACCTGATAGAAGCAAATGAACTGAATGGTGACCGTGTAGGGTGCTGTCGGTCCCAAGCGAGGTTCCGCGAGATCCATTCTGTGCTTATCTAGAGACATAAAGGGACCTAGCCCGCATACACCATCAGCGACGTGTTTGCTGTCGTCTTCTATCTGTACTACCGGTTCTATGCTTGTCCTACGCTCAGTTACATGTGGAGTAATGGCTGAACAGGACGCAGGGCAGTGTCAACAAAAGGAACTTCCGACCGGAGTGATCGCCAACTGTGTGTGTGTGCGTTTAACCAGTCCTGGGCGTTTTGCTTCTGAAGGTTTGTTTAACTTATTGCGCTTTGCAACAGGTCCATCTTGTCCAGTACGACTTTTGCTCACCAATAAGGTTATGATGGTTTGAGGATAGGGGATTGTATAGGTAGAAATTCATCATATCTAGACTCACTCAGACATCCATCACAGGCCCGCAAAAGCGCTGTACGGCTGTTCATCCCTTTGGGAATCGTCAGCAGTGCGCATTTCATCGGACCATTGCGGGGCTCAGACCCATCACCAGTACTAATCGATGTGGTTGCAGAGGCAGCTTGCTCTACGGTACAGCTTCTCTGTCGATTAGGTTGTCCTACTGATCACCATACTGATGGGTGCAAAGCAAACAATGGCAGTGACGGAAGTACTATTCTTGATTCTAAGGAATTGATGTGAATATTTGCGCTGCAACAGATCGACCTTGGACTCTATTTAACAGATACAACTGCGCATTATATGCGTAACAATAACAAATGTACCATCCGTAGGCAAAAGCGAAATTCTTTTATTTCACATAGGCTATTTTATGGAAATCACTTACTCATAGTTGGACCATGGGTGCACAACCCCAGTAGTTCCCATTCATCATAAAAAAGCAACCCGTAAATAATTAAGCAAACGAACAGAAAGATGAACACTATCACAGACGTTGCCGATGAATACGTTACCAGCACTTCATTTTACCGTTTCAAGATCCCCACGGATATTCATCCACGGAGGCTCCTCCGCCCTGCGTCAACTATATGGACAGTGCCCCTTACGCGGCATACACTCGGGTCGCACAAGCAGCTGCCGCGGCTGCCGGTAAGCAGGGTTTTCTTGCAATGCTTTGACAGTTTGTGTAAATCAGTCAATGTCTCCCACATCTTCCTCAAATTGGTTTCACGCTTTAGTTAGTGTCACCGCAGTTTGTGCTACAAAACCACCCTGGTATTTAAAGACCGGTTGGAGTGAGTGAATTATTCCGAGACAGTAAAACGACTATCCTGTTTCACGAACAAAAAGAAACGGAGTGAGTTTGAAACCGTGAAGAAGATATCTCCTATTTCTATTCATGTTGTGGTTTGGAAACACCAGGGCGTAGACAAATGATATATAATTTTTACCTTCCAAACTGGGATAGTGTAGTCTGATTGTTGAAGAGAAAGAAGAAGTCATCAGCAGTACCTAGACTTCGCTGCCGCGCAACCATCAACAGCAGCACGTGGGTCAAGAATAATGCTAGAGTCGCCATGTTCCTAGGCGGTCCCTCGAATTACAAGGCAGGGAAGTGAAACTGTAGGTCTTGCATTAGGCCGCCTTGTCCCTTACAAGTTTAGCTCATTAAGAGGCTTATGGTGATTTGATGATATCACTAGTTATCATTAGTACTAAGCCATGGTGATGACACTGACAACGTAGCTTGAGCTGACCTGGCTCCTGGGGCGGACGATAGGCCATCTGCTAGCACGGCGACGTAGTTAACTGTGTGCTATATGTATGGAGGATGATAATGTACGCTAAAGGTAAGCGAGAGTGATATCCGACGAGCAACCGTTGTGGGGGGGGGGGAATATGTTATACCTAACGATTTCATGTTTGGAACTTGGCAACTATAGCAGTGCTGTCTACCTCTACCAGATCATATTGTTCTTGAGCATAAATGCTTTTGGCACGCAGACAGTTTGGTCGCTAAGGGTTCATGGAACCTCATTTGCATCCTAATCGTCACTGCTCAAGTATGTAAAAATGCTGTTCAGTGATAGAGCACGACTATTCTCTATCACTAATGACAAATTACTGTGCATTATCTGTGTCCACAGGATTCGCCAATCATTCAAATGCCAACGACATGTATCTAGCAGCCGCCGCAGTTGCCGCTGCCGTGTCCGCCGGGAACCCGTTACCTGGGCCGAACGAACCAGCAAGTCGGATAGGCTCCGGTTTCTTAAACAGCCAATGCGCTATGGCTAGTAGAAAGAATCTAAACGACCCATCACCCCTGTCGGCAAGCAACACTTTCATGTCCGAATTCCTAAGAGCAGAATATCGAGGAGTGGATCATTTGGATTCCGGTGGACATCCCCCTTCCGTGTCGTGCAACGGTCTGTTGCCGGCAGCAGTGGCCGCCGTTGCCGCTGGCGGAGCAGAGGGCTCTACCGGAGGAGCGCCTTCGTCGTCCTCATCGTACTACGGTCAATTCGACCCCTTTGGTGGGGCATATCCGCTGAACAATTCCGCACTGGCTGCCTACTACGCCGGTGGAATGGCGGCAGGTACCACAAATGGATTCGATACTCCCTCCACATTCTACGGCAATTCAAGTGGAATGAACACGTATTTCGGTGGATATCCCCCTGTCCGGGGCTATCGAATGACCAGCGCAAGTACAGAAAGCGATGGCAGCCACGGGAGTGAAGCTGGGAGTATCGGTGGAGTTAGTCGTCGATTGGTTAACGCTACAGGACTGGCGAACTGACGTCGGAAATATGGGGATCCACTCACGACGATGTCTGTTCGAGAGTTTCCGGTTTTGGAACATGCACTCACGCAGTTGTACGCTTTTTTACTACCTACTGATGTTGACTTCGATTCACCCATTGTGATGCAAAACAAGACTAATTTTTGACGTGTATTTCTGATGCACCAACCGACCATAACCACTCGTACAGGGTATCATGATTTCATGTAATATTTACGCTTCTAAACTTGACCGTGCAGACCACTCTACTGGGTCTTCATCTGCGCAACACGTTTTTGATTTCATAGATAATCAATTCTTACGGTTTTCTTGATTTCGCCGTTACCATCTTTGGTAGTCGACTTAGTTCAACTGCTTTTTATCCCGATAGTTTCGATTTTCTTCACTTTCGGTCCCAGTCAAGTTGCGCTCTAACATTCAACTTCCCAGCGGGATTTGTGAACTGCCCGACTACCCTCACCTTCCTTCATCTACACCTAATTGTAAATTTATCATGCGTGACAACTTCCCCCGTGGATATTTGACTGTCCGGTGTGGTTGAAATGTGATATCTGTGCCACCGGGTCGATACATTGTTTGAGCATCATCTCTGGACGTATTAAGGATGGTTTTGGTAGCGTAGAAGGACAATCACGTGATAGTACCGTTCAACTTTACTTTTCCATTCTCAGAATGGACTGCCACACTTACCAGCGTCAATAAGTGCTTCTGATGGTATGAAGATCCATTGGAGGGCATTGGAGACAAATGTATGGGCAAGTATTGTGCTCGAGATACTGAAATTGACACAAGTAAATGATAGCGGTCACAGGTTGTCACACTTGCTTAGGACAGTGGGATTTAAGATGTGCCGGGTGTGTACTTGGTGGCTAACAGGTTACACGGAGATAGTTTTTGTGTGAAGACGTCGTAGTTAGACTCAGGCAGACAGCCACCACACATCCAGGAAAACGCTAGACGTCCGCCTCTCTTTATTGAGAATCGTCAGTAAGGCGCATCCGCCGGATCCTGCCGCATTCAAACCCACGACCTTACTCCTGCGAGCCAGCGACTTATGCCACTGAGACATGGGCAACGGCAGCGGACCGCCATAACTGATATCTAACTGCGATATAGCCTTGCTCCTCCTCCACTGTCATGCATGTTATGAACGTGCAGAGGGCAGGGCTGGCCCCCAGAGCCACGACTTCTTTTGCAAGCCGCCACCAATCGAGGTGGCATGTAAGATGCTAAGGCGACTACTAATTTTTTGTAAGCAGTAGTGGTTTGTTGATATTTTGTGAAGATTCATCGCAGTTAGTCTCAAGCAGACAGCAGCCACTCATCCAGGAAAGTGCTAGATGGCCGTTTCGTCGTATTGGGACGAATCTTGCCGGATTCAAACCCACAACATAACTCCTGCAAGCCATCGACATATGCCGCTGAGACATGGGCGACGGCAGCGAACCGACATGATTGATATCTAACTGTGATATAGCCTTGCTCCTCCTCCACTATCATACATATTATGAACGTGTAGAGGACAAGAAGGAAGGTGTTCCTCTGGGGGTCAGCCCTGTCGTCTGCTCGTTCGTAACGTGCATGGGAGTGGAGGAGGAGCCGCACTATATCGCAGTTAGATATCCGTCATCTCATTCCGCTGCCGTCGCCCATGTCTCAGTGGCATAAGTCGCTGGCTCGCAAGAGTAAGGTCGTGGGTTTGAATCCGGCAGGACCAGGCGGGTGCGCGCTACTGACGAGTCTCAATGGGATGAAACGGCTGTCTAGCGTTTTGCTGGATGTCTGGTGGCTGTCTGCCTGAGTCTAACTGCGACGAATCATCACAAACAATCTAATAAACCTCCTACTACATACAAACGGAACTATTTGTCGATGATCATTGTGGCCTTCAATGTCGTTCGCATGACATTCGACAAGATTCCTTGCAGATAAAGTACTGAATTATCTTTCCGTGCCGTTTGGTAGCCAAATTTTGAAGGTTTCGAATTTGGATGGCGCGACTTTACATTAATAGTCGTCAGACTGTTCAGCTGAACTGAATGCTGCAGGCTGTTTGATTGTGGGATAGAAATTATTGTAACCGTTTGCGGTTTGTACTCAACTGGATACCAGTCGACCAACTGAGTGATGACTTCTGGTAGCAGATTTGCAGGGAAATCTCCATGGCGCATTGCCACACAAACAATAATGAGCTTGTAGATGACTCACTTAGACTAATTCACTCGTTCTCCACGAAGTGATAGTGGCTCACACGTACCGATTTTGGGCCTTACGTGGATGTTTATACGATTGGTGTTCTGCACAGGCGCGTGTTGCTGGCGAGAACATGCTGTGATCGATTTTCAGCACGCTTCTGTCACTCACACCAGGTACGCTGTGGGACCAGCATTGTCAAAGGTCGAGAAAAAGACGGTTTACCTGTGCCGAGACAGGCCCCGTATCTTTGTAGGCGTTAGTGCTTTGAGCAGAGCACTAACAGGTGGCTACAGTGTATCACGATTTGGAGCAATTAAGAGACCCATTCTCGCATGGTCGCTTGCTATTTTTCTGCCGGAACCGCTTTTGCTTTTGACGTACTCAGTCACTGTTGGTTGATAGAAACTATAACTGTGTTAGCAACTAGTCGGTTTGCTCCATGTTCAAAACTCATTGTAATTCTAGTAGACCGCGTCATCTATATGGAGGATAACGTACAGGAATCCTCGAGCCGTTTGTAGATACGCTACCTTCGATTTCCCAACCGCGTGCATGCGTGCTGAGTCTCTTTATTTAGGTGGTGGGTTTGCTATATTGCCCCAATGCTTTTGTATCTCGTATTAATGTCTACCTGAACTACCTTCTATAAACTTGCACACGACGCTTAAGCTACTTGTAGTTAACTTCGATAACGTTTTCGCGTTTGTGGTATTTTCTTAAGATTTATTTTCTGACGTCTTGAACTAAACGCGCTTTCGTTCGTATTCATTTTTTATACGCTCATTTAGTGAGGAGTTATGTCACCGTAGCTGTGCTCATTATTCGATTGATTTTATTTGATATCGCCGTTGCAAGTTATTGGCTGTTACTTGATATCCCCGGTGTGACTGAACTTGATGTGCTTGATGACAAGGTGCCTACCTACCTATTACCCACTACCTCGTCCATGTGGCTCCAGGAGACAGTTGGTCGTTGCTGGAGGGGACGGGGTCCAGGGTACTTGTGGTCATGCTAGGCTCGAAGAGTGGTTCCATGCAGTCAGTGTGGAGCGGACTACGGTCCAGCCACCGCCTTGTGTGCGCTTGATTCCCTAAGTACAGCGTGATTGTGTTTGCCTGTGAAGGAGTGTGGGCCGGCTCCGTTGATGAAACGTGGCTCCCATCCGCATGCCTCCCGGTCTTATCCCTTCGTATAATCCTATAATATCGCAACGACTTACAATGTGAACTGTTGCAGGATCCGGAGACACACACACACACACACTATACACATTAGCAAGAGGTGGCAAAAACCTCAGCTACTGTGCCACAATACGTAAAGGAAGATAAGGAAAATGCAATAAGCGCAGGCCAGCTGAGCTACCGGTAACGGATGGGCATCGTTCCGGTAAGCTACCAGACGGCTACTATGCAGCAGGGAAAAATAATTTACTATGCAAAGTTATAAAATACTAACCAATGAGATCGTGGTTGGAGGGGAGGCTAAGAGCGATGGGGTGAGACAAAGAAACCTACGACACAAATGCCACTGAAGTCGGCTCTTAACCATTTCAACAAATCTTTCCAGCCAAACGTGTTCATCGTCTTTCGGACCCCAACCAGGGAGCCGAGACGCTCCAACCGAGGCCAGCTTCGAAGCGAGGGCCTTCATTCCTTTCGACCAAGTCATCGCTTGGCCACCCCTCCTCTTCTTCAATCCACACCACCGGTGCGCAAACAACTCACGTCGCGGTAGTCGGTGGGCTGGCATGTGTAACACGTGCCCGAGCCATCGGAGCCTGGTGCGTGAAATAACGGTGCTGAGCGGTTCATTTCCTTTTCCTGTGTCGTAAACAAGGCGTCGAACACGCTCGTTGCTCACGCGGTGTTCCCACCAGATGTGAGCTAAATTACGAAGGCACCGGTGGTCGAACGTAACTAACCTCTTCAGGTCCGCTGCTTTAAGCGGCCAGGTTTCACAACCGTACACTAGGGTCGAACGTAACGTTGCATTGTACACTCTAACCTTTAGGACGAGAGTGATGTCGCACCGGCACCATAAGTGGCGATGGTTAGGAAAAGCGCCTCGAGCTTTGCCTATACGGTTGGTGATCTCATCCTCAATCCCACGGGCACTGATACAACTTCCTAGGTAGTTGAATTTTTGAAAGGCTTCTAGCTGATGACCACCGAGGGTCAGCGCAGGAGGCGGTCCATGCCAATCTTGGAGGAACACTTTGCACTTCGAGGGTGCGAAGCAAAGCCCGAAGTGACGGACAGCTAGTGCTAATCTGTCCAGTGCCGCTTGGCATGTTTGTGAGCTGTCGCAGGTTAGGTCAATGTCGTCAGCATACTCTAAGTCAAGAAGTCGTTCTTCTGGGAGTAGCTCCACCCCTTCTAAGTCGTGTCCTGTGAACGTGATTTCCATGACTTCGTCAATAGCGAAGTTGAAGAGGAAAGATGACAGCGGGCATCCTTGTCTCACACAGCTGGAGATATTAAAGCGCGAAGGCAGCTTGTCGTAAGCCCACACTCTGCCTGAGCCACGCGCGTATAAAGATCGGATAATATTTACATCTTTCTCAGGCACACCTTTCTTGAGTAGACAGTCCCATGGTGCATGTCTACCCATTGAATCGAATGCACTTTTAATATCGAGGAACACGACAACGGTGGGCCGCCAATATATGTGACGGTGCTCCAA
The DNA here is from genome assembly GCA_944474145.2 of Dicrocoelium dendriticum. Lineage (NCBI taxonomy): Eukaryota > Metazoa > Platyhelminthes > Trematoda > Plagiorchiida > Dicrocoeliidae > Dicrocoelium > Dicrocoelium dendriticum. The sequence goes on from OX104071.1 coordinate 22,582,906, forward strand.
CAACTGACGAAAGGTGAAGATGTGGTCAATGCAGCCACGACCTCGACGAAACCCGGCTTGCTCTCCACGCATATGGCTTTCACGAGTTCCAGTCAGTCTGTGAAGGATGACAGTGGCAAGCAATTTGGAGGCGATGGAGATCAAACTGATTCCTCTATGGTTGCCGCATCCCGATCGTGAGCCTCGCTTGAAAATTGGGACTATGACGGAGCGGCTCCAGTCGGTTAGGACAGTGTCCTGCTCCCATAGTTTCACTAGTAACTCGTATAAATCGTCTACAAGAACAGGCCCCCCGAATTTGAAGAGGACTGGAGGTAGGTCATCTGGTCCCGCAGCTTTATTTAGCTTCAACAGTTCGATCTCACGTTTAACTTCTGAGCGAGGGGGTGGGTCCAAAGGGACAGCCCAGGGAGCGGGGCGATCAGTGGTCGGCGAGAAATCTAACAATTCCGACCGATTAAGTTGCCTTTCAAAGTGATCAGCCCAAGGCTCCAAGCATTTTGACAAGTTGTGAATAGGCAGTTCACTCACTCCCGTGTAGTTTCACTAACACCAGGTCTTCTGCTGCCCGTTTCCCGTATCAGACGGAATAACTTAAGATGGTTACCAAGGGCAGCGGCCATTGCCATTTCTGATGCAGTATGAGACCACCAGGATTCGCGGTCTCTCTTCAGGCTAGCACGGAGTTTTTGCCCGGAGCTCTTTGCGAGTTTCATTGTGTTCGCTTCCAGCCGGGATATGACGGCGAGCGTCGATAAGTTCCAGAGACTACGAAAAGACTCAATATCCATGTTGGCTATTAGACATACCACATGAGGATTTGCCTGCTGCTAGTAAGGTCTGGCGAACATGTGACCAGTGACCATCAATTGTCTCCAGTGAGCGCTTACTCAATTCGCATGACAGCGTACTTTGATAAACATGCAGAACAGCTGGATTCGCCAGTTGGCTGGTGTCAATACTTTCACAACGTCGTTGTGGACGTCCGCCAAAACGCATCCGTAGGTCAGCACATACAAGTGCATGGTCGGTGTCCACAAATGGGCTCCAAATCGAGCGATAGTTCTGGACGCAGCCTCTCCATCTGTAACTTATCACAATGTAATCGATTTGCTTCCATAGCTAGTTCGAGGCTGGTGGACGCCAAGTCACCCTCCGACGGGTGTTGTGTTGAAACTTAGTGCTCGCAAGAAATAAGCGATCATCTTCACACAACTGAAGTAACCGCTCACCGTTATCATTACGGGAGCCTACACCATATTGGCCGCCCTGATGCAGTTAATCAGTGGACAACTTTCCAGCTTGAGCGTTCAGATCACCAGCCAGCACTACAGTGTCCGAGCTTCTTCTGTGTCAAAGCTGCACGTTCAGTTGGCGATAGAAGTCGTGTTTTACCGAATCATCGCTAGAGTTTGTGGGTACATAGACATCGATGACGAATAGACACCTGTCAGTCCCGCGCGACTTCGTAGTTTTGAACAATCCAGCCAATCGGACCGCACATAACCGGTTATTGATTGGAATCCAGTCAACCAGAGCAGCTTTGTCCCAGTGACTCAGGGCAGTGGCAACACCGGTTTGGCCGGTGCTCGAAGCTCAATCGTCACCGGATAGGCACAATGAGAAAGTGTCGCTGGTGTCACCGGAAGGAGATCGCAAAGTGAGCAGAGAGCTCGAACCTTGCAGGCGGGTCGCCGATAGCAGCATATATCGATCGATAGGGTCTCTAATGTTCCAGCAAGGGCTGCCTGTGGACCGATCTGTAGCAATGTGCGTACATTGAGGCATGCTAATCTACAGGATGATCGAGGGCTCCATATTGAAGTCGATGAATTGGGCTTGGCCGCTTAGTTAGACATGGGCTTGTCGACAGGACAGGAATTACGCTTTGCGTTCACATGTGAGTTGAAAATAGAAGGTAAAAGCCTAGCAAAGCAAGGTGGGGGAGGGCCAAGAATTGGGAAGTTGGAAACAGGAGGGAAAAAAGTGAAGCTGGGGCTGGACGGTTAGAGAAAAAGCGTAAGAGGGGGATTAAGAAGATGGGAAGTCTTGAGCGGTGGCATCCAAACCCCTATCCACGCTGCTCGATGCAGCAGATAGGGTAGCGTTGATTATCCTCTGCCGTGGCCAGAGCATCAAGAAGAGACATTCATAGCGTAGTGGAAAACGACACCACAGGGGGTAGGCGTTTATTGCACACCGAAAATGGGCACACCTTCGGGTCTCACGCGCGCCATCGAATATCGACTAGGTTTCCGTCCCACAACGCAACACAGGTACGGATGTTAGAGACGAGCCAGTCCTCTCGCCTCGGGAGCTCTGACTTGGAAGACCCGCCTTCCTGTTTTCGCCCCGATCTCCCATTCTCTGTACCCGATGTGGATCGGCCAGGAGTCGTTCGAGAGCTCTCGACTTGCTTGTTCTGGGCTGTGTCCTTTGGCTCGGCGTCGGTCCTGTGGGCTGCGCTAGCGGCCTATATGTCTGATTTATTGCGCTGTCCACATATTGCAGCTCCGTAGTTCCGGGCCCAGGCTCGTGGCTAGCCGTCCTTCTCGATCCGCTCTCAGCTAGCTCCGCAGAGCTCCCCCGAGGCATTCTTGGGAGCGGCCCCTCTACAATAGTATTGCGTGGGCAGGATATTGGCAGGTTGCCCAGGCTTCAGCAGCAGAGCGATTAGCGTTCTCAACCAAAGCCTTTGGTTCTAAAACCTGACCGCAAGGCAGCGGGTTTGACGTTGGGCTACAAGGAGTCCTTTTTAAGGAATAAGGAGCCACCTCATTCCAACCCCCAACCTGGAGGACCAGGAAGCTGAGTTTATCTGGCCTCTAACCATAGACCAATCTAGTATGAGTGGCTCTGAACGTGCAGAAAAAGCACCACCCAGCATAGCTCAATGGATCGCTGAGGCACACAAACCATTGCACCACGGTTAGGTCCAGCCTCCTTGCGGTGGGTGATCAGGAGACGCTGGTCACCGATTAGTTGTGGTGCCATTGGCGTTTAATATACAATGACAACTGACTCATGGTTATAGATTTTCGCCCCCCCCACCCATTGTCCAATCCAGATATGGATTCACGCCTAATATGGGCAATGACAAAAGGTGTACTCCCAAGTTACAGCCACCTTCCTTCCACTAGAAATTGCAACGTGCACTACCTGGATGCCTTGGAACTCCAGCGAAACATTCAAGGCCATAGTGCAAGATCTTATCGCAAGTATTTCACTGTGCGATCACATCACCTCGTCCACCAGGTAGATACCTGCTAACAAACCATCGGTACTTGACCTTGTAGTTCCAGATGAAGAAATCATGATCGACAAGCCGTTAATAGACACTCCACTAGAGCAAATTGATCATATCATCATACTTTTTAACTGTGTGTTATGCTGAGAAACACAATAAATTAACACCTACCAACACACGTTACAATATTCTGGATCTTCTAGTTGTGACGACCGTTCGGAACTTCTTACAAAGTGGCTCTCCTGAGAACGCTTTGATTCAGTTTGTTGGACGTTTCTGCGATCTAATTATAACTGTTTCAGAAACAAAGCGAGGTTACTCCACTAAGCCATCGCCATTCATCAGAAGCAGCACTCGAAACTCATGTCAAAAAAGAATGCAGCTTGGCACACTTACAGAGCCCGTCCTGGTCCTGAAACCCAACACAACCTGTGTAACATGCTTCTCCGTGAGGACAAATTGACTCACCAACAACATTTGGCTTGCAAATTTGCCGACAACTAAAGCTCCTATATAAGCATTTTTACACCATCACGAAACTGAAGCTCGGCATCCATCCATTTAACACGACAGTCGGAGTGGCACAGAGCACTGAAGAAGCAGCTGAACTTTCAACGAGACGTCCGGAAGTGTTACATACTCACATCCATCACCCCAAATTCAGCGCATACTAACGTCGTGTACATCGTCAAATCTGCTTCTGCTGTGCACATACGGTTCTCCCGGTGTCGATGACAATCACCCGGTTTTGCACGCTGCAGTAACAACGCTGTCCGAGCAATTAGTTCATTTTTCCAAACGTGCTTAGAGTAACATATTGTAACTACTGTGTGGAAACGGTCTAAGTAGGCCAGTTTTCAAAAGTGTCAGTCGCTCGCAGCCCACATATTATCGCCGTGATCCTCCTACATGTACTCTCAAAAATGATGCACTCATCGTCTAGACTTTAGTCGCCATTCTAGAACGCTAGGGGATCATAGCAACGGAACAGCACAGAGTCCACCAACACCGTTCATGCACAAACAACCTACCGGTTGCATGCAGTAGTTGGATATATCGGCCGACAAAAGGGACAAAGACCTATGTCATACATCACGACTTCTCCAAAACATTCAACCTCCTGGACGGCCGCATTCTGCTTCACAGACGGTAAAGCTACGGAGTTAGGGATCCTGTTCTTGGGTGAATCAGGAATTCGCTGCACAATCGGCAACTGCAGGTTAGAGTTCGAAGTGCGCTGTCCGGGCCGATTCATGTCGACTGTGGGCTTCCACAAAGAGCGATTCTGAGGCCGCGTCTGATTCTCGTGTTTATTAAGGGGCTTACACGTCTGACTGCCTCGGAGTTTTTGCTTTTCGCTGATTATGTTAAGATATGGTGGGCGATGGCTGACCAAGGAGATCACGATGCACCTTAGCGAGGTCTGGACAGGGCATGTTGATGGTCACACCAAAATGGGCTCCATTTTAATTCCTCCAAGTGTAAGGTGGTCCACATTCGTCACCAGCGGAACATCAAATACAAGCTTGGAGATCATGACCTGCAAGTAGTCACGCAGGAGCGCGACTTTGGGGTATTAATCCAGACTGATCTGGGCTGTTCAGAACCATCAGTGAAAGCGTCAAATACAGGAAACCAATAAGTTGACATGCTGCGGATGGCATTCGAGGGATGGATCCCTCTGCCTATCCGCTGTTGCTTAACACATACGTGTGACCTCACGTACGTGTGGCTCAAGCTCGGGCTTGCAGTGCCCGAGACTCCAGAACGAAAAGCCACGTCAGAGAGCTGTTTCACCTTCCAGATCAACTTAAGCTGATGACGGTAAAAATGCACAGCGGTCAGTATCAGCACCTACGTAGCGATCTAATAATCGCCTATCAGATTCTGAGGAACTCCAACCACCTCTCTCGCCGTCGACTGCAACTCAGTCACAACGCGAATTTGAGTGGCCACCAGGTCAACTTGGCGAAGCAATGTGGTCGGCTAGGGTATCGGCGTACTGTTACTCTCTTCGTGCCTGCCAGCTATGGAAAGCCCTCCCAGATTACGTCCTTTCCGCCCCCACTTTCTCTGTGTTTAAAAAACGCCTTTATGTTGTTTGTGCACATCGAGGGACAATATAATGCGACGAGTGCTGCACAACCAGATTTAACTTACACAACTGAGGTAGGCACTTTATGCACGCTTCTGTCTGAACGCTGTGGTGAGTCCACAAAAACGCTTTCAATGTTATCACCGTATTCTTTTTCCCGTTATGTGATTCGCGTTCTGGCCACCCTGCGGAGTTTGACAAGTAACCCCATTTTTACACGTAATACCCCACTGTGCCATTGTTGACTACGCTAAAATATCGTTGACATCTATTACTGATTGCAACCAAGTAGTATAAAAATAAAATATTGGAGACGTCATGCTGGATACTATCCAAACGGGGGAACTCCCACTTGAAGCGGGTGTATTACGCAAGACATAGCAACAACAATAGGTGAAAGAACGTTATAAAAGGAAAACAGTTGCAGTCACTTCACTTCTTCCCCCGTAAGAGCGCATGATCGGGGTTCTGCAAAGTAAATACGAGCGCAGTGTAAGCACCAGTTCAAAATCATGTAGGGCGCCGGCTCAGTTTCCGTTCCTCATTATACAACTCCCTCCCTTTTCCGAGCGCCGACCCAGGGGCTACGCCGTGGCCTCTTTGCGCTTCTGCTTCAAGTTTCTTTGCGACCGCTGGTATTGAATCTGCCTTCTCTAACTTAATCGACTCCGCGTCTCCTCTAAAATGTTTGAGGCGATAGAAATGAACAACTGTGGGTTGACTAACAGGATTGTTGCGGTCCTGTATGATGCACGCGGCTTCAGACAGCACTCGTTCTACTGTATATGGACCCGTCCACTTGCTGTGAAACTTCGCCGGCACTCACGATGTCGTGTGGGTGCGATGAAATCAATTCACCAACATGCAGAATTACGTCGAAGATATTGTCGTAATATTTCTTTTGAGGTTGGTGCGCATTTCCTAAATGCACTCACGATGACTGCTGCGCTTGCGAAATGGAATCCGACAGTTTACTAACATTCCATAACCGATGACTGTAGCTACTGCGTTATCGGTGGACGTAAATCTGAAGGTAATCGTGCCTCACCTCCCGTCCACCTAAGGTTTGGGGTTTGTCCCGTCGATGAACTGTGCTCCCGTACACGACTAGGCATCTGAGTAACACATTGTCCCACTCATTAATATTCCGGTCCCCGAAGGCCGTCAGCAACGAGTTAGAGAAACATTTGTTCTTTCCACTTGTCCGTTTACTTGAGGATGGTACGCCATTGTTCAAGTCTTGTCTATACTGAGTAACCGACAAACTTCAATTACCAGTGAGCTCTCGAATCTTGATACTCCATCCGAGTGTAGCTACCCGGGTGCACCCCAATGAAAAACCCAATGGTTTACCAAAGCTGTTGCTATAGACGTCTCAGACTGCGCTATCGGTACAGCCTCGTACCACTTAATGAAGCAGTCAATCATGACCAAATTATAACGATGCCCCGGTGACGCCTCAAGTAAAGTGCTTATGAGGTCCACGCTTACTAGCTCGTTAGGATAACTGGCGGCCATAGGTTGCAAGGGTGCACGGTGAATGATACAGAGGTTATTAAAAGCGCCACCTTCTTCGCACACCTGACAGTAGTTGATTACATCTCTCTGTTGATAGGGCTACCAGGAACGTCATCGAACCGTCTCGTCACTTTGGTTAATCTCTGTGTGTGCCATTTCCTTGTACAAATTGTTCAGTTCTTCCTTATCTCTTGAATGCGGGACGATGATTATCCTTGCTTACGTCGGCCCGAAGCTGAAAACCAAAACCACTTCTTCAGTGGTCAGATACTCCCACTTAGCCCAAAGGAATCAAGCTTCGTAACTTTTCCCTGCCATCTCTTTACTCGTTGGCTTGTCGCCGCCATGAAGACGCCTCTCGTAGATCAATGCTGTATCAGGATCGTTTGCCTGTGCAGTTTGCCACCGACCATACTCCGCCCCTTAAATATTGACGATTGCTACCTGTTGTGTATTACATAAAGGGCACTCTCCATGGGTGCGAGGGGAATCCGTGATAATGCATCCGCATTAGTGTGCTGCTTACTGGGGCGATATTTACGCTCGCAGTTACATTTCTGAAATTGCTCTTACCAAAGCGCGACCTGACCTTCTGAATCTTTGAAATTCTCCAGCCATCGAAACGATTGATGATCCGTGCGGATCAAGAACTTTCGACCCAATAGCTAATGCCGGTTTTGCTTGATGAAATATACCATCTCTTTCCTGGTCGTGCACTAATTTCGCTTCCTTGAGTTAAGACTCCGATTACAATATGCCACGACTCGTTCCACGCCATCGGAGCGTACTTGTGATTATACCGCTCTAATCGCATTATCACCCGCATCATTGTCCAAGATAAACTGGCCGGCAGACTGGGAAAAATCTGGAAATATTAGTAGCGGGGCTGTAAAAAGATATTCTCGTAAGTGGTTGAAAGCTTCTATACACTCCTATGACCACTCGAACTTTCGGCCATTTGCTAACAATGAATGTAATGGGGCCGCAGTAGGTGAGAAGCTTCGAATAAACCGTCGATAATATGATGCTAACCCGAGAAAACTCCGTAGTTTTATGGAACCATGTTTTATTTCGATTGAATTATGGGGTACCACATAGTGGCCCACAAGTAATGACTTGGCTGTTAGCCGCGTGTTAAGTTGATAAGGTTCTACATCGCTGTGAGAATTCTTCTGGGTGGAGGACAGTCTAGTAGACAGGTCTACATCCTTGTGCACACTAATTGAAACAAACTACGATTGTGTCTCTTTTTCTATGAATATCATGTTTTTATACATGAAAGCTGCCCTTTTGGCATTTATTTTTTATTTTATTTTGGGAATAGATATTTCATCATTGTTTGTGAATCAGACGATGTAATAACTGCACATGTCTAGTCGTTACATCACCCAAGATTGCGTCATACTTTTTATGGTTAGTAAGGTTTTTGTTTCAACTTCTTGTTTTTTGTGATTCAGTCATTGTTTGAGATGGACGTGATCCCCAGAAGGCGCATGAAGATCGTGACCTTGCACGAACACACAGACAAGACCTACAGGGGCATAGCAAGAATAGTAGGCGTCAGTCCGGCAACCGTCAGCCGTGTGGTCAAAAAGAAAAAGGAAACGGGATGCATTTCGCCAAAACGCAAAGGGAAATGTGGTCCTAAGAGGAAAACCACTGCCAGGGATGACGCTTACCTAATACGGGAAAGTGTTAAAGATCCTCGAAAGACTAGTGACGCATTAAAACGTGATTTGGGGGAGAAAGGAATAGAAATCAGTTCTTCAACGGGATCTGGCCCCGTGCCACACATCAAAAATGGTCAAGACTTTTTTCAATACTAATAAAATAACCATCTTGGACTGGCCTGGGAATTCACCAGGTTTAAACCCCATTGAAAATATGTGGTCTATTTGCAAGCAACACCTTCGTGGCATGGATTGTACGACAAAGGAGAAACTTATTCAAGCTTTAATTCAAGTTTGGTACAGGGACCCAAGATGTTGAAATACGCCAGATCCGTCAGGAAATGTCTTTTTTAGTTCTGGAACAGCTCTTCTTTGGAGAACTTCCATATATTGTGGAGAGCGCATCATGCCCTGGACTGGATGCAAGACGCCGACGCCGTAATAACTAAAGCACCCCAAACCTTTTCTCCCTCTGACCTCCGAACATACTGACTTCTCTGACCATGAACATAGAAATGGCTTTCATCGCTGAATAGGACTTTTCTCCAATCTTCTTTTGTCCAGTTTTTGTATTTTAGTCCCCATTTGTAACGCTTAACTTACATTACATTTGTCAGAAGTTGTTTTTTCACTGGCCGTCTGTCTTTCCGACCAACTTCCAGGAGTCGTCTGCAAACCGTTGAAGAACTGATTTCTATTCCTTTCTCCCCCAAATCACGTTTTAATGCGTCACTAGTCTTTCGAGGATCTTTAACACTTTCCCGTATTAGGTAAGCGTCATCCCTGGCAGTGGTTTTCCTCTTAGGACCACATTTCCCTTTGCGTTTTGGCGAAATGCATCCCGTTTCCTTTTTCTTTTTGACCACACGGCTGACGGTTGCCGGACTGACGCCTACTATTCTTGCTATGCCCCTGTAGGTCTTGTCTGTGTGTTCGTGCAAGGTCACGATCTTCATGCGCCTTCTGGGGATCACGTCCATCTCAAACAATGACTGAATCACAAAAAACAAGAAGTTGAAACAAAAACCTTACTAACCATAAAAAGTATGACGCAATCTTGGGTGATGTAACGACTGGACATGTGCAGTTATTACATCGTCTGATTCACAAACAATGATGAAATATCTATTCCCAAAATAAAATAAAAAATAAATGCCAAAAGGGCAGCTTTCATGTATAAAAACATGATATTCACAGAAAAAGAGACACAATCGTAGTTTGTTTCAATTAGTGTGCACAAGGATGTAGATCGACCTCATGAATGTTGGTCCTCAGCGACTGTATTACACGATCCTCTTCAGATTAGCATTGCTCTTGTTGTTAAGGACCGGCGAGCTAAGATATAGTAATCGGAAGCTGCACAGAATTTGCTGTACCTTTTATCATTATTGCAGAGTCAATCGGTTCCACTTTAATAGTGGATAAGGCTAGTATTTACATATGTATCTAGTTAGTTAGTTTGAATTCCAGTAAAGATTTCTATAGTGCTTTGAAGGATTTCTAGATATCCTTGTAGCATGGTTGGGCCTTTCAGCACAGAGGGTAGCGGGTTCGTTTAACACTTCAGTGGGACAATACAAGTTCCCAACTATGTTCGTAACTTATTCAATAAAATTCATTTGATCACGAAACAAAATCGTTTGTTACCCTTTCAAGTTCGTGGCGTTGGCATGGACCGTGATTGTGCACAGTCTTATAGTGGCCTCATTGTCCGGACGGCCTCAGTGAATTGGATGTGGGGTGGGTGTGGAGGAAAATGTAGGTATATGTGGCGGGACGTTGTCACCCGCGCGATGACGGGGGAGAATGTTAATGTCTGATGACACCAACTGCTGGCTAGGACATAAGCTGTGCCAATGTCACGGCCGATAGTCGGTAAAGCAAATCGGAGTACTTCAGTCAACCATTATGACTTAAATGGCCCCGGTCTAGGCGCTTGCCCCTAGTAATTATTGCAAGGAGAACAAAGTTGCGTTGCGCATAGAATAGCCGGGCCACGGTTGTCTGTGGTGTGACCGGGAAGCCGCATGTGGAGCACTGCATATCACCAAGGTGAATGACGTGATGACCGGTGCGTATTAACACCCTTTATGCATCGGCAGTAAGGGAATCGGCTCGCACCTAGTTACAGATAAACATAAACACAGTTGTGTTTCATAAACCATCTCTTCTAAGATTGAGAATTCACTCCAACGTGCGCTGACTAATGGCAGTAACTGTGCTTGTCCGGGAAAAGTACTAAGGGGTTCCTCATACTCATACAATAGCATCCTGTGTCTTTGCAGCCTAATAGTCCCTTCGTTTATTATCTACTCCTAACGATACAAACATCCGTAAATTTTACATATGAGTTGCGCGGGTCTAGGACTCAAGGAAAAGTAAACATGATCCGAAATGCTATTAGTAAACTTTTATTTAATGTTATGAAACGTGTTCACTATACACATGATCGCTCCCACTTATGGGGCCGTGTACCGTCCGTCGGTAAATATACAAATTTATTTATTTATTTATTCTTTCGTCACCTAGCCATCATGGTTAATGTACTTTGGTTCTTGTCGCATTGATGAATATAAGCAGCTTCCAGCGTGGAATGCGGCTACAAGTTTCCAAAAGACAAAATTGTTGATATAATTGTTCCATCATGTTCAACTTGAAGCAACTCCATTACAGTCAGTAACAAAATGCAACGAATGACAAGTGTGCCCTATTGACACTATTGTCGAATACTGTTTCCTAAGGATGAGACATCCGTAACATAGAAATGATGTGGCGCACTGCAAGATATTTCGTGATAGATGATTGAAATCCATGTTTTGGGGTAATTTGTTGCAACGCTTGGAGTAGGCAGTGATAAATATGTTTTCTTTCATTCTTATTTTCGTCCTTGGAATTATACTCTCGCAACTTACATCACATATAGAGTATCTGCCACCTTGCGTCATAGACAAATTGACCCCTGCGGTGTGAGCCCTGTAGCGCATGAATCTGAACAGAAAACACAGGTTTGATATCATTGTTCGCGGCTAAAAGGATTGCGGTCCAAGGACAGTACAGAGTTCATGGAAAGTAAGTATTGTGGAATAACCAATTATCCTTTTGGTAAACCAGCATTGATTTCGCTCAACAGTCATTTCGTCTGACTTGGGCATGCTTGGGCTCACCAATGAGCAATATCAAATGGTTGGTAGTGCGTGTACTTTGTGAAACCGGAACCAAACTCACGAAGGGATTTGCATTGAGAGATGCTCATACCATGCAGGGTGTAATGTGTGGCAAACAGCATGTGTCGTAAACGACGCCAAGTTGCAAGCGATGTAAGATCGTCCGAAATATATTGTAAAACCTCCCGTGTGTCCCCATCTCTGTGAGAAAAGGCATCTTGTATTTCGTCTGTAACCAAGAATGTCGTGCCATGCTTCATGGTAATGAAGATATAATGTACGTAAATAAGAAATAGCAAATCACCAAGGCCACTCCCCTGTAGAACTGTTTTGGGGAGTGAAAAACAGACGAAAAATAATCACTCGCTGATTAACAGGCACGTAACACGATTCGGATTAAGGGTAGCTTGGTGACGGCGGTATGCCGTCGTGATCCATCGCCCAGCCAGTGATCCGATAAATGAATGGCAAGAATTTCACCACTTCGCCTACTCATAGCTTGACTGCAGTGTGTGTGTATGTGTGTGTGTGTGTGTGTGTGTGTGTGTGTGCATTTTGTGACCAGCCTGGCCTTACACTGGTAAGGTCAGCGCTCGTTGCGTTCATAGTGACCTCCGGTAGTGATTTGCTTTTCAGTCCTCAGTCGTATCAGTGTCAAGTTATCGTGTGCTTTGGTTAATGAGTTCGTCTGAGTTTCCGCGTCAAAGTTGCCGTCAGACGATGCAGTTTGCGGTCGAGTCTCCACTTCACATGCGGACAACAAAAGGGGCAGAGAGACAACTGTGACACAGCCTACGCGCAGTCTCATGGACGCTTGCGCTCCTACACAGCGTGCCGATTGGACGGGTTCAGTCTAGAGAGAACGTGTCGGGTTTTCTTCAGGCGGTAATTGATGCAACAAACATGGATGCCGCTGGACCTATGTTCTCAGACTGCCTGTATATTCTCCACATGGTCTAGCAGAACACCGAGCGTTCACAATGGCCTTGCGTTCGATGTCCCTGATTCCGCAGACCTCCAAGATACCGTAAAAGCTTTCTGAGAGGCAAATAGTATAAAGCCTCAAATAATCAGAGCCGTAAGATTTCTGAAAATAATTCATACTTATCCCGCACCTGTTAGACTGAGTCCAATCGAGCAACTTGCTTTAGAAGCGGATGTCGGTGGGCTCAATACTATTTGAAAAATACTTAACTTGTTAAATATGTTGTTTAGTAGGCAAATGTATAGTACCTATGGCGGGAGAGCCTATGGTGCGCTGAGGCTGGTGGTGGCTAGATCCTGACAGATGGTCTACCCACCGCTGCTATTGTTGTGCCATTGTCTCATGTCCTGGGCGCCTCCACGTGGCGACCGCTGGGTGGGAGTTGGGTTTCGCCCTTCTCCCTGCTAAGATCCAGGACACCAATCCGCATGATTCGGCTAACTGACCATGTGCTAGACCCGCTGCCTTTCGGGTGTTCATTTAATCGAAGGCTTTGGTTGAGGACCCGCGTCGTTCTCCTGTCAGGATTGGGCGCCCTGGCAGTATCCTAGTCCATCCTCTCCGGAGGTTAGTAAGTGGTCGATGGCCCACTTCCCGTAAAACCTAGCATGGGAGACAACAGGTTTACGGGTTATATTCTCAATGCTCGATTGGCGTAGAGCACGAGTGCCACCCATTGTCTCTGACGGTGGGATGACACCTCCGGGTGTTCAATGGTTTGCTACTGCTCGCCTCAAGCCAGGCAGCCCCTGGTCAAATTGGTGCAAACCCGCCAAAATCCCACCTGGGTCTGGCCGTGGTCGCAGGTGCGTATCCTACTACGGTCGCAAAACATATAATAATTGTTCCAGAAACTCAAAGGCTGCGTGTGACGGCCGTCAAGCAGATCCCAATCTGTCTCTGCAATCACATTCCCGAGCTGAATCTGCTCTCCACTGCCTTGTGGGTCAGGCTATTGAGCCAAAGGCTCCGGGCGGAGTCCCTCAAGCAAACCTCCAAAACACCCACTGCCTTGTGGGTCAGGCTATTGAGCCAAAGACTCCGGGCGGAGTCCCTCAAGCAATCCTCCAAACCACCCACTGTCTTGTGGGTCAGGCTATTGAGCCAAAGACTCCGGGCGGAGTCCCTCAAGCAATCCTCCAAACCACTCACTGCCTTGTAGGTCAGGCTATTGAGCCAAAGACTCCGGGCGGAGTCCCTCAAGCAATCCTCCAAACCACCCACTGCCTTGTGGGTCAGGCTATTGAGCCAAAGGCTCCGGGTGGAGTCCCTCAAGCAAACCCCTGAAGCACAACGACCATCTCGCGTGCGATTGCTCACCAATGCAATCGTAGGTCTGCGCGCAACGCACTCAGCATCGGGTGCTGGAACGTGCGCACACTACTGGACCGGAACTCCAGCGAGCGCCCGAAGCGACGCAGTGCACTTGTCGCGATGGAACTGGCGCGCAACAACATCGATATTGCGGCGCTTAGTGAAACGTGGATCGCTGAGCAAGATAAGTTGCATGAAGCAGGTGCTGGCTACACATTCTACTGGGTGAGCAACGCCGCCTCAGTACCACGTGAACATAGGGTCGGATTAGTAATATCCGATCGCCTCCATGGCCAGCTGGTGGGTGAACCAACAGGCATCAGCGCGAGACTGATGACTGTTCGCCTACGACTCGGAAGAGGTAAGTTTGCCACCTTTATAAGCACATACGGTCCGACCATGTGTTATCCTGATGACACGCGTGCTCAATTCTACACTCAGCTATCCTCCGTGATACGGTCTGTGCCGAGGAGCGACAGACTATTTCTGCTGGGTGATTTCAACGCGCGCGTTGGGCGTGATGCATCAGTGTGGACAGATGTTATCGGTGCGCATGGCATTGGTTCAGCGAATGCGAACGGTGACATGCTGCTCTCACTGTGTGCCACTCACGGCCTGACGATCACGAACACTCGGTTTGCACTGAGTGCGAGTGATATAGCAACTTGGACGCACCCACGGAGTGGCCACGCTCACCTGCTCGACTATGTCATCGTACGTCAGCGTGATATGCGTGGAGTGCGTATGACCCTTGTAGTGCGTGGAGCTGAGTGTGGCACTGAACACAAATTGGAGCGCATCAAACTGTACATATATTTTCGTAAATCTATGTATTGCACTCCCGCCGTGAACCGGCGTAAATTTAACATTCTCTGTCCCGGTACTGGGGCGAAACGTACTGAGCTGGAGAAGGCGATGGCTGCACGCCTGTGGGGTGATGTGGACTGCATAGCCACAGTGGGCGCCCTGTGGCACCACATTCGCGACCAGGTGACAGCTGCTGCCGAGAAGACCATCGGGCGCGCAAACTGTAAACGGCCTGATTGGTTTGATGACAACAATGTGACGATCGGCGCATTCGTGTCAGAGAAGAATGCAGCATTTGCTGCACATGTGGCAGACCCCAGTGCCTTGTGGAAGAGGAGTCAGTTTCGTAAACTTCGACGGCGACTGACCGGAGAGCTCCGTCGCATAAAAAATACATGGTTGACGGAGAAGGCGAAGCAGATGGAACGCTACGCCGAACGCCGGCAACACAAGGAATTCTTTGACTCATTAAAGGTGCTGGATGGACCGAGATTGGAGCCGCTGAGGACACTGATCGATGGTAGTTCAGACGCTACCTGCACCCAGACTGCAGACATAATGCAGGTCTGGCGGAAACACTTTGACTGTCTCTTTAATAGCCGTTCAGAGATCGACTGGCCTACATTGAACGGCCTGAAGCAGCACGATGTGAAGGCGAGTCTGGCGGATACGCCGAGACTGGATGAGACGCAGAGAGCACTTGCTCAGCTGCGAAACGGCAAATGTGCCGGAGCCGATGGGATCCCGCCTGAAGTATTGAAACGCGGCGGACCCGCGTTGTTGACTGCGCTGCACCACTTGGTGCAACGCGTGTGGATTGAGGAGGAGGTGCCTCCTGAGTTGAAGGATGCCCTTGTGCTACCACTGTACAAGGGCAAACGGAGAAAGCAATGTTGCACGAATTATCGTGGCATCAACTTGCTGAGTTGTGTGGGCAAGGTGATTGCCCGAATCCTGCTCAATCGCCTCGTGAGTCAGATTGTGGAACCAAACGTGGCGGAAGAGCAATGTGGATTCCGTTCGGGTCGCAGCACTATAGATATGATGTTTGCGGCTCGTCAGCTGCAGGAGAAGTGCAGAGAACGACACCAGTCATTGTACTCGCTTTTTGTTGATTTAACCAAAGCACTTGATACGGTGAACCGCGAGACATTGTGGCTGGTGTTAGATAAGTTTGGTTGCCCGAGTAAGTTTGTAAGTTTAATTGAATGTCTGCACAGTGGTATGCAAGCGAGGGTGCAGCTGAGTGGAGAGATCTTGGATGACTTTGCAGGTGCCTCTGGTGTGAAACAAGACTGTGTCTTAGCTCCTGCCCTATTTAATATGTATCTTCATGCAATGATGTCTTGTGCTTTTGATGCGGCTTGTGCTTACGGTGTTCGTGTGGAGCACCGTATTGATGGTGGGTTGCTGAACATCCGTTGTTTCGGTGCGAGAACTCTAGTCAGTGAGACAACTATCCGTATGTTGCTGTTTACTGACGACTGTGCGTTGTTTTCACACAGCGCGGATGAGTTGCAGCACATGACTAGTGCTCTGGCTTCGACAGCGGCTCACCATCAACACAAGCAAAATTGTCTGTCTCTTTCAGCCTTCACCGGAGGTACAATCTTCAGTATTGCCGCAAATCAGCATTGGTGCTGAAGTATTGGAAACCCCCTCCAGCTTCTGCTACCTTGGGAGTGTGATGTCGACTGATCAGCAGCTTCACAGTTAGCTTCGTATCCGTGTGTCGAACGCAGCGGCAGCATTCGGGAAGCTTGAGTACCGAGTGTGGAACAACCATCAGCTTACCACTGGCACGAAACTGATGGTGTACAAATCCATGGTGCTGTCCGTTCTTCTATACGGCAGTGAAACGTGGACGATGCACCGTCGGGATGTGTGATATCTCGAGCGGTTTCATCAGCAGTGTCTGCGACGAATTTTGCGCTTCAGTTGGGGCGGCAGAGTTGCAGACACGGAAGTGTTGCGACAAGGTGGGATGTATGCAGTGGACTGCATACTTTTGCTGAGACACCTGAGGTGGCTAGGTCATGTGTGGCGTATGGATCCAACACATATACCGAAACAACTCTTATATGGTCAGCTGAGTATTGGGAAGCTGCATGTTGGGAAACCAAAGTTCCGTTACCAGGACATGATCAAAATGAGCCTCTCACGTTCTAATCTTGATTGCAGGTCATGGGAATCAAAGGCGGTTGATCGGCGTGCTTGGCGCGATCTAATCACGAAGGTAGTTGCCGAAGTGCGGGAGAAAGCCCTCATGCATGCACAGAAGAAGCGGCATGTTCGGAAGCGGCAAGCACCGATGGGTTGTACTTCATCGACATCGAGCGCGTGGTGCTGCAGCACATGCGGTCGCGAGTGCCTGAGTCAGGCAGGCCTAGTAAGCCATGAGCGAGGCCACTCGGGACCACTACCGAAGAGACGACTGATCCTACCGAGAACGTAGGCAGAATCGGCGCAGCGTTTGTAGGTACGTTGCATTCAATTTACTAACCGCATGCTTGCATGCTAAGTCTGTTTATTTCAGGTGGTGGGTTTTCAATTTTGTCCTGATGTTTTTCTTTCCCATATAAATGTCTACTTATACCCTCTTCTATAGACTTGCGCACGTCACTTAAGCCACTTGTAGTTATTTCAATAACATTTTCGTGTTTGTAGCATTTCCTTAAATTAAACCTCCTGACCTCGTGAACTTACCTCGTATACTTTTGTAAACGTATTCTTTTGTAAACAACTTATTTCATATGCTCACTAATTTGAGATTTATATCACTGTTTGCTTGCGTGCTAAGTCTGTTTATTTCAGGTGGTGGGTTTTCATTTTTGTCCCAATGCTTTGCTTTCTCATATAAATGTCTACCCGTACTTTCTTCTATAAACTTGCACACGTCACTTAAGCCAATTCTAGTCCTTTCCGAAAACATTTTTATGTTCGTGGCATTTCCGTAAAGCTTGCCTTCTGACCTCGTGAACTTATCTCGCATTCTTCTGTAAACAACTTACTTCAGATGCTCATTACTTTAAGATATATGTCACCCTTTCCTAGTGAGCCATGAGCGAGGCCACTAGGGACTACTACCGAAGCGCCGACGGGTTCTGCAGAGAACGTAGGCAGAACCGGCGCAGCATTTGTAGGCACGCTGCATTCGATTTACTAACCGTGTGCTTGCATGCTAAGTCTGTTTATTTCAGGTGATGGGTTTTCAGTTTTGTCCTGATGTTTTTCTTTCCCATATAACTGTCTACTTATACCCTCTTCTTTAGACTTGCACACGTCGCTTAAGGCACTTGTAGTTATTTCGATAACATTTTCGCGTTTGTGGCATTTGCGTAAAATAAACTTCCTGACCTCGTGAACTTACCTCGTGTTCGTTTATTGACAACTTATTTCATATGCTGATTAATTTAAGATTTATGTCACCGTTTCCTTATGCACTACACGATTTATTTTCTTGGTTATCTTTCTCTCAAGTGATTGGCTGTTGTTTGATATCCCCGGTGTGGCTGCGCTTGATGTGCATGTTGACAAGGTGCCTACCTGTCTATTACCCACTACCTCATCCATATTAGCTCTAGGAGACAGTAGGGCGTTGCTGGAGGGGACAGGGTGCACGGTCCTTGTGGCCGTGTTAGGATCAATGAGTGGTTCCATGCACTCAGTGTGAAGCGGACTACGGTCCAACCACCGCCTTATGTGCACTTGATTCCCCAAATACAGCGTGCTTGTGTTTTCCTGTGAAGGAGTGTGTGCCGGCTCCGTTGATGAAATGTGGCTCCCATCCGCGTGCCTCTCGGTCTTATTCCTTCGGGTTTACACTTGATATGGGGTGTGTGGATGGAGCTGTGGGTGGTGCGGCGCAAGCCATGCATGGTCCCTCTGTAGGCGCAGGCGTCCTGTAACTGGCCACAGTGACAGGCAAATCCGAAACCAGGTGCCGCCAACCATGTATAGTACTTATACTTTTGATCGCCCAAAGGTACCTACCAGCTCCCCTTTTGGGTGCGTCTTTTCGCCCTAAAAATGCAACATTATCACCATGGACTAGTACAATAAGCAACCCTCAGATTAGCGTGCTACCGCTCGTTACCCGAAATAGTCCATCCGAGCGAAGTTGGGTTAACCCTTAACAACCCCCCGCCAATACACCTAACACCCACTTTTCCTGTCAACGGTGGTCCCTCAGCTACCACCATGTCCACCTCCAGTAAACCAGTTGCGTATAGTCCATCAATTACCACGTTTGGCTCCCAACTTGCAACGACCCCGTGGTCAGCCCACCATCAGCTCTGCTTTCCATAGTCATAGTGGTTGTAAACACAACACACAACAAGCACAGCATCGGCTTTAAACTTCTAAATGCCTGCTCACTCCTGAAGAAAATTTAAAGCCTTCGAACGATCAGCTCACTTTTCTCCTCGCAGATTATCTTGGTCACTGAGACATTGTTAAATGAAAATACGTCTGCTGCAGCCTACCAGAGAGCAGGTTAGAACAGCTATGGCAGCTTCCGAGCCGCTTATCTTGGTGGCTGGTGCCTTCTATTCACCAGAAATAACATTTATGCTTGTCCATTTACAGACCCCCGTCTGAGCAGTCAACAAGACTCGGTTTTCGTTTCTGCTCATATAAATCAACTCGATTTTTTATCGGCTGCTTTTACCATCCATCAAACTCTGATACAGCCACTGTAAGCAATTTACTAAATGTATTTTACTACGCTTCTGAGCACTCTGCGGACCACAAACTCATAGGTGACGAATGCAACATGCCGAATATCCCTCGCGGCCAGCCTACCTCCTCTACAAAGTACGGTAGGTTTCCTGCCTCCGTCCATTCAGATGGTTAAATTCAGCACATACGGACGCCAACTCGAGTGCAGCACAGTATCGATCTTCTCTTCAGACAGGGTGTAGCGGAAAAGCCCTCTAATGTACTAAGCTCGTTTCCCCGGCAGCGACCATAGGCTGCTCGTGCTTTCGTTGAGCTCGCCACTGCCAACCTCGTTAACATTTACAAACCCGTAACATGATACCGTGAGTACGCCTTCACTGACTGGGAGTAAGTTATATATTTCATTAGATCCTCCACATGGGACAGTTTATTCTTGCTTCCTGACCCACAAATAGTTGCAAATGAGTTTTATAACAACATCAGAACCTGTCTTGATATAGTCTCACTGCTTAAACGTAACTGCCTAATAAATCAAAAATATCCTGACAACCTACTAACTACAATCATCAAAAAGATGGAAATCCTGCGCAATATGTACAGACGGATGAGCGATTTTTCACTAGTTATGCAACAGCAACAACTCTTAACCAAGCACTATGCACTTTGCTACTCAAAGCAAGTGGCAGAGGAAACGCATGCACTTTCGGAAAACAGCAAAGAGCTAAAGTTGGCTGATCACTTAAAACGTCGAAACCCTGCGACGAATGAAATTACTTTTATCACGCTTCCCGATGGCTCCGTGATGCGCACTCAGCCAGTGTTCCGTGTCGCCTCTACTGATTGCGAATGTACGCGTGTGTGTGTATGTGTGTCCATCAATACGTGTAAGTGTGTTTCATCCTTCCTATCATTGGGCTCAATGGCCAAGTCCCTCCCTGTCTGATCGAACACCGGACTAAACACTCACGTTACTTGCTTGCTTGCCCCGTCATTGTTCCGGTTCATCCGGGAGTAACATCCCATCTTACATGACCCCATCTTACATGACTCTATCTCCATTACCAATACTCTGAACTGGTAGGTTTCTTCATCTTTCAGCAAAGCCACTTATTCCCCTCCGCTTGACCTATCCACCGTAACCTCCAACCGTCCCTCTAAAGTAGCATTTTTACCCGAGATAGTAAAAAAACTTGCGGTTGTGAAACAATCTAAATACGAAGTCTCTGATGCTCTTCCTTCAATAGCACTAAAACTAGGAGGGTCGGATATTCCGCTTCTTCTGCTCAATCTATTCTCACTTTCAATGAAGGCCGGCAAACTACCCACACTTTGGTAGACAGCCACTGTTGTACGTCACAAAGCTGAACCCAAACATGACGTTAGAAACTACCGACCAATCAGCCACACTTCCATTATTTGCAGAATGATAGAGACTAATTGTCCCAAAAGTGGTAGATTCTCTGCAAACAAGTGCACAGCTTAATAATGCACAACATGGATTTCTGAAGAAAAGCTCATGTACAACATGTCACCTTGCCTCTCTTAACAACCTTACTCTCTCCTTAGACTTCGGGAAACCATCAGTAGTAATCTTCCTAGACATGCAGAAAGCGCTTGATCGTGTACCTTACGATCAGCTTAAAGACAAACTCGCATCTCTAGGAATCAGTCACCCATTATTATCGTGGTTCTCGTCATAAAATCTTTCAAACATAACCCAAGTACTTAGAAGAAATGATCAAAATTCACAGCCTAAACCAGTGATGAGTGGTGTACTTCAGGGCAGCCTTAGCAGCCCGTTACTCCTTTTATTGTAAATTAACGAAATATTTGACGCAATACACTACGAGGTCTCATATGGGTTTGCTGATGACGTACAAATCGTTTAGACCTTTGTTGTTACTGACACGAACCAGACCACGATCGCCATTATATCTGATTTGAAAGCCCCTGAGTTATGGTGCGCCAAATGAGATATGTCCTTCTCAACCGAGAATTGCAATGCCCTACTGTTCCGTTGTACAATCACATCTGGCATCCTGGTTCTGTGTGGAAAACCAATAAGGTGCAACCGGGCAGTACAGGACCTAGGTTTTCACTATTCTGGCTCACTAAACTTTATGGAGTACAGGGCAAATGTAGTTGCTAAGGCTTGTCGAAGAAGTGGACTACTATTCAAAACATTCAAAATGCGCGATTTCATAGCCAGGCTGTACAAGATACAAACCCAACCGCTTTTAGACTATCGTGCACTGATCTACATTAGTGCAAGAAAAGGTAATCGGCAGCAACTGGAGAAGTTGTAGAGATCATTCAAGAAACGTCTGTTGGAAGTGTCTTTTCGCATCTCTTACCCACAGCACTGCAAGGACTTACAACTAGACCCTGTATGGCTCAGATGGATGAAACTTATATATGTCTCTTATTCGATATCATACACAAGCGAGTTCATGCCTCAAGCCTGGACTTCGCATTCAAAGTTGGGCCAAATGATAATATTCGAGGCAGCCACAACTTGCTAAAAGTAGAATGGCCTAGGGAAGCACATACGAACTTTTACATGAACGGTTTCGCAAAGATATGGAACAGGCTACCGTCCAAGCTGCGAGAATGTAGGTCACGTGAAATCTTTTATAAGACAAGCCTTATCTTGTTAATTGTTGTAAAGGACACCGCGTTGCTGAGACAAAATGTCATTGGAGGAAATGGCATACGAATGTGGTCTAGAAGACATCTAATATATGGTATCAATCGCCACCATCCTATTCTCTCGTATTCAACTTTTTGGCACCTGGTAATTGTCGGCCTCAAGAAATCCTTCAGTCCTGTGGCGCAACAATACAGGAACCTGCTACACTGAGTCCCGCAAAACAAAACCTATAGATCTAGATATAGCTAATACATTCTGATTAATGTTTTTGACCTGTGACTATCTTAACATCTATCTACTTATGAATGAGTTGTTTGCCGTATTTCTAATCAATTCCTTTTCCTGTCCGGAGTTATCAGCACAAAACTACAGAGTGCTTCCAAACATCCGTCAATGTCAATTTCTACACATTTTGGATGCCCGTGACGCATTGGTCCGGAAACTCTTTTCGTGTGACAACCTAAACAGAGAATGTTTTCAACCAGTAATTTATGAAATCCAACCAGATCAGCCACAAACCGTATCTCATACCGTCAATATATAAGATGACTTTCTTTTCGTTTAACTTTTCTTTACACTGGTCCTGTGATTTTAAGTAGTTCTTCTATTTTCCAGAGAGCAACAGCCCAGAAGCAGATGACAATTATCAGTGCTCAGCGAGATCAAATACTGTGCTTGACAAACACAAGCTACTATCGGATAAAACGGAAGCTTCCTTTCAGAACTATCTCCCATATCGATAAGCTCAGCAATCAATTAATACGACAATCCCACCGCACAATTTGATCGAAAAAGCCGTCGGCCTTTCTTAGCGGTATTTAAATACAACAATTTCTTATTTAGATGAATCAAGATCAGAAATCAGTTCAGGGTTGAGAATTCTTTTCAATAAACTTTCATCCGACCCAAACGTTTATATAAAACTGATTGTGTGAGGTAAGTGTGGCGGACTGACATGGTTACTTAATTCTCTTCGTGACCTTACCTACGTACGTTAGGCTGCGGAAGCTTGTGTATTAAGTTTCCTTTGGTGCACTTTTCTTGCCATCTGTAACCGCGTTTAGTCATCGATCTTGACCGTTCAACCACCTGTGAAATCAATCCCAGCCCGATTTGACGCTTAATTCACATAATCGGTGTTACGTAAAAGTTTGGGTCTGACGAGAGTTTACCGAAAAGAATTTTTAACCCTGAACTGCTTTCTGGTCTTGATTCATCTGAAAGCCATGGGAATATTTGCTTTGCTAAATAAACGCATTGCCCGTGATTTGTTGAAAATTGCTTATTTGTCATCGCTACCGTAATTACCTGTCTACCAACCACACATGCCATATATTTCTCTTTACTTCATTGTTGGTCACTGCTGGGTCGATGTCTTGAAGTGACGGATTTTAGCTTCCAAACTAATAGATGTACGCACTCGAGGCAAGATACCACAGACTCTCAGACGAGTAATAAAAGTACTTGACTTAAAAGAAAGCGATTGATGGTACTGGCTATATTGTAGCGAAAACGACACGACAGGGGGGTAGACGTTTATTACACACCGAAAATGGGCACATATCGGTCTCACGCGCGCCATCGAATATCGACTAGCTTTCCGTCCCACAACGCAACACAGGTACGGATGTTAGAGACGAGCCAGTCCTTTCGCCTCGGGAGCTCTGACTTGGAAGACCCGCCTTCCTGTTTTCGCCTCGATCTCCACTTTTCTGTACCCGATTTGGATCGGCCAGGAGTCGTTCGAGAGCTCTCGACTTGCTTGTTCTGGGCTGCGTCAATCGGCTCGGCGTCGGTCCTGTGGGCTGCGCTAGCGGCGTATATGTCTGATTTGTTGCGCTGTCCACATATTCCCGCTCCGTAGTTCCGGGCCCAGGCTCGTCGCTAGCCGTCCTTCTCGATCCGCTCTCAGCTCGCTCCGAAGAGCTCCCCCGAGGCATTCTTGGAAGCGGCCCCTCTACAATATGACCTAAATGTCCAAATATATAAAATTAAAAGTGCCATAAAGATGTTATAACGCTGTACCCGCAATCGAACGGTCGATTCACCCCTGCTGGTAAGTCTGCGCCCTTACGCCTGCTCTGTTTAACGTCTCGACGAACCCGACAGGAAGGAAGACAGTAGAAGACTCAGCAGACCAGAGTTGTATTAGGACAGAGAACGCTCATATTTATTTGTCGGTCTCACCAATCCTCTAAACATCGCCTAGCAGATTTGGCTGTAAGCCCGCGTTCCACACTTGATTGTCCCCACCGTCTGGTCAGTTCGTTGTCTTGCTCGGGCACGCCAGTCTTCATCCGCCTACACGGGGCACGGCAACGCACATGATGTCAGACGCGCGATTTCATCAGCTTTCGGCTTGGCCCTGGCAACACCCTCGCATGGGCTGTTCCAAGCACGATTTGTGGCGAAAAGGCGCGAGTTGGCAATCAGCTTTCTCGCCCCACTGTCACCTCCCTTTCCGCATTGAGTCAGCTTGCAAATTCTTCGAATCTGATTGTGTTCGTAGCTTTTTCCCGGAGATCGGCTTGCAGCCGTTGTGGTCTTCTCCGTTTCCGAGCCGGCCTGCATTGTACAGCTGATGTTTGCAGCATTTGTTTTGTCTCACCGGGTTGCTGACCCTCAGCTTCCAGCCTGAACGTGTCTAGTAGAATGTCCCAAAGCAAAGCTGGTGGTTCGTGAGGACCTTGGAGTTTACCGTGGTTTGGTCTCAACTGATTGATGTGCCTAATCCACCTCTCACGTCCAACCAGCACCTCGTAGATAACTCTGCCTTTCCTGCCGATAACAGTTCCGCTCAACCACCCCTTTGACCTCGGAAAATCTCGGGCGTAGACCATGTCACCAACATTGAAGTTACGGAGCCTGACTTTGTGATCTTCCTCCAGATGACTACTGTCGTGCTTTTCTATTCTCCTTAGTAAAAGAGTATCGAACAACATCCGGAACTTTCTGCCAACTAGCACTTCTACGGGGGATTTCCCATCAAGGGAGTTTGGATTCGGCGTGGTTCGATACATGCATAGGAAAGATTGAATTGCATCTTGTGAAGTCCTTCTTTACCCTACATTCCAGAGCACACATTTGAACGTATGCACGAACCTTTCCGCCTGTCCGTTAGATTACGGATGATATGGTGGTGAGAACATCTGCTGAATTCCCTTTTCCTTGCACCACTCGCGGAAAGAAGTTGAGGTGAATTGTGTTCCATTGTCTGTCACTAACGTCTTTGGCAGGCCGAAATATCGGAACAGCTTCTCCAGCTCGTTGACATTATGTCAGGGACTCGGATTGTTTACCAGAATCACATCAGGCCACTTGGTGAATAAGTCGACCAAAACGAGATAGGTTTGGCCATTGATTGGTCCTGCAGGGTCTAAGTGTATTCGTTGCCACGGTTTCGCTACGTTAGGTCAAGATTGCCACTAACACTTGGGAGGGGCCTTCGCTGCAACTTGACAACATTCATACAGTTGGCAGAATTTTCCGAATCCATTTCTGGCCAGTAAACAAAACTGCATGCCATGGCTTTCTTGGGGCTGGTACCAGGATGCCCCATGTGGAACTGCTGCAATATTTGATGGATTCAATATCGGCGGGATCCGGGCACTGGCCATGTTTGTCCATGATAAACCCAAGAAATTTGACACTTTCTAATAGGAACTCACCTTTTGCAGCCCGTAAACGAAATCCAGCTTTCTGGAGACGTGAAAGCACTCTATTCAGTGTCTGTATCAAGTCTTGCTGGTCTGAGCCCATAATCCATGCATGGCCCAGGTATGTTGCTGTATTTGGGATATCGCGCAGCAGGGTATCCATTATTTGTTGAAAAATGTCCGGTGCGGTTTTCGCTTCGAACAGCAGTCGGTTGTACTTAAATAGTCCGAGGTGGGTATTTACTCTCAGTAATGTTCTGCACTGTTGGGCAACTGGGATTTGCAGATGCACATCAGCTAGGTCAAGTTTTGCGAAACATTTTCCTATTGATTTTGCTGGACAGGTCTTCTGGTACCGGCAGGGCATACTGATGATCTTCAAACACAGAATTCAAACCTGTCGAGAAATCAACACAAAGACGGACTTTACCGTTTCCTTTTTTTACCACCATGTTGGGTGCTGACCATTCTTTATAGTGAACTCGTCCGATTATCCCTTCAGATTGTAGTTTAACTCGGCTTCCACTAAGAGCTGGGTTGCGTAGGGCACCGGGCGTCTTGGTCCAAAAACTGGCCTGGCGTCTGGTTTAAGATTCAATGCGGCAGTAGCAATGCCGCAGCATCCGAGACCAGGTTGGATCAGTGCATCGTGAGGTCGTTTTATCTAGGTAATCTGACTTTAGAACATTAGGCTTGTAGTCGACGGTTGGGACAATAGATTGACTTACGGTGGTGACACACTGTTCACATATTGATCAAGCAGTTTCAGTTCATCCATCCAGTCGTGCCCCAACAAATCTAACCCCGGCTGGTCTATCACGAAACATGTCGTCTGGATTTGTTTATCACGGAAGTTTACCTAACAATTCAGTTCACCAAGCAATTTTTACGTACCTCCTGAAGCATTCAGTGCCGTGTGGCTTGTTTGCTTGAGTGTCGGTCGCCGCAGCATGCACCAAGTATCGCGAGATAGGGTGATATCTGAAGCCATGTCGATACGTAACTTGACTTGGAAGTCGTTGATTTTCACAATTGTGGATTTGCGCATGCTGGCCCCGTCAACCTTGAAAGTTGTGGTGATAGATCTAGTCAAGTTGGAACGCCGAAACGAGCTGGTATTGTCACGCATCTTCTTGGTCAAAATTGGACGAGTCGCCAGGCAACATGACTCTTTATGCCCTTTCTGCCGCAGCGGTTGCAAGTGGGAGTTTTGAATGAGCACAGTCGCAGGCAAAATGTCACTCTCTACAAAAGCAACATGCGTGCGTTGACAATCAGCTTTCTCCCCCAGCTGTCAAAAGATGAGTACAATTGCTGCTGGCAACTCTGCTTTAAAGATACACTAGCACAAGGTCAGAAAAGACATGGAAGTGCGGGTGAAACTTTTCGAGGGACTAGCATGCATGGAAGCAGGTCCTCTGAAGACGAATCCAGTGTTGGCGGTCTTAATTACTAGAACAGTTAGATTATGTTGCGCTTTTTTTATTACTATTATTCTTAAGACCAACCAATCCATTTATTTGAAAGATGCAACCGATAAAACAACCCGCAAATTAGTTCGGGAACTGCTATGAAGAAAAAATGAAGAGGTATTACCAGTCCTATGCGATCTCCTTATACATAATGACCAGATTAATCTATTGGGCTGTACCACGCACCGTCGAGGAATATATATTTACTTATTTATGAATTGATTCCCGTATTATTTGAAAGTGTGTAAAACATGATTAACCAGAAAATGTTTATCAGAACTGTCTTACATAGCGATACTTGGAGTAGTCAACAGTTTTCGACACTTCCCTTGTACAATTTGTTCGATCAGTCTTTCTCACACAGGAAAAACCTTGTGAGTACTTTAGTAGATAACATTATTGTCATTACTTTGATTACCTCCACTTCTTATATTCTTCTTTACTTCACTGATGGCCACGGATGGGTCGATCTCCTGAGGTGACGTATCGTAGCTTTCAGCACTAATATTTACACCCTTGTAAGGCCCATTGGCATTCGTTCCATGACGACAAAAAAAGTGATTGACTCAAAAAATCGCTTATTGTTACGGGTTAGATGACTTGAGTGTCCACATTATATACAAAGAAAAACAGGCTTAAAGATGTGTTACATAGGTGATGGCTTACATATTTTAAAAGGCACACCGGCACACGGCCAGGTGGCGCATGGAATTGCGGGTGAAACCCATCGAGGGAATAACCCGCATGGAAACAGATCCCCAAGAGACGGTTCACAGTTGGCCTTATTACTTTACTTATTATTTGGAACTCGTTCAATCTTCCAGGAAGATTCAGCTGATCAGTTAGTCATATTGCGGCAAAATAAAGGCGGACACTATTGCACCAGTTATCAGTAACGTGGAAAGTTCAACATGCGAAACGGCAACCAGCCAACAGCAGGCCGTAACGAGTTCCCCAATGGAGAGGAACACTTTATACACGCAGTTGTATGCTCGCGAGGAATGGTCGCACAAGCAATTTACATCATACAACCCCTGGACACAGAAGGAAACGCGCGCTATACAAGCTCCAGCTAAGATAGCGAAGATGTGTTGGTGTCTCGTTTGTCGGAACTGATTCACCAAGTATTGGCTATGGTGACGTGATAGGTAATTCCGCTGCATTTCGGGTTCCTACATTGGTCCCATGACCAGTCGTGGTGCGTCATGAAGATCTCCCCGCCGGAGACGTTTTAAGCGCATATGCGGAACTACTTGGAGACCTTCGGGGATGTGGTGGAAGCAATTGATGTCAAGACCGACCTGGAGGAACTGCAGATCTTGCGGAGTCTCCCGGAGGGCGTAGTGAAGGCGGTTCTGGCGGCGGCATGAGGAGGCCCAGACAAGTTGGAGTGAGCAACCGCGGAGGATTCGTTGGTATCGAGATTGGACACGCCAGTCGACTGCCAGGAGACGGTGCGTGGTTTCAAGGCTTGGTGCAGGGGGCGGATCCTCTGGTGTTTGCAATCCATGTCAGGAGCTTGTTGAACCGGGTCTTGCCAAGAATGAACGAACCGTCACAATAACCATTACTTGTGGATCAGTTCATGTCCGGTCTCCCACAGCCAACCGCGGAACACGTCCGGAGTGCGAACGCTACTCGGGAATGCAGCTGGAGGAGTTGGCGCAGATTATTGGAGAGCTGAGCGACGCACCATGCGCTGCACTGAAGAAGGAACACCGTGAAGGCGTGGAGCGGACGGATAAGTTGGAATTGAATAGAACAGCTCGCTAAAGATGTCAATGAGCTTCGCGTTCAGCGCTCGGAGAAGCGAACAAGATGTTGCTTCCTTTGCGGGAAATCGGGACACTAGCAAATACCATGTCCGGTGAGGTTCGCTCCTGCCCGTGTACCAAATACACGCATTCAATCTTGCTTTTCTTCTTGAATCGGGGAGTGCGGGGCGCTGAGCATTGGATCAATCGAAGCGATGAGGAAGTAGAAAGAGGGAACGGTGTGATCGATACGGGTGCTACGGCGTCACCGATCAATCATCTGCGGGGCGAAAAGCTTCAGTCGTGCTCCATGGTCGTGAGAGCTGTTGTAAGTCAAACAGTGGCATTGATGGTATGGCCGAACACATCGTGGGAATCGGGGGACGAAAACTAACGCACCTCTTCATCCTGTCACCAGTTGCGAAACAAACCATATTGGAGGTAGATTTAGAGTTCAACAAGACTATCGTCGATCTGACGCTGGAAATTGTTGACTGAATGCGCATCGTTGCCTCTCAATGGATGTGGAGAAACGATATCCTTGTAATCGGTTGTTGCAGCGTTGCGTTTGAGCCCGATCTTAGTTGCTGCTCACCAAGTATCATCACTTGTTAAGTGATGACGGCAGCCCGTATGGATTTTGTGACTAGATCGAGCACACCATCCCGCTAACCCGCCAGCCGTATTGGCTCCATTGACCCCGAAGGATACCAATCCATCTGGAGGCTGATGTAAAGAAGCAAGTACAAGAGATGTCAGATGCGGATGTGATTGAAGAGGCGCACAACTCATGCGATTCTCCGGTAGTTTTGGTGAATGATGCTAATGGGAAGTTCCTGTGTGGACTTCCGAAGGCTGAATGAAATTTCCTTGGGTCATTTTGTTCTAGTGCCAACAGTTGCTGACGTTTTTGCTTGACTGCAACGGTCGAGGATATTCACGGTTCTGCAGCTGAGATCTGGTACTACCAAGTGGCGCACAAACGAGGAGACGGAGAGAAAACAGCCTTTACCGTCGGTGCACAACGATACTAGTTTAAAAGAATGACTTGGATTATCGGGAGTCCCGTTTACTTTCCGACGTTTAATGCTGCACTTGATGAGTGGCTTGGAGAACGTGGTGATGTATGGGATGATTTGGTAGTGCATAGCCAGTCAGAGGTGGAACACAGCGGTCATCTCGAAGCAGTCCTGGAACGGATTCAACAGTCAGGACAGTATAAATGGAGCAAAGTTTCAGATTGGAGAAACCTGTGTCACCTTATTTTGCCACAACGTGGGACTAAGTGAACTGAATTCACTACCTTAGGAAATATTGACAATACAAGGCACCCTAGTTCCTACCTCAAAGCACACGCTCAGAACGTTCCTGGGCCGTGCTGGGTACTGCAGCAAATGTATCGGAATTCCACAATTTGACCTCACCCTTGTACAAGTTAATGAAGCAAGACAAAATTCACTTGTAGTACAGAAGCTCAACAAGCCTTTGAGCGCATGCTACAGGAAATGGGAAGGCAGGAGCTGACACTGAATTTGCCCGTTGCTAGAGAGATGTTCACGGTGGCCACGAATGCCAGCGATGTCGGAGGGCGCGGGTTTGTCACAAAGCTATGGGACGATTGAGTACACAAGAAGAATTTTGACACAGGCAGAACACAAATACAACCACAGAGAAGGAACGTCTTGCAATCGTCGGTGTGTTGGACAATTGGCGACCCAATTGTTAGGTCATGGAGTTAACGTCGAAAAGGACCACAAACCTTTGGTATTGTTTAAGTCGGCCAAATACTCCATTGGAAAACTAACGCGACGGTTTTTCTTCACCAGTATACACGTTAGCTAGAGATGGGAAACACCTCAGCTGTTGTGCCACAATACACAGGAGAAAAAAGGAGCGAAAAAAATGCAATTGGTGCGAGCCGGCTGAGCTATCGGTAACGGATGGACATCCTCCCGATAAGCAACCAGGCGGCTACTGTGCATCAAAAAAATTACTAGGCGATGGGTTTTTGGCCTACAGAAATGCGATTTCATGACAAAACACGTGCCGGGAAAGGAGAACCAGGCTGCGAAGTTTGTCACGTATGTTGTACGATGACCTACCGAGTGTGGCTTTTGGTATTAATGGTGTGCTGTTGGAGCAGGATCCGGAACGTAACTGGAATGCGCAATCTGTCCTACCAGGAGAGGCTGCGACGACTAGGATTGTTCAGTGGAAGCTATCGCAGGCTACGAGGCGACCTGATTATGACATACTTGATTCTGCGAGACCCACATCATGTGTGCCGCCCTTTACTGCAACTCAGCAGCAATACAAACCTGAGGGGCCACTCTTTAGAACTCGCAGAACAATACAGTCGTCTGGAGTGCCGCAGAAATTTCTTTTCCATCCGTGTCTGTCACGCGTGGAATGCTCTCCCAGAATCAGTCGTCTCTGCACCGACACTAACAATATTTAAAAGACGGTTGGACGATGCACTCATCCACTTACACTTTGTTACTTAACGCTATGTCTCCATCCTACACCTGGAGTTTACCCTGGGATTATTTGTAGTTAACTGTGGGTGTTGTGAATCTAAGTGGATCGCAGGACTGCAGCGAAGCAAACGATAAGTCTTTATTTTCGTATTTAAAGTGTTAACTATTTTACTATCCTTTTCATCATAATTATTATGTTGATATCCCCACCAACTATCCAACGGGGCTTGTAAAGCAACGCTTCTTAACCCGTATAAATTCATTGTTCATTGTTCATTGTTCAGTTGGCAACCGAACAACAGTAAGAAACACTTGCGCAAAGTGATCAACTCACGAATAACCGGCCAATCAATCTTAAACAGGGGCCTACTCAAGCAGCTTGGACCGTTTGCGAGCAAGCTTGAAGAGCTACAAGTAAAGGAAGCGGGGATTCTGACGTAGATACCAAGTGGCAGCAACACTACGGTGCCGGTTATTCTGACAAAAAGAAAACGGAGGCTGGTGATTTCTTGTTACGAGACGGCGCACCCCGGTTATTCCAGGACCTACGATCTGCTGCAACGACGCACTTATTGGCCGCGCATGGAAAAGGACGTCGGGACAGACGTTCTTTCGTGCATGCAATGTCAGTCTTTGTAAACCGACTGCCGAATAGCACAACAACCAATGATGTCGACTCCGGTCTCGGAATTTAATGACCTATGGTCGATCGACTTGATGAGACCACTTCCATTGACAAGGCGGGACGACCAACACATCTTGTTGATAACGGAGCACTTCACGCGCTGGATGGACGCAACGGGAATCCCGGATCAACGGGCTACCACCATCACCCATACCGTCATGAAACATTTGTTAGCGGATTACTGAATCCCAAAGGCCATATTAACAAATCAGGGTCCGTGCTTCGAGAGCGAGTAATCAGCGCTGCTTGGAGAAACTTGGTATCAATAAAGTGCGAACAACCCCATACCACCCGCAGACAAATGGCTTGACGGAGCTTAACAATAGTACGATTACATAGTGGCTTGAAGCAAAGGGTAGTATCCGGGAGGAAACGTTGCCACTGCAATTGCTGACCCATCGAGCATCCAAACAGGCCTCCATAAAGAAAGCACCTTTCGGATTGATGGATGGTTGAGCACCTCGCCTACCTGTGGATCTTGAGGTTGGAATGTGGCCAACTTGCCGAATATCTCCCTAAGAGACACAGGATAACAGAAACAGTGAACTGTAACTTGAAGGCAACAGGCGCGGAGGATGGAGAAGTCCAACAATGGTGAGATGAGTGTCGAGTTTCCGATCGGTTCGAAGGTGAAACACAGGGACCATCAATGCTCTCCCATTTGTGGTCCAGGGGAGAGGAAACTCCTAGCGAACTGGAAGGGACTGTACGAGATGGTCAACCGAAGAGGCCCAGTGTATAAAATTGCTCGGCAAGAAGATTCAAGGCGAGCGCATGCCAGTGCTTTGAGAAGTGGTACGAGTTGGAGACGGAACCTCTTTCGCACAGTGAACATCCCGGACGGTCAGAAAGATCGACTGAAAGCTGCTGGGCTTAGTGATTTGGAGGGGGAGGAGTGTAATGGACTAAAAACAGACACTACTGTACCAGTTATCAGTAGCATGAACGCCAGAATGCGAAACGGCAACCAGCCAATAGCACGCAGTAATGAAATCCCCAACGGAGAGGAACACTTTATACACGCAGTTGTATGTGCGCGAGAAACGGTCGCACAAGCAATGTACATCAAACAACCCCTGAACACAGAAGGAAACGAGCGCTATACAAGCTTCAGCAAAGATAACGAATTTGAGTTGATGCCTCGTTGATGTCTCGTTTGTCGGAACGGATTCGCCAAGTATTGGCTATGGTGACGTGATGGGTAATTCTCATGCATTTCAGGTTCTTACAGTATTCTACAATAGCCTAGGGTAACAGCTTCGAGAAATCAGGGGAGCGGAACCTACACTTCGCAGTCCTGGCATACACCGAGTACCGTACCGCCCTGTTTAACCGTGCCGTGCATCGTCGTGAGAGATACTGTTGGTTATTAACTTATTCTCCCCAACCACGAATTACATGCAATAGCATATTATTACCTGTTTATATAGTTATAATGCTTTACATTTATGCGGCTTGTATAAAAAATATTCCTGGAACTATTCGAGTGTTACTCATCCCAACAGTGGCATCCCTTGACCGCGGTTTAGTCCTGGTTTGGACTCATCAGGTGGAGATCGCCTGAGCTAGGGTGGAAATTAGAGCCTGTGGTTCACGGCTGACGCAATAGTCACTGTGCCACTGAGATCCGCGAGCAAGGCTTGGTACAGCGTAAACGAATTCACAGTTGGACTTGGAGAATCTGCTGTGTGGTTGGGTTGCTACAAACATTCTAACAGAAAGTATCCCTATTTTTATTATCATCATGTTGGGAACGAAATCTCAAGAAGGACGGAAAAAGGACCAAAATTCTTCATATTCTTCCTAATTGGTTTGATTAGAACACCCTGGGATTCACAGCGTCCGAAACGGCGGCAGAACCCGACCAAACTAGAGGCGGTGGAATTGAGCTAGTTCTCTATTACCAATAGATGAATAGAAAAGTGGCGTCCTATGTGTGTGGACCATGAGTCACCAAACTATGGTCCCCGGGCCGGATCCGACCAGCGACGTATGCATCCGGCCCACCGACTGTACGCGCATCTGCTTGCACAAACATATGGAGCACGAGACATTGTGATACAACATAGATTTGACACTGCACGTCGTATTTCCGGTGACGTTGAACACTTGCTTGAGCCAGCTGATATTTGGTACATGTGACACCGTGCAATCAGTGATCTCTCATCGTTGGAACATTAAAGTGAGTGATCTTCCACGTAACACATTCATCCGTGCGCCGTATGGTGTTTCCGTGTACCTCACATGTCTGTCCCATCGTGCAAGGGAAACTGTCAAGGTCTAACACACGTAAATAACAACTCCGGGTCTAATTTGGCCACAGTGTTCATAATCGGGAGGAACGATAGAAAGTACGTTTCTATGGAATAATGGGTTACAAGAGAGAATTAACACCAACATTCGCTTTGAAATGAGCTCTTTTCAGCCAATTGCATCAACGACCCCTTCGAATCCCTCAAGAAAGTCTTGTTTCTCCATGGTTCTCTCAAGATGGTCCTTAAGACTATTAAATTGCATTCAGCGCTGCAAACGACCCTAAATTCTGCTGTTCTTTGCCTGACAAACCAAATCATTTTCATCCCAGCAGTTTACATAGCACAGCCTAGTCCGGAAATGTACCAGACGTGTTTCGCCCTATTGGGGCTCGTCAATGGTGCGTATTCCCTCGGTCCCTTACTGAGGATCGAACCCATGACCGTTAGATGCTGACGGCAACCAGTCAGCAGCTTAAGCTATTGAGCCATGGGGGACTTTGGCTGGACTACATAAGTTACAAGCTAACTGGGACGTAGCACGATCTACAGTGCATTTGAGAAGAGTCTTTCGTTTTTGCTCAGTCGCCGCGCTGGTCAGGGGTAGATTGGAACGCACTAATTTGCCGACCCACCAATGGCATGTACGTCTACTGTATTTACTCATCCACGCATGTCTGGGGGTGTGAATACGACGTAAGGACGCATTGCGGTGCATGTGTCCTTGAAATATGTTAATGACCCTCGTCGATTTCGACAAAGGCCAGCTCAGATTGGGTCGATGCCGACGTTTTTGGCTGGTGGTTTGCAACATCTCGACAGCAGTGCATAATGCACTGGCTACCGTGTTCAAATGTTGATGGCGCTTCGACAGTTGCTTAATGTTATCCCAGCAAATGATAAAAGGGTTAGTGACAACGCTGTTGTAGACTGAATGATACCTTCACATAAACCACCTTAGATTTTAAACAACGCTGTAGAAGACGAAAGCTGGCAGATGTTAACAGCGCTTTCGTTTCTCACAGCGTTGTTTAAAATGTTCAAGGGAACTAACTGTTTCAAAATAAGAATTCGTAACAATTAGGCGGTGAAAATATGAGATGCTACTTCTGCATAAATGAGTCCGGAACAATGTCTACCAGCTACTGGAGGCTCATCGGATCTATTTGCAAGTGCGCGGCCGCCTAAGGAGTTAATTCCAGCAGAATACAGAAATAAAAAGAAAGCTGAGTGCAGTGCCTTTTGAACAGATTTTATCAAATCTCATTTTATTCCATCAGCTTGGAGAATTAAATCAAAATCAGTTTCGCAATGAGCACGAGAAGGAATTTTACCGTAGTGGTATGGTAAAAGAATCCTAAAGTAGATAAAGAAGCGTTTAGGTCAAATCTAATCACCCATTTTAGAAAGAAAGGTGATGGAAGAATCCAGCGCGTACGATGCATTTATTTGATTAAGCCAGTCTGTTTACGGCTGAATATTCAAGCGTTGTTGGTGTATTAAGCATTTTATTGACTTGACTTGAGTTCCCCGCCTTGGCAGACTTGAATGTTTAAATATTCCTTATCGCCCAGATACGTATCCGGCCAATTTGGAAAACCTTAATATGCCATCGTACTAGAATTTTTGGTATTTTAAGTATCCATGGAAACTGTGTAAATAGATCACTGAGGATTCACGTTCAACCGTTTGTTCCACGGTCATGACACATTCAGTAGTTGCGAATGACTTAACAAGCGTAAAAGTATTGCCCATTAGTTAATTTCCGGTGGCCGGTGGGACTCTCTGGGACTCTTTTAACTTCCGATATAATTCCACGGGATGTACAGCTGAGCGGCTAATCGTACTCCCACAACGACCGAACAACAACAGATCATGGTGACGTGCTGGTATAGATTTGTTTTCCTATTTCGTTAGACTGCTGCTACCAAAAGAAATGCGGATGTTCTACGTGTGCCCTAAAGCTCGATCCACCTGAGTGTTGGCGAAATGTGGGTGGGTGAGATTTACTGTTTTATGTGAAGCTGCCGTTTGCACTAGTTGCAAAATACCCAAGACAAAATGAACCGTAATCGCTTTCAGCTCATACGTCCTTTTGACACGTCAAAGAAATAGAACAAGGGTTCAAATTCCCTACAGGCCTAGTGATCTGGAAGCAGAGAGTGCGGAGATGATATCTGAGATTGGGGCAGCACTACACGTATGCTGGTGGACTCGCACCAAACCGCAATCAGATCCCTCATGTATGAATTTGAAGTTGACGAGCTGCTAACAACTTGTCGTGGAGTGTGAGGCATGAATCCAGTAATACCAAGTGAACATCCAGTGGCCCTAGCTTGGCGAAAGCTGCTGCTGTCACACTCGCTTCCATAGCAGTCATCCTAGGAATACTGTAAACTGGCTTCCATGAACTTACCTGAGCTACAAATCAAGTGGACTGGTCACTACAGCAAGATTCATCTATCGAAGCAATATAGGCAATCCTAAAGGAGTATGGAAAACGATTGTGCGCAAGATCCGTAACCCTCAATTATCAGATGGTTGCACTAATGAAACTAAAATGGTTCGACAAGTATATTTTATTTCATTAGACATTGACGTGTACTAAGGAATAAATACAGTCCGATGGGTTCTGCCGCCGATTACGTGGTGTCATAATCATGGCTGATTTCACGCAACAGCACCAGTGTTCAAAAATCCCAGCCACAACGAAGACGACCCACAAGAGGATCATTCATTAAGTGACGCTGCACTTGAGGAGTACAGATGACGGAGCAATGTTAAAGGGTTCAGCCGGGCAGTCCCTGACTTCCAGGAGGGACCATGCGTCGGCACTTGTGGTGCATTTCAATTCCTTATTCACAAATATTTAGGAGGCGGTACAGAGTTTGATTTGTGTAGGCCCTGCCCCTTTTGACAGAAGAATTTCGGCATAGTAGATGCTCGCAAGATATTCATTGGTAATTGGCGGTGCTTCACATGCTATACCTAACGATTCGCATTTACTTGTCTGCTTCAAATCTGTGCGAATCATGTTCCACATTGAGATTGCGGGTCGCATTGTGGGTTTGGTAGCATCCACCATTCAAATATGCTTCACTACTTGTCGGTTTGACGCATGTCCTCGCAAACCATTGCTGGTCAGGTTTTAGACTAAGATGAGAACATTGCAGAATGCTGAACTGGAAAAACCAGGTTAACTTGACAACAAAAGTAATTCGATGGCTTATCAGTTCGTCTTCATTTCGGAAGGAAGAAGTGATCGTTGGAGACAATGAGATGAACGCTTATCGAACCATTAGCAATTTGTAGGTCTGTCGAAAAATGCAAGACTTGATAAGGCGCAACCTTAACAGTTTATTTGTAACCAGTCATACGGATTAAAATATTCACCATACTTAATTGATTGTCACTTTCTATCTTTGTCTGCTATTCTATGTTGCTCTCATAAGTTGATCTCGCAGTCCACTGTTACGTTAATTCTGATGCAATTGATGTATTGCTTAGTTTTGAATAATTTTATATCCATGGAACCCGCAGTTGAAACACTTTAACAGGTAGACAGTATACTTGTCCAAGTGTAATTGCTTTCCAGGAAATTTCTGTTCAGTCTTTTAGATCTACTGGTGTTGACCCTTGCAAAACCCTTGCCTGTACACAAATTCATAATCCGAACAAATGCATAACTCCCTGACAAAGTGCAAATGGCTTACAGCTACGTTTTTTCCGTGGTTGCATATATAGCATGATTTCTGCATGAATATAGTGTTTGCATATTAGAACTACGTGGCAAACTTTACTATTGAGCCGTGAAACAAGTTGAAATTGGTTTCTGCTGCCTTTTGAATTCTGTGGCATTTGACGCACTACCTGTTGTTCAGTTTAATGGGGTGTCGTAGGTGAAACGGCATCCTTCACGATGGTGTATAACGCATTCTTGAATTGACTTGAATGAGTAACGCACAACGCTCATCCGGGACCGAAGTTGGTCCTGAGGTCAGATGGGAGCGTCATTGGTTGTAGCCGCTAGTCATGCACACGGACGCACAGCTGTGAACCAACACGCAGTCCACTGATTGGTCTCGGCGCGATGAAATCCTACGCTGCGCTGAAGCCTTGTAATATGATAACCAAACCGATCCATGTCAGTTCGCTTTCTTAGCAATGCCGAAGGTGCATGCACCGCTGTCCACGGTTGATCTGCAAACGAAGTCTCGTGACGTGCCAGTAGATCAGCGCGTAATGCTTCTACGACTCTATTTTGAGTGTCATTCCAACGCCGCAGCAACGGCACGCCTCTACAACAATACGCACTGCACATTGAGGCCGGTTAACCCGCAGTACATCCTCCAACTTGTGAAGAAATTTAACAAAACTGGGAGCGTGTGCAACGCCAAACGAACTGGGCGGCCTCGTACTACCACGGATGAGATTTCCGCTGGTGTTGTTGTCGAAGAGGTTCGTCAAAATAGTCATCTCAGCATTCAGAGGATCGCCCAACACTGTGCCACTACACCATATGCTGTGCACCGGATATTGAAGGAAAGAGAATTCCGAAGGTATGGTGCATTGCAGGTGCAAGTGTTAAAACCAGACGATTCGGTGAATCGTCTTACATTCGCTCGCTTGTACTTGAATACCTTGGACGTGCATTCCATCATATTTACCGATGAGGCCATTTTCCGTCTGCATGGTACACAAAAGCGGCATGTTTGGGCCACCAATAACCCACGGCAATGCATCGCCTCACGTGTGCAACATGGCACACAGCTCATGGCCTGGGCTGGACTAACAAGTCGAACAATCATCGGACCTTTCTTCTTTTCTCAAAATGTGACGGGTAAGTTGTGTAGCAGAACTAATACATCACACTTCTTAGCCTCTTCATACAAAGAAATGTTGCAGACGTGGGTGATTCCGCGGTTGCATGCGGAAGGACTGTTGAGTACGGTTTGGTGGCAGCAGGATGGTGCACCGGCCCATTCAGCACGAACCGTGAGTCAGTTCCTGGACGACACATTCGGTCATCGATGGATTGGTCGGGGAGGACCAATGGAGTGGCCGGCACGTTCACCGGATATGAATCCCCTTGATTTCTTCCTTTGGGGATACCTGAAACGAAGAGTTTATAAAGTGAAACCCACGTGTGTGGAAGAACTGAAGCGGAGCATCGTGGAAGAATGTCGCGCGATATCCGTTGACACATTGCAGAGGGTTATAGCCAACAGCATCCGGCGAATGCTGCTGTGCCAGCAAAACGGCGGTGGGCATTTCGAGCATCTACTGCGTTAATTGTTCGACTTTTTTTACGTACTGCATTTCAATACATCTGTCGCATAACCATTGACTTCAGGACTAAATCGCTGCTATGGCTAATGGTGCCGATATTGCGTCGGTGTGGAGGGAATATCGTGGGAGTTGCCTGAAGAGAACAAGACGTTAACGTGAGCAGCGTACACGGAAGAAATCGTTGTACCTATAGATGGGCCTCAGCGCCGAAAGGTCTCGTTGGCGGACAGGGTTAGGGTGATAACACTGGCTAGATCGTAGATAAACATACCATGGCATTCCAAATAGCCCGTCAATGCGTCGGCCAGAATTTCTTCCATAACTTTGGCGAACACCGGGAGAAGATGACCGGGCGGTTATTGGCAGGCTGGTACCGACTTGCTCCCTTGTGAATAGGTTTGATGAAACCTAGTTTCCACTTTGACCGAGCTATGTTGCAGTCCAGAGATGGCTGAAATAATCCGGCTAGGTGCGTGATTGTTACCTTTAGTGCTTTTGGGGTGGCTATTGTCCACTCCAAGAGATATGTGTGTAGGAGGGTAATGGCATTTTCAGTACCGTTTCCGCAGTGAATGTTACGCCGGATCAAACTGCTACTTTGTGCACTTGTCCTCACGCACCAAGTGCACAGAGTCGTCGGCCTGAGTTGCGTACACCGTCCAATTTTCTGAACTGCGATTGTTTCTATAACCATGCCAAGTCCGGTCCCTCAAGACCATATATTTTCGTGTTCGGCTTCTCTGAAAAGATTTCTTTTTTAGGGGAGGATGAAAAGCG
>OX104071.1:22623495-22659918 GCA_944474145.2 Dicrocoelium dendriticum
GGGAGGAAACAACGAAGTTCGGGAGCGAGTTCCAGGGTTGGCAAACCCGAAGAGAAAGAGAATTTCGCCGGCTTTCCAGGTGGCTAAACTGTGCACACTATTTCAGAGGGTTACCTATGAGATTGATGTTATGGTAGAGTTTCAGCAAGTGACGCCATACGTGATTAGGGTCACGCAATCTCTGGTATTTTAGGACGGCCCCGGACCTTGTACCAAAATATCAGCCCAATAGCAGTTGAGAACAGATATTAAACCCGTTTTTCCTCTAATACGTCCAGTTACCGCATTCTGCCCTAACCAGTTTTGAAAAGAATTAATCGTCTGCAAAAACCTAACGTCATACAGCAGGTAGATTCCTCCGATTGGACTGCTCCCACCGTGGTAGTAGGAAAGGCTAATGGCTCCACCAGTGTGTGTGTGTGTGTGTGTGTGTGTGTGTGTAGATTTTCCAACTGATCTTAAGGAGACCCCTCAGACGCACAACTATCCAGGCTCAGTTGAGGGCGGATCATATCACATAGTAATCTACGCTGTGTCCAAAGGTCATGACAATGTTGACCTCAACCACTGCATCAATCACCATCATACAGCTGCGCCAGGTTTTCAGTCGTTTGGGTTTGCCCGGAACACTTCTGTCCGACAATGGACCACCGTTCACTGTGGAGGTATTCGTGAGATTTTGTCAATCCAATGGTGTGACTCTTATGCTAATCCCAGCCTTCCACCATCCATCTAATGATCAGGTAGAGCGTCTTGTTGACACGTTCAAGCGGGCACTGCTTAAATCGCGGTGGGACGGTCCTACGAACGAGTGTAGACAAACCTACCGGATGGGATTTTCGAATCATTTCACCTCTCGCATGTAATGGAAGTTCACCGTCAGAAATGCAGACAAATCAGTTCTGTCTGGGATGCAAGTATTCCGAAGCAAAAACAATTAGCCGACCTACAAAGTACAGAAGTGTCACAACACCATCAGTGTGTGATCGTGCAGGATCTAAAGCTCGGTGACCTGGTATGGGCAAGAGATTTCCGCTAATCCAAAAACAGCTGGGCTCCGGGTGCAGTTACCAGACAAATTGGTCGAGTCACTTACCTCATAGAGGTCCACGGCGAAACGTGGCACAGCCACATTAACCAGTTCAGACTCCGCTGCGGCAGTAATCATTGTTTAGCTCACCGTAATTCCAAGCTTGGATTACGTATAGTACTGGAGGAGTTCTCGATGTCGAACCTAATAGACGCAAATTCGCATTGAGTGGAACATGCAAGACAGGAGTCGATAGCAGCATTGGATACAGTACGCAAATATCCAACAGGGAATCGACGACCACCGGATCCATTCATATGGACTCAAGGGCTGGAGGCTCCAGGCATTCATGACAACCAAAGAGAGAAGTGTCATACACGACAGCCTAAATCAAATGCTGTCTATGATCTGATGCCAGCGATCCCCCGAACCAACCAGACTGTGCCACTGCCCAGCCAATTATTAGTGAGTCAGCTATTAATGAACCGTATAATTCAGTCATTATGAGACACATGCTTGACTCTTGATCTCGTTGTATCAATACTACCTGGTCCTATCCACGATCCAGTATTTTATCCACCTACTTGGAGTAGTGCAGGTCAGATCAAAAACGTTAGGTTCAAACACAATCAGAAGCCTCTTCAAAGGCGACCAACACTGAAACAAACTTCGGCTTCCTGAGCACCCCATATTCCTACCATTGCAGCCAGCACTAATGCTGTCACGAACAGTGTGGACTTTGACAAGTCAACTACGTTGTCTAAGATAGGAGATGACCGGCATTTCGATCCTCAGCGGCCTCGTGAGAGATCCTCAACAGGCGGTAGTGATTTGTCCTTACTTAAAAACGCCAACCAAACTGAAAATATAACGACTCAGGAGACACTTGCTGACTGCCCACTCAACTCCTTTGTCCTTTATCCCTGTCATGAGCTATCCCAACAAATGACAGTAACTGTAGCTACGACAGATCGCGGGTAAAACAAAATTCAATTCGTCATGTTATCATCATGAAATACAAATCTAAATCCGACCCAAATGAAGCAAGTTTTGCCTTATCTCCAACTGATCGAGGAGTAGGCAAAGGTTGCGGAAATCACACCCCCAGAATTGCTTCCGGAAACACTCAAAGCTTTGCACCTCTGAAGTGACCACTACAAGAACATATAGATATCCACTAGAACAACTGATAGTGTGAATCTCTTCAAGCTTCTGCATGCAACACTGACAATGTTGCCGGGATAATTCGCAGAGAGCCGGTGCAATATTTAATAATAGTACCTCTGTCTATGAATCCAAATCCCGCAACTTCAAGTCGGAAAAACCCTTATGTGTGCTACACCGAAATAGAACACAAAACTGTGGTAGGCCTCACGGAGTTACATGGAAGGAGGTGCAACCTCGTCGACATGGCACCTGGGCTATTTCTTCTCTCTACCATCAACATGAAGAAATCAACGATCACAGCACCTTATGGCTTACCCATTGCTACGCCGTCAATCTGACGGTGTGGTGTATTGCGGAAATGAAAATCTACATTCTCCGTTTACAATAGTGGAGATACTCTTAGTAATTCAGTCGGAATAGGTAGCAAACAGCCACCGTTTTCAGCTAATTTGCACACGTAATCAACCGTCTGATGTAGCGGCAGGTTGGTAAATAAGGATACTACATCCAAGGAAGATATAACTTTGTCTGACAGGTTGAGTTCATCCAGATCATCAATGAGTTGAAACGAGTCTTTAAGGCTGTACGGATTGAACTGTTGTTTCAGCGGAGCTAACAACTTCACTAACCAACGAGCGAGTTTGTGCTTGGGCGCGTTCATCATTGAAAGGATTGGCCTGAGTGGCACTTCACTCTTATGTGTCTTTGGGGACCCATACAACTGTGGAATAGTGCTACCACTCGGATTCAAACTATTAAATGGATCAAAGTCAATCACGCGGTGGAGGAGGAGTAATTCCAGGTGACGAATCACACGCATTTCGACATTGGTTATGTTACATTACATTACAATATTATTTACAAACGAACTTACTCAAACAGCATCACACTTGAGCTACGGAAGGCTGCAGTCTATCCCACACGAAATGACGGCTACTTGTTACCCCCAAACTTTGAGAGACATAACACTCGATTGAATTGCGTCTTAATGTGATACATCGATCTGTGGCACAAACGCGTGAGTGCAAGCCATGTCACAGTTCGAAATTCCCTACAGTATTTCCTCAATATTTCAAGCACGTTGCAGATATGGGGCTTACATCAATTGGCAATATTGACGGAAGCTGGTATAAAAACATGTGAGCAGCACGTCGCAATCCAAGATACACGGCGGGTGCTCCAAAATCCCAAAAGCAACTTCCCAACCGCTGTGTCAAACGCCGCTCGCGCAGCTCAATAGCCTAGTGATCATGGCAATAGCCGCCAAGCAACATGCGTCGAGTTCCAGTCCCAGCTCGGTTATCTCTACTTGATGAGTCTAAACCAGGACGAAGCCGTCGGTCCTGGAGTGAAGGGTGGGGAAGTGCACACCGAAACCCTCCACTTCGGTGACGGCCCCAGTGATCGTATTGGCAGAGGCTGACTTCATATTTAACCGAGGCCACCGTAGATGCGTGTCCCAATCCTAGACACAGCGGGTGTTTCAAAACCCGAAAACCAATGTGAGCAGTTAACTGTTTATAATCATCTTGCCGCCTCTATATCATTACCCACAAAAGTAAACCCTGTGTCCGTGCAACCTATTATCCCCTTATTATTATTATTAACTACTCCTGAGCCTCACAAAATAGAAAATGTTGAGACAAATTTCGGTACATTTTACATATTAGCTGATCAGGTCTGGGATTCGAGGGGAAGTTCATGACCTGAAATTCTATTATTTAAATTTAGTTTATTATTATAGTTATGTCGCATAAACTATGAAACATATTCCCTGTACAAATGATCGTCTCCGACTTATGAGGCCGTATACCGTTTATCTGTAAATACACGTATTTATTTATTTATTTGTATTCAGTACTTGGTTTCTTCGCTCTGTGTACATTAGGACCCTCGGTTTGTTTCACTTCCCCAGCGAATGGCAAGTTCGGAATGCTCCGTCTTGCTGGCAGCCTAAGGAATGTCCTGTTGGTCCTTTCTGGATAAGCCGTCATTTGTGGTCCGACCAACGTGCACGGATGGCCCACCGATGCTGCACTCTAGTTCACACCCAAGTAATGTGTA
Organism: Dicrocoelium dendriticum; assembly: GCA_944474145.2. Taxonomy (NCBI): domain Eukaryota; kingdom Metazoa; phylum Platyhelminthes; class Trematoda; order Plagiorchiida; family Dicrocoeliidae; genus Dicrocoelium; species Dicrocoelium dendriticum. The sequence continues at coordinate 22,627,757 of OX104071.1, forward strand.
AAAATGAGAAACTAATGTTAGAGTCATTTTGGAGTACATATTGTGTGCATGCATTACCACAAGCAATCTCAAAGTTGACGGCGATTCCCCACACAGATAGACAGGTATGCTGTTGCTGTGCCTATTGAAGGAGTGTGGGTTGGCTCCGTCGATGAAACGTGGCTCCCATGCACACGCCTCTCGGTCTCGTTCCTTCAGGTTTACACTGGATATGGGGTGTGTAGATGGAACGGTAGGTGGTGCAGTGCAAACCACCCACGGTCCCAGTGAAGGCGCAGGCGTTCTCTGGTTGTTCTAGGGAGGCCGCATTGACAGACATATTCGGAATCGGATGTCACCAACCAAGAGGAACTGTACCTAAGTAGCCAGCATCATGCGCTCCGAAACCAGCCTCCATATGTGCTAGTACCAATTGCAGTTTGGCAACTGAAACAATGTGTTGCTGGATGCAATTCATGAAAAATGGGGTCCGGGTTGCATCATTCGGTATGCGGAAGTTCAATCGCACTTAGTACCCCAGGTAGGTAGGCGCTCGTGCTGCACACCAAAGTCAGCCATGTTTTCTATGACAGAATGGACAGTGATTGTTTGACAGCCTGGTTATTGCCATAAAGAATCGGGTAGCGAAGAGCGTTTGCATGATGTTGCTTTAACCTCTGCTTCCCTCTTCGACTTCCAACGGAGCTGCATCACATCATTTTAGTAACGTGCTGCCTACGCCCCACGTGGTTCAGCTTCTTTCGTATGCGTATTGGTTGTTTGGGCCATTTCTATCCAAGCCAGTATGGTGATCGTTTTGCCTTCCCGAGCGTCAGGCTCATTACATCGAACTTTGTCTAAAAGGCCCTGTAGAACTCGGAAGCCTTAACTGAAGGTACACTGCGTATTTTGTGACCCTAGCAGAAAATTCTTTTGATAACCCTTTGAAAGGTCTTTTCCTGTTGCAGCACTGACACACCGATAGAATAGCCCAAGTCTGTTAATGTAAGTGGAACAATGCCTAAACTACTACCAATTTAAGTCTTCTCCAGGCACTGCTACTTTACTTGGCCAACACGGTTAGTTCACGCATCGCGGGCAGCGACGAGCAGCGGCATGACCGATCGCTACCTCAGGAGAACGCTATACCTTCAGTCTGTACGTTCAGACACGATAAGCGTTAGTGTAGACGCCGTGCCTACGTGCGCACAACCCCAGAACCCACATACACGCAAGCTTGCACACAGGATTGGCTGCTTTTTCCTCGATTTAATCTTTACGTGTACTTCCTACCAGTCATATAAGTTTCAGTGTACAGTGATTAGCGTGTATAACGTGTGGCAGGCAAAGCGGGGACTCCTAGTGCAGGACACGTAGGCATTGTTTGATTGACCATGTGAATCGTGTGTGTTGATTTGGCTTTCCTTTAGCACATCAGCGCACCGGATTCCATGTTGGAACAACGACATTTTCAAAAGTGCAACCTGCACAGGATTTTCCTACTGTTCCCGTCTCACTTGAACTTGAACACTGGTCATTGAGCCTACATCATGGAACTAGATCCACATCTACTAAACACTTCCTGGGGTAGCCCGGCTGCGTGTACTGCTGAAGCTACATGAACCCAGTAGAGGGTATCGTTTGCTAGCTATTCGAACCTACTCGCTGGGCGACAGAAGTAGGCTGGTTGTCAGAGCATGCGAATTCTCCTTCACCTGTGTGTTGACGATGGACAATGCTAATTTGAATTTATGGACCTTCAGTCTCAAAGCAATTTGACGAAAGCGTTAGAGTTGTCAGATAGGTCATGAGCAGCAGGTTTATTCAACTTTGGCCATGTTGCGCATAAACACTTGGAATCTCCGGAAAGTTCCGCTAATTCTCGCATTCTCCGTGTACTTCGATTTAAGTACTCAGCTGTATCAAACAACAAACTCGTGGGGGTGACAACCGAGTCACGCAATAACAATCAGTCGCTTTCGGGTTTACCTGCTGTACGAAGAAACGGCAACAGTGACGTAGAATAAAGTTATGAGAATCGCTCATCTCAAAACGGAGTCCGGCCAGCAGTCATAAGTTCTTGCTGCACATGCATGTATACAGTTGATGGCCAATATGCGTCGCTCACAAAACCAATCACAACCTCCGCAGCAGGCTTTCGCTTTGGAAGCCCATAGCATAAAGTCAAGTTACCAAATACCAAAGTGCACTGATGTGCAGTTTTGCTAAGCGACTTGGAGAAACAGTACTCAATGCCAAACGGAGACGAAACATTGCTAAATTTTGCATGATCCGTGGAGTGAGACGAAGAAATTCTGTGAAGATGAATCACTAGACCATAGATAGTTTAGGTCGAGGTGTTGCAAAACCACGAGGTTCACCCATTTTAGCACGTATATTAATTAAACGGAAGCTGCTGAAGAGACAATTTGCTGGCTTTGCTTAGAAACAATCAACTGGGTTTGGCTTCTATATTACTCGTGAGTAGTGGGATGTTAGTTGTAATTTTAAGGTATCCATCCCAGTAGTTCACAAGCCACACAGCACAGCTCAGTCCGGAAAAGCATCAGACGCGTTTCACCCTATTGGAACTCGGCAATGGTGCGCATTCTCTCAGTCCACTACTGGGGATCGAACCCGTGATTACTAGAAGAAGCTGCCAACTGGCCAGCAGCTTAAGCCACTGTGTCATGGGGGACATCATTTTGGCTACCTTATTTGCAAGCTAACTGATATATAGCACGATCTATCTTCCAGTCACTGACAGTGGCTAGCCTGCGAGGTTATGATGTCCTCTCGCTAGACGCTGCATCCATAGCACTTGAAACTAGGGAGGCCATATATATTTTATATTACTCTTGAGTGGCAGGATTTTAGTTGTAATTTTAAGGCATTTATCCCAGTAGTTCCCAAGCTGCATAGCACTGCCTATTCTGGAAAGGCACCAGACGCATTTCGCCCTATTGAGGCTTGCATGCTAACCACTGTAATTGACTGGAAGATAGGCCGTGCTGTATTGCAGGTAGGTTGCAAATTATGTAGCTCTGTTGGTTTCCCCCATGGCTCATTGTCTTAAGTTGCTGACTAGTTGCTATCTGTCTCTAGTAGTCATGGGTTCGATCCCCAGTAGGGGACTGCGAGAACCTGCACCAATGACGAGTTCCAATAGGGCAAAACGAGACTGGTGCTTTTCCGGACTAGGCTGTGCTACGTAGCTTGTGAACTACTGCGATGAATGCCTTAAAATAACCGTGCATTAATCTTCACGTAAGGGGAGAATTAGCAAAATATACTGTACACGGCCAATCCTAAAGCGCGATGATGTGGGCCGCACCATGCGCTTACACATTAAGCGCCTCTGACCAACAAATACTGGGGGTATGCGTTCTTCAACAAGTTCGATCATACACTGGAAGCAGATACCCAGCCATAGACCGGGAAATCTAGTCTAATTTAGGTGCGGCTGTTTCGCTGCTTGTCAACCGTTAAATAACAGGGTTAGTGGATGTACCATTCATTGGATTAACAGAGCGTGCTTGGTTAATTTCTCCCATACACTACTGCCTGGTCTTGGAATGTCTGAAGTAGCTGAATACATTTACTAAGTGGTTTCGATCAAGTAATTGGCCAGTACCAGAGAGACAGGTCTTGTGATGCTGACGCGAGTATTGTTTTTGTTGCTATTGCTGTTGTTGTCGCTGTTGTAAGCGACGTCGACGTCGTCGCCGGCGTTGTTGTTGCTGCTGCTGTTGTTGTTGTAGTTGCCGCCGTTGTTGCCGTTGTGGTTGTTCTTGTTCTTGTTGTCGTGGTCGTCGTCGTCGTCGTCGTTATTTCTATTGTTGCTGCTGCAGCTTTTATCGCTTTTGTTTTTGTTGCTCTTGTTGCTCTCTAAATGTCTGGCAGGAAGCAACTGACTTTGACAAGTCTTTGGAACCCCGGCCCCGTGTACAGAGTCAGATTTTCGCTGGACCAGTCGACGAGGTTTCATAACAGGGCATTAAACCTTTCAAGCTTCCAAAGGCCGACCTAAAGTAAACCCATGTGTCAATGTTAAAATAAAAATAATTGGCATTAGATATTTGCAGTAGCCTTCAACTCTAATCAGTATACGGATGAGTATTCACGTGGTTACACCACGCGCTTTTCATTGCCGAGACAATATGCACTGGACGTTGACGTTAGGCACCAAGCTCACAGGTCGGTTCCAAATGAAGTCTGAGTACCTAAGATTGATGCAGCTGTTGTCTGTCCACGCTGTGACACTCGGACTTAACTAAACCAGAAACTTCAGTCGGAATTTCTTACAAGCGCGAATTGGCTACTCCTTAAACGGGCTCGCTGAAGGCGACAACACAACTATGACTGATATCAGTGATCTACATACTTCCAACCTTGTTTCCTGACCCAAAGATATCTCGCCCGTCTGATACAATTTGCGATGCCGGTGAAGGATTGGCTCTGAAACTGCTCCCACTATGGAGTACTAGGAAGGATTTCAGGTGGTGGAATGAAACGTTGAAGGCGTCCACCACTTGTGAAGCCCCCCTTTTGACTCTGTCTGAGTGAACGAGTTGGCCAGGATTTAGTGTTTTTGAATCGCGGTTTCCAAGGATATTGAGCAAAGTATTCAAAACAGGCAAATTGTAACTCAACGCAAAACCCTACACGAGTCAACATTACTTCCTTACCACAATTTCAAGAGCTTATTAAATAACCTGTCAATTAAATGACTGAAGTCTGAAGGTGGTGGAGGAATAAGTTATCTCAACGTCGACACAGTGGGTCCGAATAGAAGATGGACTGGCAATGGATCACCGAAACGGTGTCAAAAAGTACTTTACTATGACATGCACTCACGCAGCACTTAGACCCTTACACGCGTCGTCTTTCTTTAGTTTCTAAACCTAAGAATCAGCTACAGCCAAGACCGAAAATCTACTTACGCGAACTGTGTTTGGCTCCGCTCCACATATCTGACGAAAATTGCAGATGCTATGAAATTCTTCATTCTATAACATAAGACTCGAGGGAGGTATTGAATCAGATCTCAACCCTAGTTGTGACGTACGAGAAGAAAAGCGGAATAAGAAGCACCAAGATCTCACTAAGCCAATGAACTGCACTCTTTCGTATTACAAAACACTGCTCAAATTGTAAGTGAAGTTGCAGCACACCGCAGGGCAATTGTATATCTAAACGTTGGCTTCTGTCCAGTTATTGCTACCCATACTCGAAAAAATACAAAATGAACGCGGTACTGTGAGTAGCCATTCTAATGTTATGCTTGAGACACCTGTTCGCTCCTAAAATTGAACATAGACACTTGCACATCCGCTCAGTAGCGGCATTATTCGTCTGTATCCTACACGTTGTCTGGGTACACAATAGCATTGATGCTGGATTTAGCATCTATTGTCGGAATATTAGGCAACTCTTTTTCTAGTACCGTGTCGAGGAAGCTTTGGAAAAGACAGACTAAATCTCTTCCGGTAAACGTCTTTTGCAGTGTCAACTGATAAAGCAGAAATCCGCCTCCTATGTGTACCTTACTAGTCGAAACGGAGGCACGACGCGACTCGTGATTATAACGGTACGACAAGCATGCAGCTACTTTTTGCTACCGAGCAACCAACGTTTGAAAATCAGTCAAGTCTGCACACTGCCTCCGTTTGCCTGTGTCCATACAAGTAGTTACTCTGTATATCAGTGGAATTAGCTAGCTAGTCCTAAAGGACAAGTGAATCCAGAAACTATGGTTATTTTGTGCTAGATATAAGGCAAGTGGTGCCACTCAACTGCCAACTTCCCAGTTCCTCAACAGAAATGCACCTGCCAATAGAAGTGATGCTTCGCTACCATACAACCATGATGACACACTGGACGAAGAAGAACAAGTGGGAGAGAAGGGGTCTTACCTGAAAACCTTAGTGCCCTAAGCAAAGAATCAGGGTAAAAGCGTCTGCACCTCGTGTTAACAACTTACCGTCACAAACAGCAAGCAATCGGGCAAAAGCGGCATCAGCTTCCTGGCGCCTTTCACTGCCCCAAGTCATAATCAAACATTATACCGCAGATAACTCAGCACCAAACGCACGTTAAACCGGCAGTGCGACTAGGAGACGACAGCAGATGCGCTGCTGGTGTCGACTGCGACCCATGTCCTGTAACGGCTCGAGGTAAGTACAAGGTGAGTCACGTGGACTCCAACCTGGGAGGCTAGGCAGACCGACGGCAACAAGTTTGGTCATGAATAAATTCATTTCAGGCTGACAAGTCAACGTTTGTCCACCTCGAGTTTTGCGCTAACCTACATTTCGCAAACAAAACGAGGCCCTCCTATGTAAGCAGTGACCAGGCATCCGTAGTATGTGTCCAAGTCAAAGTAATCTATTCAGTGCTATCTGTTGTTCTAAAGAATTAGCTTGGTTATCACTAACTAGTACTCGCCCACGCGCATCATTGTTGCGGACACACTGGTGGCACCCGACACCAGGAATTCTCCGCAGTCAGCGATGATCAAATACTTGAAAACGCCATTGGTCCTTAGATTGAAGCGGCTAAGTCTCACCCTCATAGATTCAGACGGCCCTAACTGTGACCTTGTGAAAATGGCCTTTCAGATAGAGGGAAACGTCTTTCTGTCACCAAAAGATGTCTTAGATGCTGCATTCTTGCAATATACCAACTGACTTCAGTAGTTATGCACCCACCGTTGCTGATGCAAATTTCTCGTTGTTATCGCACCGAGTATCAGTTTAAGCGTGCTTAGCCTGTACTATCTTTTAATCGTGGTCTTTTAGGCATTCATGAATGACGCTACAGAAGATGCAAACAGAGCTCAGATCGCCGGAGTCAGCCAATGAAACCGGCATTGTTCTTCCCCTAACGGAGATAATGGAGAAACTTTCAGACGTCCACTTGACCACGAAAATTACAGTCGGCTAAGCATAACAGGAGTCAAAACATCTAAGCTCAGTCCTTTTCTTTGGATACAACTGCGGCACTGAATATGCCCATTTCACTGAGTGGCATCATAAGATTCCAGTATATCAGTTACAACTAGCTATATTTAAAGCAAATAACTACCCAAATTGGCATCTTGGAAAATACTTGGAACCCTTCGAGAACTCATGATTTCAGAAAGCTTTGAAAACAACCGATTGGTATCGTTTGTGGGCAACCTTTCGCTTTTGCTACAAAAACTTCCTTAGGCCAAGTGAACCAGTCGAGGATTGGTATATCACATATGGCGAACTGGGATGATAAGCGCGACGAATGGGATGTAAACAGGTCAATCGCGCCACAGGTCAACGCATCATACCAAATAGTGCATGGAAAGGTCACAAGTGGTCCGCGTTAAAAGGTCATACACGTAAGCTCTGTTAACGATGGGTGCGGGGATGATGTGATGTTCATTCTCTGCCCTGGATCCGTCCGCCGGCGCTCCCCAGACTGGTCGAGTTAACACAGCTCGTCACCTGCTCTAAAGCTCTGCCCGTCCATTCTGTTCACGCAGCTGTTCACTTTGCTAGTCTCAACTACCTCAGCAGTCAGCCACTGGAGATTGGATCCCAATGCTGTTTGCTGACAATGCCCCAAAGAATTGCGATTCCTTTCTTCTACTTTTTACTTGATGCACTGATCACGCGGAACATAAACGCGGGGTCCACATAGAATTTATCTGTCACCAGGTAGTGGACGATTGATGTCGCTAGTGTCGTGTGCAGGAGATCGCTTGTGTTCCTGTGCTGCGCACCTGGGGTGGTGGACGGAATTAGGGGCAACAAGTGTTTCTGAATCTTTGGTATATGCTCCGCAGCTCTCACCTGAAACTGGTGTTCTCTCATGCCTACTCCGGTGGCATTGCAGCCAAGTGTAAACTGGTAAACATTGTCCGTACATGTTTGCCTGCAGGCGGCTTAAAGACCGCGCAGCTTAAGGAACACTCTTGCGGCTTAGCATTCACCACTTGCATAAGACACGTTAACGGAATTACCGGGTCGAAGAGAAGTGGCTCAGTTACGCTCTAACAACACTGAACTCCAGGACCGTTTTCTTCTTGTTAGACTCTTCAGATAGAGAGCCCGAGCTGAGAATTGAACCCAACGTGGCTTACTCATTGGGCACTTAATACAAAGTAAACTGTGGCCCTAACTGAGATTGTGTATCGCTACCCAGACAAATGACGGGTACCCCTCGTATCAGCAATAAAAATACCGGGCAACTTTGGCTCATTCTCACTTGCTGTGTACGCTGACTCCTTGGTGAAGTCGATGACCTCACTGGCATTATGTGGCGTAAGGAAAGGGGACATATGGGTATTCTGGTGGTACCAAGGCGCTGGTTGCACCCTAAGGTGGAGAATAAAGTTATTTAACTCGGTGATATCGTGTCGCATGGTTCAGCCAGTTTGGAAGGCCGTAAAATCATGGAGTAGGTGTCGCCACCAACAACAACGGACTTTGCTGTAAGTCAGAAGCTATACCAAGTATCCCAAATTCAGAAGTAGCCGTCCATTAAATGAATGTAAACTCAGGCTTATAAGTGGCTCGCTTTCTGTTGTTATCGGGAGCGTCCTAATCGCTCCTGGAATGCCCTCACCGGCTGTACGATCCCACTAACCGAAACAACCCGTCTTCACTTTACAATGAATTGTGCTCCTGATTGTGATTGCATTTCGCAGTTCATTCACACTACGTGTAATTCAAAGTGAACCACCACCCCAATAAGTTAGCGTCTCATCTTCGCTGGGGTTACTATCAAAAAGTAAGAGCTTTATCTGCATCGTTGCTGGTGACTTTGACGGAAATGGCGTGACAATCACGGTATCCTTTGAAACCAAACTAGACGCACGTTTGTGTTTTGCTTTTACAAGCAGAACCTAATTGTTTTCTAACCTAATACGGACTTTTATGGGAAAATTAGACTACTGCGTCCTAATCATATGTATAGTCATTTACAATAAAGCAAAGCTCTCCTTGATAAAAAGCTTTTCAAAGTCGTGAGCCGGTGAGGCTTTTCAATGGTAAATATTGTAACATTCCAAATGATTCTGGTTCAAAGTAATTTTTTAGTTTTTAAGAGTGCAAATTCAACTTTGGAATTCGGGCAGCTAATTGTATAGTTCAACTATTCGATTTGTGCATGTGTACGTAAAGCTACTCACGCTGGATGCATTATTGAAACCCACCATGGGATGGTGTCAAAATCTCCTAAAATGGACAATGGCACTGGCAGGGACGACAGTAGCAAAGTTTGTGGCAACAGCAGCAGTAGTACTCTTTACAACCAACCAATTTCATCTACTCATCTACTCAACCTATATGTATGTAATGTATGTAATCTCAACAGTCTATTAACTAGACACACAGCCAGCATAAAACCATGGAGATCAGCAGATAAGCAAGATTCATTGCGTCATAATCATCGTGGCATGCTAGTTGAAGTTGAGCAACATACTTCAACTAATATGCTGCAGGAATAAAGGAACATTTTGACAAAAAGTACAACAAAACATTTTTAGTTTGTTTTTCACACGCCGATCTCTCTCTCTTTTTTGTCATTTTAATGTTTGTAGTATTAAACATGTGAATCAATACAATACTGTACACAATTCTTCCACTGATTCCGGTTGCGGGCCATATCTTCAGGAGTGCTAATCCATTGGCACTCCTCATCTTTGGGTCCCCATCCTGGAAGACGTGCGGATCTAATAGCGGCTAGGCATGACGTCAACGATTTCATGTGCTGTCGTCAAGTGGAAGGCTGAACACCACGCGGTCGCCTCCAGCCATGTTCTTGACGAGCGAATAGAGCGGGATGCGGTAGACGCTCAGGTGCCATACATAGGACGTGACCAAGCCATCTTAACTGGCGCAAAAAAACCAGTTTGTTGAAGGGAATACTCGCATTCCCGAAGGTGCGACGTCGAACGTCATTAATATTAATTCGATGTTGCCACCAAACACGAGCGATCCTCCTTAAGCAACCGTTACCGAAGGCAGAAAGACGACGCATGTCTTCCACGTGAATCGGCCAGGACTCGCACCCATACAACAATACTGAGCGAACTGATGCGCTGAAAACGCGACCCTTTAGTGAGAATGAGACGTCGCGACAACGCCACAAATGCCTCAGATTGACAAATGCTGATCGAGCTTTAGCGATACGAAGAGAAACTTCTTTGTTGATAGTGCCGTCAGCAGAAACACAGCTCCCATGGTAGACGAAACTATCTACCTGTTCAAGTTGTGCACCTTCGAGAGTGAGCACGGGTGCAGGTGAAAGCTAATCCTTAAGCAGTACTTTACACTTCCATGGGGCAAAGCTCATACCATACGCAGATGCTTCAACCACCAAACGATCCAGAATGAGTTGCATACTCTGAGGATCGTCACCAAGTAAGGCGATATCATCAGCATAATCTAAGTCGGTCGCGCGTTCACCCGGTAGAAGCTCTAGGCCAAAATGTTGGAAAGCTTCTAGAGCATTCGGCAGAACGTCTTCGATTGCGAAGTTGAAGAGGAATGGGTAACTAGAGCAGCCCTGTCGCACACCGCTGTTGACAGCAAATGGCGAAGAAAGCTTGCCATAGACCCTCACTCTGCCGCATGTATGAAGGTAAAGTGCTCGTAAGATGGTGGTATATTTCTCTGACACCCCGTTCTGTAGTAAGCAACGTCATAAAGCAGGTCAATCAACGGAGTCAAAAGCGGCACGTATGTCTAGAAATGCAATGATAGTGGGCCTGTGATAAATGTGGCGATGTTCGAGGAGCTGGCGGAGCGTGATGATTTGATCCACGCATTCGCGGCCAGGACGGAAACCAGCTTGTTCTTCACGGTAGTATGATTCACGTACTAGGGATAGCCTGTAAAGCAGAATGGATGCCAATAAGACTAATCCCGCGATGATTTGCACATGAAGTACGAGCGCCGTTCTTGAAAATCGGGACAATAACTGATTCGTCCCAAGAGGAAGGCACTTTCTCTTCATGCCAAAATTTTGGGAACAGCGCGGTCAGCTAGTTAATGCTCGCCACACCACGGTACTTGAATAGCTCAGGAGGAAGTCCGTCTAAGCCGGCAGCCTTGAAGCGCTTCAAGCGTCGAATCTCGAGGCAGACTTCCGCTTCGCTGGGTGGATTCAGGGGACGAGCCAGGGAGGACAACAATGTGTACTGTATGTACTGATGGATGGTGGAGGCCAATTGAACTGCGAGTGAAAGTGCTCAGACCAGCGGTCCATAGGCCTCTGTTGGTTGGTGACCAAAAAATCATCCACCCCACAAATAACCTCACTGACACCAGGCTTCCTGAGGCCAGTGGACCGAATGAGTTGGAAAAGCCGACGAGTGATGCCAGAGAGTGCAGCGGTCTCCATCTCTAAAGCACGCCCAGACCACTATGTCTCGCGATCCTTGCGTAGGCTTTGCTTGAGCAGCCGATTGGCAGAACGGCGACGCTCGTTGCAAGCTGATTCAGCGGGGATATCTTTTGCTGCGTTCGAACAGCTCCAGAGAACGAGCAGAAATCCAAACCTTCAAGGGGCTTCGAGTTAGGCCGCAGCATGACTGTCCGGAAATGGTCATTGCCTTCCGTATACAAGTCCCGTGTTGTTTCACTTCCTGCGGTGGATTGCAACTGAGTGCATATGCCAGTGAAGACAGAGCTCGCCTGGACAGAGGAATCAGTTAATAAGTTTGCATCAATCATACGGTGTTTCATGATACGGAATCCTCCAAAACACATACAGATAATCGCGCAGACAAGAGCATGGTCTAATTAAATGGAAGTACAGTTCCAAATCATGATGTTACAAAACTCGTAAGCGGACCGAACACCTGTCATCCCAACTGAGTCACATACTCGTCAGCCAGACCTCTGTGTCGGTCATTCCACTGTGCAAACATGTCGCTGCAGCGCTCAATGATCTCACAGCTCGGAAAAGGGTGAGCTTCAGGGACCATGCTGGTCGCAACAGAGCTAGCCGTGAGAATATACCGACCGCTGTAAAACTGGTTGCTACCGTTACCTTTCATGGGGTGTTAACGTGTTGCGTGCGGTTTGATTCGGCCTTAGCGTAGTTCCTCCAGATTGTGCGACCAATGGTTGGCTAAATTTGGCTTGGGTGTGGTAATCGGTAGATGTGCCTCAGATGGTAAATAAATAGACTAATAAAAATTCATTACTAGGTTTCACGAGCTACGGTATCCACGGTGATACAATGTCACTGTCCACATTGTACTTCATTGCACATATAGGCATTCAGTAGAAAGTTACACCGCAATCTTACGGTGGATAGCATAAATATCCTAGCATTCAATATATTGCCCCTCGGAATTTCTCAACGTCATGGTCTGGATTCCCAGGCCAAGTTTGTGGTTTTACAATGAAATCTTCCCGATCAGTGACAAAAAACTCTTTCTCCCGCCGATCGATTTTGTATCCCAGCAGAATCTTTGTTACTCTTGAGTGGCTGGGCTTTGCTACGATTACACATACCTTCTAACACGCCCGCTGTCACCTAATTGGACTGGGCCGGAAATAGCGACATACTTGGATGACATCCCTCATATTTTGGTCAAATCGGCAACGTGTAGCCAGATGACGTGTTAACGTTATTAAGCTCTTTTCTACTGGTGTCCGCTTTTAAGGACACGTCCTACAACGAGCTTAAAGTAGTAAAGTAAGTAAGGCAAACATGCATTGGAAAACATAATTTAAAACAATATGGATTAGTAACTATTTGAAACTTCAGTCACAAACTTATAAATACTACGCTAATTCAATACCTCAAATTACATTTAAAAAACTAAAAAGTGGCAACAGAAAATGGGCTAAGAATGTCTGCAGTATGGACCACACCAGTTCCTAGTCGGGAAGTATAGATTTATGGCTATCAGTGAATGGAAGTTTAGTTATATCAAGGAGGAAGACTGATTTTCTGGTTATCCTTCCTCTTATGTATTTCAAATATTGAAGTGGAATTTGAGCCACGAAAAAGTTGCATACAAAAATGGCTGATCGTCAGAAGTATAGACAATAAATTAGACAAACAACTGAACAGTTTAAATATTAGTTTTGCGAGTAATAGGCTATGAACATATCCCAACCTGTACATGGTCTTTGGGGTACTACACACATAACGCTTATGCTTCCAAATATTTTGAGAGCCCGAAGTCCGCACAAGCATACAGTCCTATTTTCAGCACTTTCATACAAAATATTTGAGTTGTACCACAACCCAGAAATGATTATGTGGTGGTCTCAATACAGGCATGGTCGTTATCCTAATGTCACTGCCGTACCTGTGCGGATGTACACCAACTGTGGGTCGGTGGATGAAGCATTGCTTAGTGAGCTGAAATTTATCAAGATTCAAGCTTCGTGTCCTCGCGGAAGGACTTATTACAGTCTTTTCAAAGACGGATTCCCATCAGTGCTGGTTAACTGGGGCGCGTGCATAGAAGCAATGATCACTGCCAAGAAGCAAAGGTTCCATCTGACCGGTGGCCGAAAGATTTACGCGCGCACCGTGTGATCACGATGCCATCGTTTCGAGTCCGTGTAGGAGCGGGCGACCTCGCGATATACTGAGCCCACGTACGACTGCTGATGGTCGCGTGGCAGTGAGGCGTCGATGCGATGTGCCGGCATCCTTCTACTGAGATTGAACTCAGTCCCAAGGATGATCGTATTACTCCATTTGGTCTTTCTTACCATATTTCCCTATTTGCCTGGAACTAGTTGGAAATGTGCTCCTGGTTACTTCAACTATAACTTGTTATTGTCTTATCGATGTCACCCATTCATTTATTCCCTAGACTACCCTCTTGATTCTATCGCAGTGCCTTTCCTTTCCTCCTTATATCTATGCCAAAAAGCGGTTAACTATATGTATGCATTCTTAGTCACCCTGTGTTCGATAGTATGTAACTGGCCGTAAGTTGTTCATCCTGCCTTGATGAGTGTGTCTAGCAGTGTACAAAACAAACGTTTATTCATTTATTAATCAAAGTCTCTACCTCCTCACCTCAACATCAGCTCTTCCGTTGCAGGACTGAGCAAGCCATAAATCACTTCACCCACAAGTGAAGGCCGAAGGGAAAGCAACTAAGTTCAATTAGTCTCCGTAACACACAATACATCTTGTTTGATCAATTTATTTCGAAATCTAGATCTAAGAATGTCCAGGCAAACCACTACGTTAACTCGCTCATATGTGGTTACAACCTTACATTACTCGGCTAACACAGCCGAAACTTCGAAGAGTAATATGCAGCTACATTGGTATATTCATCCTAGCTTCTCTTTGCTTTCGCATACGAGTAAAGCTGCACCAGCTACAGATAATTTAACCCGTATTACTGTAGACTATTATGAACGATTTTGCGCTATTCGTCTAATATTGGTTATTGGCTCCATTTACTTTATCCCCGTTTGCGTTACTTCCCGTTTCACGAACCTGCCGCCGCCACGGTATCCCCGACCCACGCCGGAAAAATATGAGAATGCTCCTTTTCTGATGGGAAACGATTGGGTAATTCCCACAATAATATTCCCAAAGGTACCTATCGCATCCCTGCATAACACCAACCATTGACAACCCTGCACGCGTGAATATGTTGTACATGTAAATACGGTACGTTCGTTTGTGGGCACGGCTCTTCGGTAGCACGATAAATACATATTCTTATATATTATCTCACTTTATGATCACCTTCCTTACGCCTAGAGAGTCTACTTACGATATAGTCTCTCACAAATTTCTTTCGGCGATTGTTTACTCGTGCCCGCTTTTACATCCGTGAGATACGCCTGATACCTGTGGCTGCAACTTTAAGCACAAACATCATGCTAAAAGGCATTCGATTGCGCTTCGACTACACTACCACTAAATGCAAGAGGTGGATTTCCACAATTGACGCTGGACGATTACAGTGTTTGTAGAAGTAAGCATGACAGTTCACCTCACACCAAACGGACATACAGAGAAAACTTGACAGCGTTCCATAATAACAAATATTAATGTACTGAATGCCTACTGTTCGAGTCGGCTGAAAGCATTTTGCAGCTGTTTTTGTAGACGGACGCAATTCGTGTGCCCTAGTGAGTCGTCCAATCATGATGCGGATACAGGTTTGGGAACGATTGTCTTCAAAAGGGAATACCCGGAGCGTTGGTGTCTAATAAACTATTTAGTAAAAATGTAATGTGTCAGCTGTACGCCGCAACGGCGCTTCGCTGCCGCGCGACCACCACCAGTCGCGTGCAGGCTGAGTATACTGCGAGGACGCCCATCCCTGCGCGGAGTCGAACCGGTGACCTTATGGTTGCAAAGCAAACGCGCAGACCACTCGGCCACTGGCTTTATGTAATACCTTTACAGGGCAATGAAAGTTTCCTACCGACATTTGGCTTCCGTGTAAACACCTGTGATTGCGTACGAATACTACGGGGTCACTCGCACTTACGAGGATTCGAACCTAGGGACATCCGGGCTAATTTTAGTCCATGGGTATGATTTACAAGTGTGCGCACGTGCAACGTGTCACATGACGCACGCGATGCAGTTTCAAGCGTGACCGATGCAAGTATTTGAGTGATGACACCAGGAATTGTGAGAAGGTATAGTGGGCCGGCAGCACTGCAGAATGACAGTTGGTCTTCAGTCGCAATTGAAGACAATAGCGAGGCTGCGGCAGTGCTAACGGATTAGATGGGTTTGATTGATTTGCTCCTTACGCTCCAACAAGAACTAAGCAAGCAGTTGTTCCACCCTCTAAGTTGCATCCACTTTTTTCTGTCTTTAACTGAAGGGTCACATGCCCCGGTAGTTAGAGTGTGAGAACTGATCGGGGGCAACAGCGGCGTCCCTCGGTAAAGCCGATCAATAATCAACTGCGGACTTGTAGCTACACTGGGGCACGTGATCAACAATACGGTTGATCGAAGCTAATCAGCAAGCAGTTGATCATTGAGTGTCCAACAGGTTGGACCAAATATCGATCTGCCGCATAATTAGGATACAGATATGCCGAATTCTAACCTGCCAACTCTTCCTCTGGGACGAGCTATTCCAGGCAAAAATATGACTTGTATTCTTCGAGAAAATACTCGGAGCAGCGCATCTGTCAGCCGATCTACTTTCCGTCTTAATTTGAGTGAGTGCATTCACTACCTGAACCGGTTAAGCGTGGCACGTGCCCCACTGAACTATCAATTGCAGTTACTTTTCAACGCGCTCAAATTACTCATCGCTCTCCACATACGTTGCTTGGCGTTCCACGTTCGTCAACAGGAAGCTGCTACTTGCAAATATCCGGTTCCCAAGCTTATTTCCACCGAACTTCTAGTCAACTTGATCAGACAGTATCAGTTTATCAGCCGGGTTCCTCTTTGGCATTCCACTTTACACCAAGGCCAGCGCAAAAGTTTACAAGAGTTTATCAAAACGCATAAGTCGAAATTGCCTACTGATTATTTGAGGCCGCTGAAACAGCTTGAAATTAATTCAACCGTGTTAGAATCTTCAAGAAGACAACCTTTATCAAGCTTATTCGGATGTGGCCAACCTAGCAAGTTTTTCAACAATGATCCTTTGGGCAAAAGCAAGGAAGGCATTACATCGAGCAAGGATGAACCAGTTCTCCATAGGGTGACAATTCCTTTTGATGAAGACGACGGTGTTGTGGTTATCATCCGCCCCATTCGGCACCCTAACCGTTCTCGAGGTTCGGTTGCGGCGGACCCTATGAAACATTAATATGGTGACCAATGTATTCCTCATGTGTGTATGAGAGGATTTGTTGGAATGGACAGAGAAATTTTATGTGTATTCGCTGTACTTCTCGGCTTTTATCCCGGTTGGTGGGGGCTGACATTATTTTCCTGAGGAGTACTGAACGGCGTAAGTAAAATGATCTAGGAATACATACAAAAGTTGGACTAAAATTAATTATCTTGCATTTATAGGAATTCAATAAAAATTCGCATTATCGTAGCTTCCAGGGCTGGTGTATTCGTCTACAAGTAGCTGTCTCTACGTTCACCACAAGAAGTATGGTGCATCAAGAAGGTGCACTGTCCATTTTCTGCAACTTTGCGGTCAAGAGAACCACACGTAACTTCTTTCCGTGTTCTTTAGAGTATAATCTATAGCAAGTGACCGATGCGAAACATTGAGTACGCTGAGATTATATTCAAGTCTTTCCTAGGTCTTCTAGTCATCTCGAAGCAATAAATTGCTGGGTTAAATATGTGCTGGCTACCTTGAAAATGCACAGTCATACTGTAGAATTAGGACAATACGCCATGGAGCTCTGCTGAAGAACGACAAACGAGAATGACTGATTGGCTAGCCAGTGTGACGGTCAGATAGTCATTCGGCAGACTGGTACAATTCAACTGGGTTTCGAAGGCTTAACGACTTGTGTAGCCTACAAGATGTAGGAAATTTTATATGAGCCTGGGATCCTAAAACTACAACGCGGCCACAGCGTCCGAGAGTATAATAAAGCTTCATGCTTGTATAACCACTGTAAATCAGTTCGCACGCCGTTCTATTTTAAGATTATAGTGGCACACTACAGGAGTTGTGCCTTATGTTCGAATGCATACGTATGACGAAGACATGTGCGCCCGGATAAAAGGAACCATTGCAGAAAACTTCCTCTAAAACAGCAGTGCAATGCAAACCAGGTCTCAGCAATGCATCGACGTCCGATAATGTCCACAACGCGTCAAAAGGAGTGAGTTTAAACACCATGCGTACAACATGCAGGGTGATCGATCGAATCTCATTTTAAACCTTGCTTAACCGGCAATACATCAAAGCGAGTCACGTATACAAAATATGTGTTCGGGATGATTACACAACTAGACGTTTGGGAGTAATTTGACCTGGGCGAATGCGACGGTTACTGTGGTCTCATCTAAGTAGAACTATCTTAGGTGTCGTGTACCAACGGTTGCGCGAGAGTCCAGCATCCCACTCTTGCCTGACTGTCCTTCGGTTTTGTTTAGGCCTCGGGGAATGAGCAAGCGACTGACTCCTGTTGCCATGTAAGGGCTTACCATTGACTTATTAGATTTGCACTAAAACTGTATTTGCAAGTGTGTGAGGGGGGATTTGTAGGTCCTTGGTTAAGACTGCGATTACCACACCTCAAAATGTTCTTCATTCCCTGTCCCACAGATTCCTTAAAATCTGGGCCAAGATTCCCGACAAAGTTGAAGATTAATGGATGAAAACGCGTGCAAATCTCGACCTTTACAGAAAACATGGGGCCCGAAACTTACTTGTTTAGATGTTACAGGTTGAGTAGATGAATAGATGAAATTGGCTGGTCGTATAGAGTACTCCTGCTGCTGTTGCCACAAACTTTGCTACTGTCGTCCCTGCCAGTGCCATAGTCATTTTTAGGAGATTTTGACACCATCCCATGGTGGGTTTCATTAATGCAACCAGTGTGAGTAGTTTTAGGTATACATGCAAAAATTGACTAGTTAAACTATACCGTTAGATGCCCGAACTCCAAAGTCGAATTTTCACTCCGAAAAACTAAAAAATTACTTTGAATCAGAAGCAATTGGAATGCTACAATATTTACCATTGAAAAAGCTCACCAGCTGACGATTTTGGAAAGCTTTTTATCAAGGAGAACTTTGCTTTACTGTAAATGACCATACATATGTTTAGAACGCAGTAGTCTAAGTTTCCCAAAAAACCCGTATAAGATTAGAAAACAATTGGGTTCTGCTTGTAAAAGCAAAACACAAATGTGCGTCTAGTTTGGTTTCAAAGGATACCGTGATTGTCACACCACTTCCGTCAAAGTCACCAGCAACAATGCAGATAGAGCACTTACTTCTTGCTAGTAACCCCAGAGAAGATGAGCCGCTAACTTATTGGGGTGGAGGTTCACTTTAAATTACACGTAGTGTGAATGAACTGCGAAATGCAATCACAATCAGGAGCACAATTCATTGTAAAGTGAAGACGGGTTGATTCGGTTAGTGGATCGTACCGCCGGGGGGGCATTCCAGGAGCAATTAGGACGCTCCCGATAACAACAGCAAGCGAGCCACTTATAAGCTTGAGTTTACATTCATTTAATGAACAGCTATTTCTGAATTTGGGATACTTGGTATAGCTTCTGACTTATACCAAAGTCCTTTGTTATAGATGGCGACACCTACTCCGTGATTCTACGGCCTCCCAGACTGGGTGGACCATGCGACACGATATCACCGAGTTAAACAACTTTATTCTCCACCTTAGGGTGCAACCAGCGCCTTTGTACCACCAGAATACCCATATGTCCCCTTTCCTTACGCCACATAATGCCAGTGAGGTCATCGACTTCACCAAGGAGTCAGCGCACACAGCAAGTGAGAATGATTCAAAGTTGCCCGGTATTTTTATTGCTGACACGAGGGGTACCCGTCATTCGTCTGGGTAGCGATACGCAATCTCAGTTAGGGCCACAGTTTACTTTGTATTAAGTGCCCAATGAGAAAGCCACGTTGGGTTCAATTCTCAGCTCGGGCTCTCTACCTGAAGAGTCTAACAGGAAGAAAACGGTCCTGGAGTTCATTGTTGTTAGAGCGTAACTGAGCCACTTCTCTTCGACCCGGTAATTCCGTTAACGTGTTTTATGCAAGTGGTGAATGCTAAGCCGCAAGAGTGTTCCTTAAGCTGCGCGGTCTTTACGCCGCCGGCAGGCAAACATGTACGGACAATGTTTACCAGTTTACACTTGGCTGCAATGCCACCGGAGTAGGCATGAGAGAACACCAGTTTCAGGTGAGAGCTGCGGAGCATATACCAAAGCTTCAGAAACACTTGTTGCCCCTAATTCCGTCCACCACCCCAGGTGCGCAGCACAGGAACACAAGCGATCTCCTGCACACGACACTAGCGACATCAATCGTCCACTACCTGGTGACAGATAAACTCTATGTGGACCCCGCGTTTATGTTCCGCGTGATCAGTGCATCAAGTAAAAAGTAGAAGAAAGGAATCGCAATTCTTTGGGGCATTGTCAGCAAACAGCATTGGGATCCAATCTCCAGTGGCTGACTGCTGAGGTAGTTGAGATTAGCAAAGTGAACAGCTGCGTGAACAGAATGGACGGGCAGAGCTTTCGAGCAGGTGACGAGCTGTGTTAACTCGACCAGTCTGAGGAGCGCCGGCGGACGGATCCAGGGCAGAGAATGAACATCACATCATCCCCGCACCCATCGTTAACAGAGCTTACGTGTATGACCTTTTAACGCGGACCACTTGTGACCTTTCCATGCACTATTTGGTATGATGCGTTGACCTGTGGCGCGATTGACCTGCTTACATCCCATTCGTCGCGCTTATCATCCCAGTTCGCCATATGTGATATACCAATCCTCGACTGGTTCACTTGGCCTAAGGAAGTTTTTGTAGCAAAAGCGAAAGGTTGCCCACAAACTATACCAATCGGTTGTTTTCAAAGCTTTCTGAAATCATGAGTTCTCGAAGGGTTCCAAATATTTTCCAAGATGCCAATTTGGGTAGTTATTTGCTTTAAATATAGCTAGTTGTAACTGATGTACTGGAATCTTATGATGTCACTCAGTGAAATGGGGATGTTCAGTGCCGCAGTTGTATCCAAAGAAAAGGACTGAGCTTAGATGTTTTGATTCCTGTTATGCTTAGCCGACTGTAATTTTCGTGGTCAAGTGGACGTCTGAAAGTTTCTCCACTATCTCCGTTAGGGGAAGAACAACGCCGGTTTCATTGGCTGACTCCGGCGATCTGAGCTCTGTTTGCATCTTCTGTAGCGTCATTCATGAATGCCTAAAAGACCACGATTAAAAGATGGTACAGGCTAAGCACGCTTAAACTGATACCCGGTGCGAAAACAACGAGAAATTTGCATCAGCAACGGTGGGTGCATAACTACTGAAGTCAGTTGGTATATTGCAAGAATGCAGCATCTAAGACATCTTTTGGTGACAGAAAGACGTTTCCCTCTATCTGAAAGGCCATCTTCACAAGGTCACAGTTAGGGCCGTCTGAATCTATGAGGGTGAGACTTAGCCGCTTCAATCTAAGGACCCATGGCGTTTTCAAGTATTTGATTATCGCTGACTGCTGAGAATTGCTAGTGTCGGGTACCACCAGTGTGTCCGCAACAATGATGCGCGTGGGCGAGTACTAGTTAGTGAAAACCAAGCTAATTCTTTAGAACAACAGATAACACTGAATAGATTACTTTGACTTGGGCACGTACTACGTATGCCTGGTCACTGCTTACATAGGAGGGCCTCGTTTTGTTTGCGAAATGTAGGTTGGCGCAAAACTCGACGTGGATAAACGTTGACTTGTCAGCCTGAAATGAATTTATTCATGACCAAAGTTGTTGCCGTCGGTCTGCCTAGCCTCCCAGGTTGGAGTCCACGTGACTCACCTTGTACTTACCTCGAGCCGTTATAGGACATGGGTCGCAGTCGACACCAGCAGCGCATCTGCTGTCGTCTCCTAGTCGCACTGCCGGTTTAACGTGCGTTTGGTGCTGAGTTATCTGCGGTATAATGTTTGATTATGACTCGGGGCAGTGAAAGGCGCCAGGAAGCTGTCTTGCTGATGCCGCTTTTTCTTTGCCCGATTGCTTGCTGTTTGTGACGGTAAGTTGTTAACACAAAGTGCAGACGCTTTTACCCTGATTCTTTGATTAGGGCATTAAGGTTTTCAGGTAAGACCCCTTCTCTCCCTCTTGTTCTTCTTCGTCCAGTGTGTCATCATGGTTGTATGGTAGCGAAGCATCACTTCTATTGGCACGTGCATTTCTGTTGAGGAACTGGGAAGTTGGCAGTCGAGTGGCACCAATTGCCTTATATCTAGCACAAAATAACCGTAGTTCGGGATTCACTTGTCCTTTAGGACTAGCTAGCTAATTCCACTGATATAGAGAGTAACTACTTGTATGGACACAGGCAAACGGAGGCAGTGTGCAGACTTGACTGATTTTCAAACGTTGGTTGCTCGGTAGCAGAAAGTAGGTGCATGCTTGTCGTACCGTTATAATCACGAGTCGCGTCGTGCCTCCGTTTCGACCAGTAAGGTACACATAGGAGGCGGATTGCTGCTTTATCAGTTGACACTGCAAAAGACGTTTATCGGAAGAGATTTAGTCTGTCTTTTCCAAAGATTCCTCGACACGGTACTAGAAAAAGAGTTGCCTAATATTCCGGCAATAGATGCTAAATCCAACATCAATGCTATTGTGTACCCAGACAACGTGCAGGATTCAGACGAATAATGCCGCTACTGTGCGGATGTGCAAGTGTCCATGTTCATTTTTAGGAGCGAACGGGTGTCTCAAGCATAACATTAGAATGGCTACTCACAGTACCGCGTTCATTTTGTATTTTTTCGAGTATGGGTAGCAATAACTGGACAGAAGCCAACGTTTAGACATACAATTGCTCTGCGGTGTGCTGCAACTTCACTTACAATTTGAGCAGTGTTTTGTAAAACGAAAGAGTGCAGTTCATTGGCTTAGTGAGATCTTGGTGCTTCTTATGCCGCTTTTCTTCTCGTACGTCACAACTAGGGTTGAGACATGATTCAATACCTCCCTCGAGTCTTATGTTATAGAATGAATAATTTCATAGCATCTGCAATTTTCGTCAGACATGTGGAGCGGAGCCAAACACAGCTCGCATAAGTAAATTTTCGGTCTTGGCTGTAGTTGATTCTTAGATTTAGAAACTAAAGCAAGATGACGCGTGCAACGGTCTAAGTGATGCGTGAGTGCATGTCATAGTAAAGTACTTTTTGACACCGTTTGGGTGATCCATTGCCAGTCCATCTTCTATTCGGACCCACTGTGTCGACGTTGAGATAACTTATTCCTCCACCACCTTCAGATTTCAGTCATTTAATTGACAGGTTATTTGAGAAGCTCTTGAAATGGTGGTAAGGACGTAATGTTGACTCGTGCATGGTTTTGAGTCAAGTTACAATTTGCCTGTTTAGAATAATTTGCTCAATATCCTTGGAAACCGCGATTCAAAAACACTAATCCTAGCCAACTCGTTCACTCAGACAGAGTCAAAAAGGGGGCTTCACAGGTGGTGGACGCCTTCAACGTTTCATTCCACCACCTGGAATCCTTCCTATTACTCCATAGTGGGAGCAGTTTCAGAGCCAACCCTTCACCGGCATCGCAAACTGTATCAGACGGGCGTGATACCTTTGGGTCAGGAAACAAGATTGGAAGTATGTAGATCACTGACATCAGTCATAGTTGTGTTATCGCCTTCAGGGAGCTCGTTTAAGGAGTAGCCAATTCGCGCTTGTAAGAAATTCCGACCGAAGTTTCTGGTCTAGTTAAGTCCGATTGTCATAGCGTGGACAGACAACAGCTGCATCAGTCTTAGGTACTCAGATTTCAAATGGAACCGACCTGTGAGCTTGGTGCCTAAGGTCAACGTCCAGTGCTTATTGTCTCGGCAATGAAAAGCTCGTGGTGTAACCACGTGAATACTCATCCGTATACTGATTAGAGTTGAAGACTACTGCAAATATCTAATGCCATTTATTTTTATTTTAACATTGACACATGGGTTTACTTTAGGTCGGCCTTTGGAAGCTTGAAAGGTTTAATGCCCTGTTATGAAACCTCGTGGACTGGTCCAGCGAAAATCTGACTCTGTACACGGGGCCGGGGTTCCAAAGACTTGTCAAAGTCAGTTGCTTCCTGCCAGACATTTAGAGAGCAACAAGAGCAACAAAAACAAAAGCGATAAAAGCTGCAGCAGCAACAATAGAAATAACGACGACGACGACAACGACAACAAGAACAAGAACAACCACAACGGCAACAACGGCGGCAACTACAACAACAACAGCAGCAGCAACAACAACGCCGGCGACGACGTCGACGTCGCTTACAACAGCGACAACAACAGCAATAGCAACAAAAACAATACTCGCGTCAGCATCACAAGACCTGTCTCTCTGGTACTGGCCAATTACTTGATCGAAACCACTTAGTAAATGTATTCAGCTACTTCAGACAATCCAAGACCAGGCAGTAGTGTATGGGAGAAATTAACCAAGCACGCTCTGTTAATCCAATGAATGGTACATCCACTAACCCTGTTATTTAACGGTTGACAAGCAGCGAAACAGCCGCACCTAAATTAGACTAGATTTCCCGGTCTATGGCTGGGTATCTGCTTCCAGTGTATGATGGAACTTGTTGAGGAACGCATACCCCCAGTATTTGTTGGTTAGAGGCGCTTAATGTGTAAGCGCATGGTGCGGCCCACATCATCGCGCTTTAGGATTGGCCGTGTACAGTATATTTTGTTAATTCTCCCCTTACGTGAAGATTAATGCACAGTTATTTTAAGGCATTCATCGCAGTAGTTCACAAGCTACGTAGCACAGCCTAGTCCGGAAAAGCACCAGTCTCGTTTTGCCCTATTGGAACTCGTCATTGGTGCAGATTCTCGCAGTCCCCTACTGGGGATCGAACCCATGACTACTAGAGACAAATAGCAACTAGTCAGCAACTTAAGACAATGAGCCATGGGGGAAGCCAACAGAGCTACATAATTTGCAACCTACCTGCAATACAGCACGGCCTATCTTCCAGTCAATGACAGTGGTTAGCATGCAAGCCTCAATAGGGCGAAATGCGTCTGGTGCCTTTCCAGAATAGGCAGTGCTATGTAGCTTGGGAACTACTGGGATAAATGCCTTAAGATTACAACTAAAATCCTGCCACTCAAGAGTAATATAAAATATATATGGCCTCCCCTAGTTTCAAGTGTTATGGATGCAGCGTCTAGCGAGAGGACATCATAACCTCGCAGGCTAGCCACTGTCAGTGACTGGAAGATAGATCGTGCTATATATCAGTTAGCTTGCAAATAAGGTAGCCAAAATGATGTCCCCCATGACACAGTGGCTTAAGCTGTTGGCCAGTTGGCAGCTTCTTCTAGTAATCACGGGTTCGATCCCCAGTAGTGGACTGAGGGAATGCGCACCATTGCCGAGTTCCAATGTGGTGAAACGCGTCTGATGCTTTTCCGGACTGAGCTGTGCTGTGTGGCTTGTGAACTACTGGGATGGATACCTTAAAATTACAACTAACATCCCACTACTCACGAGTAATATAGAAGCCAAACCCAGTTAATTGTTTCTAAGCAAAGCCAGCAGATTGTCTCTTCAGCAGCTTCCGTTTAATTAATATACGTGCTAAAATGGGTGAACCTCGTGGTTTTGCAACACCTCGACCTAAACTATCTATGGTCTAGTGATTCATCTTCACAGAATTTCTTTGTCTCACTCCACGGATCATGCAAAATTTAGCAATGTTTCGTCTCCGTTTGGCATTGAGTACTGTTTCTCCAAGTCGCTTAGCAAAACTGCACATCAGTGCACTTTGGTATTTGGTAACTTGACTTTATGCTATGGGCTTCCAAAGCGAAAGCCTGCTGCGGAGGTTGTGATTGGTTTTGTGAGCGACGCATATTGGCCATCAACTGTATACATGCATGTGCAGCAAGAACTTATGACTGCTGGCCGGACTCCGTTTTGAGATGAGCGATTCTCATAACTTTATTCTACGTCACTGTTGCCGTTTCATCGTACAGCAGGTAAACCCGAAAGCGACTGATTGTTATTGCGTGACTCGGTTGTCACCCCCACGAGTCTGTTGTTTGATACAGCTGAGTACTTAAATCGAAGTACACGGAGAATGCGAGAATTAGCGGAACTTTCCGGAGATTCCAAGTGTTCATGCGCAACTTTGCCAAAGTTGAATAAACCCGCTGCTCATGACCTATCTGACAACTCTAACGCTTTCGTCAAAGTGCTTTGAGAATGAAGGTCCATAAATTCAAATTAGCATTGTCCATCGTCAACACACAGGTGAAGGGGAATTCGCATGCTCTGACAACCAGCCTACTTCTGTCGCCCAGCGAGTAGGTTCGAATAGCTAGCAAACGATACCCTCTACTGGGTTCATGTAGCTTCAGCAGTACACGCAGCCGGGCTACCCCAGGAAGTGTTTAGTAGATGTGGATCTAGTTCCATGATGTAGGCTCAATGACCAGTGTTCAAGTTCAAGTGAGACGGGAACAGTAGGAATATCCTGTGCAGGTTGCACTTTTGAAAATGTCGTTGTTCCAACATGGAATCCGGTGCGCTGATGTGCTAAAGGAAAGCCAAATCAACACACACGATTCACATGGTCAACCAAACAATGCCCACGTGCCCTGCACTAGGAGTCCCCGCTTTGCCTGCCACACGTTATACACGCTAATCACTGTACATTGAAACTTATATGACTGGTAGGAAGTACACGTAAAGATTAAATCGAGGAAAAAGCAGCCAATCCCGTGTGCAAGCTTGCGTGTATGTGGGTTCTGGGGTTGTGCGCACGTAGACACGGCGTCTACACTAACGCTTATCGTGTCTGAACGTACAGACTGAATGTATAGCGTTCTCCTGGGGTAGCGATCGGTCATGCCGCTGCTCGTCGCTGCCCGCGATGCGTGAACTAACCGTGTTGGCCAAGTAAAGTAGCAGTGCCTGGAGAAGACTTAAATTGGTAGTACTTTAGGCATTGTTCCACTTACATTAACAGACTTGGGCTATTCTATCGGTGTGTCAATGCTGCAACAGGAAAAGACCTTTCAAAGGGTTATCAAAAGAATTTTCTGCTAGGGTCACGAAATACCCAGTGTACCTTCAGTTAAGGCTTCCGAGTTCTACAGGGCCTTTTAGACAAAGTTCGGTGTAACGAGCCTGACGCTCGGGAAGGCAAAACGATCACCATACTGGCTTGGATAGAAATGGCCCAAACAACCAATACGCATACGAAAGAAGCTGAACCACGTGGGGCGTAGGCAGCACGTTACTAAAATGATGTGATGCAGCTCCGTTGGAAGTCTCAGAGGGAAGCAGAGGTTAAAGCAACATCATGCAAACGCTCCTCGCTACCCGATTCTTTATGGCAATAACCAGGCTGTCAAACAATCACTGTCCATTCTGTCATAAAAAACATGGCTGACTTTGGTGTGCAGCACGAACGCCTACCTACCTGGGGTATTAAGTGCGATTGAACTTCCGCATACCGAATGATGCAACCCGGACCCCATTTTTCATGAATTGCATCCAGCAACACATTGTCTCAGTTGCCAAACTGCAATTGGTACTAGCACATATGGAGGCTGGTTTCGGAGCGCATGATGCTGGCTACTTAGGTACAGTTCCTCTTGGTTGGCGACATCCGATTCCGAATATGTCTGTCAATGCGGCCTCCCTAGAACAACCAGAGAACGCCTGCGCCTTCACTGGGACCGTGGGTGGTTTGCACTGCACCAACTACCGTTCTTTCTACACACCCCATATCCAGTGTAAACCTGAAGGAACGAGACCGAGAGGCGTGTGTATGGGAGCCACGTTTCACCAATGGAGCCAACCCACACTCCTTCAATAGGCACAGCAACAGCATACCTGTCTATCTGTGTGGGGAATCGCCGTCAACATTGAGATTGCTTGTGGTAATGCATGCACACAATATGTACTCCAAAATGACCCTAACATTAGTTTCTCATTTTTACACATTACTTGGGTGTGAACTAGATTGCAGCATCGGTGGGCCATTCGCGCACGTTGGTCGGACCACAAATAATGGCTTATCCAGAAAGGACCAACAGGACATTCCTTAGGCTGCCAGCAAGACGGAGCATTCTGAACTTGCCTTTCGCGGGGGAAGTGAAACAAACCGAGGGTCCTAATGTACACAGAGCGAAGAAACCAAGTACTGAATACAAATAAATAAATAAATAAGTGTATGTACCGATAAACGGTATACGGCCTCATAAGTCGGAGACGATCATTTGTACAGAGAATATGTTTCATAGTTTATTCGACATAACTATAATAATAAACTAAATTCAAATAATAGAATTTCAGGTCATGAACTTCCCCTCGGATCCCAGACCTGATCAGCTAATATGTAAAATGTACCGAAATTTGTCTCAACATTTTCTATTTTGTGAGGCTCAGGAGTAGTTAATAATAATAAGGGGATAATAGGTTGCACGGACACAGGGTTTAGTTTTGTGGGTAATGATATAGAAGCGGCAAGATGATTATAAACAGTTAACTGCTCACATTGGTTTTCGGGTTTTGAAACACCCGCTGTGTGTCTAGGATTGGGACACGCATCTACGGTGGCCTCGGTTAACTATAAAGTCAGCCTCTGCCAATACGATCACTGGGGCCGTTACCGAAGTGGAGGGTTTCGGTGTGCACTTCCCCACCCTTCACTCCAGGACCGACGGTTTCGTCCTGGTTTAGACTCATCAAGTAGAGATAACCGAGCTGGGACTGGAACTCGACGCATGTTGCTTGGCGGCTATTGCCATGATCACTAGGCTATTGAGCTGCGCGAGCGGCGTTTGACACAGCGGTTGGGAAGTTGCTTTTGGGATTTTGGAGCACCCGCCGTGTATCTTGGATTGCGACATGCTGCTCACATGTTTTTATACCAGCTTCCGTCAATATTGCCAATTGATGTAAGCCCCATATCTGCAACGTGCTTGAAATATTGAGGAAATACTGTAGGGAATTTCGAACTGTGACATGGCTTGCACTCACGCGTTTGGGCCACAGATCGATGTATCACATTAAGACGCAATTCAATCAAGTGTTATGTCTCTCAAAGTTTGGGGGTAACAAGTAGCCGTCATTTCGTGTGGGGTAGACTGCAGTCTTCCGTAGCTCAAGTGTGGTGCTGTTTGAGTAAGTTCGTTTGTAAATAATATTGTAATGTAATGTAACATAACCAATGTCGAAATGCGTGTGATTCGTCACCTGGAATTACTCCTCCTCCACCGCGTGATTGACTTTGATCCATTTAATAGTTTGAATCCGAGTGGTAGCACTATTCCACAGTTGTATGGGTCCCCAAAGACACATAAGAGTGAAGTGCCACTCAGGCCAATCCTTTCAATGATGAACGCGCCCAAGCACAAACTCGCTCGTTGGTTAGTGAAGTTGCTAGCTCCGCTGAAACAACAGTTCAATCCGTACAGCCTTAAAGACTCGTTTCAACTCATTGATGATCTGGATGAACTCAACCTGTCAGACAAAGTTATATGTTCCTTGGATGTAGTATCCTTATTTACCAACCTGCCGCTACATCAGACGGTTGATTACGTGTGCAAATTAGCTGAAAACGGTGGCTGTTTGCTACCTATTCCGACTGAATTACTAAGAGTATCTCCACTATTGTGAACGGAGAATGTAGATTTTCATTTCCGCAATACACCACACCGTCAGATTGACGGCGTAGCAATGGGTAAGCCATAAGGTGCTGTGATCGCTGATTTCTTCATGTTGATGGTAGAGAGAAGAAATAGCCCAGGTGCCATGTCGACGAGGTTGCACCTCCTTCCATGTAACTCCGTGAGGCCTACCACAGTTTTGTGTTCTGTTTCGGTGTAGCACACATAAGGGTTTTTCCGACTTGAAGTTGCGGGATTTGGATTCATAGACAGAGGTACTATTATTAAATATTGCACCGGCTCTCTGCGAATTATCCCGGCAATATTGTCAGTGTTGCATGCAGAAGCCTGAAGAGATACACACTCTCAGTTGTTCTAGTGGATATCAATATGTTCTTGTAGTTGTCACTTCAGAGCTGCTGAGCTTTGAGTGTTTCCAGAAGCAATTCTGGGGGTGTGATTTCCACTGCCTTTGCCTAATCCTCGACCAGTTGAAGATAAGACAAAGCTTGCTTCATTTGGGTCGGATTTAGATTTGTATTTCATGATGGTAATATGACGATTTGAGTTTTTGTTTTACTCGCTCATCTCTCATAGGTAAAGTTACTGTTATTTGTTGGAAAAGCTCATAACAAGGCGAAAGGACGAAGGAGTTGGATGGGGAGTCAGCAAATGTCTCCTGAGTCGTTATATTTTCAGTTTGGTTGGCGTTTTTAAGTAAGGACAAATCGCTACTGCTTTTCGAGGATCTCTCACGAGGCCGCTGAGGATCGAAATGCCGGTCATCTCCTATCTTAGACAACGTAGTTGACTTGTCAAAGTCCACACTGTTCGTGACAGGATTAGTGCTGGCTTCAATGGTAGGAATATAGGGTGCTCGGGAAGCGGAAGTTTGTTTCAGTGTTGGTCGCCTTTGAAGAGGCTTCTGATTGCGTTTGATCCTAACGTGTTTGATCTGACCTGAACTACTCCAAGTAAGTGGAGAAAAGACTGGATCGTGAATAGGACCAGGTAGTATTGATACAACGCGATGAAGAGTCAAGCATATGTCTCAGAACGACTGTTATACGGTTCATTAATAACTGACTCACTGCTAATTGGCTGGGTGGTAGCACAGTCTGGTTGGTTCGGGGGATCGCTGGCGTCAGATCATAGACAGCATTTGAATGAGGTTTTCGTATATGACACCTCCCTCTTCTGTTGACATGACTGCCTGGAGCCTCCAGCCCTTGAGTCCAGATGAATCGGTCCAGTGGTCGTCGATTCCCTATTGGGCATTTGCGTACTGTATCCAATGCTGCTACCGACTCCTGTCTTGCATTCGCCACTCAATGCGAATTTGCGTCTATGAGTTTTGACAACGAGAACTCCTCCAATAACATCTGAATATAAAGCTTGGACTTGTGGTGAGGTAAACAATGATTACTGCCGGAGCGGAGTCTGAACTGGTTAATGTGGTGGTGGCACATTTCACCACGGACCTCTATTAGGTAAGTGACTCGACCAATTTGTCTGGTAACTGCACCCAGAACCCAGCTGTTTTTGGATTAGCGGAAATCTCTTGCTCATACCAGGTCACCGAGCTTTAGTTCCTGCACGATCACACACTGCTGGTGTTGTGACACTTCTGTACTTTGTAGGTCGGCTGATTGTTTTGCTTCGGAATAATTGCATCCCAGACAGACCTGATTTGTCTGCATTTCTGACGGTGAACTTCCATTACATGCGGGAGGTGAAATGATTCGAAATCCCATCCGGTTGGTTTGTATACACTCGTTCGTAGGACCGTCCCACCGCGATTTAAGCAGTGCCCGCTTGAACGTGTCAACAAGACGCTCTACCTGACCATTAGATGGAGGGTGGAAGGGTGGGGTTCGCATAAGAGTCACACCATTGGATTGACAAAATCTCACGAATACCTCCACAGTGAACGGTGGTCCATTGTCGGACAGAAGTGTTCCGGGCAAACCCAAACGACTGAAAACCTGGCGCAACTGTATGATGGTGATTGATGCAGTGGTTGAGGTCAACATTGTCATGACCTTTGGACACAGCGTAGATTACTGTGTGATATGAGTCGCCCACAACTGGACCTGGATACTTGTGTGTCTGAGGGGTCTCCTTAAGATCAGTTGAAAAATCTACACATACACACACACACACACACTGGTGGAGCCATTAGCCTTTCGTACTATCAAAGTGGGAGCAGTCCAGTCAGAGGAATCTACCTGCTGTATGACGTTAGGTTTTTGCAGACGATTAATTTCTTTTCAAAACTGGTTAGGGCAGAATGCGGTACTGGACGTATTAGAGGAAAAACGGGTTTAATATCTGTTCTCAACTGCTATTGGGCTGATATTTTGGTACAAGGTCCGAGGCCGTCCTAAAATACCAGAGATTGAGTGAGCCTAATCACGTATGGCGTCACTTGCTGAAACTCTACCATAACACGAATGTCAGAGGTAACCCTCTGAAATAGTGTGCACAGTTTAGCCGCGTGGAATGCCGGCAAAATTCTCTTTCTCTTCGGGTTTGCCAACCCTGGAACTCTCTCCCGAACTTCGTTGTTTCCTCCCCCACCTTGGATATTTTCAGAAAACGATTGGGTCTTGCTGTTGGCCCTCATCCCTTCGTTGCCTAAACTGCGCAACTTTGGAATATATTAGTTATCTCTCCAAAGTGGATTAGCATGATACGTAAACCTGAGGATGCAGGACAGAATTGAATATTCTTGTTTATTTCTTTTCACATGTAATACATCTACTATAACTGTCCCCTTATTGCCACGTCGTTCACGTTCAGTTACCACATACACTACTATTATTCAGCTGTGTATCTGCTAGATAACCGCTCAAACAGACAACTTACCTGTCTTTTGATAATTGTCGT
>OX104071.1:22660403-22945593 GCA_944474145.2 Dicrocoelium dendriticum
AGCGCCCAAACACCTGACGACCATAAGTGATTCCAATTATTAGTGTCGTTTAAGTCAAGACTAGATGAAAAATCAGGTTGGACTCATTTAAAAATACTATTGTATAGTTGATGCTGATACAGAAAACGGGGACAGCACATGCTTCTAAGATGGTTGTGTCAGTCAGGTCCGGTGCGGTTGCGACAACGACCGCAGCAAGCCCTAAGCACGTGGGTGAGTATGCGCGCGTCGTTGCGCGGTTGTCCAGTTGTGTGTGATGCATCTAGATGCGGCATAAGTATGTATTGTGAGTGGGTGTGAAGTAATGTATTTCCACAATCCCCCATGGTCGTTAGGTTCTTGGCGCGCGGTGTGCTCGTGGATAGAGGTCAGGTGCTGTTTTGACGTCTGCGTGTGGATCACGTGGTGTAGATAAGGTGGTGCGCAATTAGGCTACCAAGATTGAATCAAAGTACATTTCCGGAACACAGTATGAGAAAGTTGCAAACGAAGCTAACAACGGGCCTCTATGGCACTATCCTGTTGCGGAGTTGCCGATCAATGTGACCACCACGGAGACAGCCACAGTACGCCTGCGCCTGCAGTGAGACCATGGGTGGATTACGCTGTACCACTTACAGATCCATCCATACACCCCAGATCCAGTGTAAACCCAAAGGAATAAGACAGGGAGACATGTGGATGGGAGCCACGTTTCATCAACGGAGCCGGTCCACACTCCTTCAACACGCGCAGCGGCAGCATTCCTGTCTATCTATGTAGGGAATCATGCGTACCAAACGTTCACAAGGCCGTGGCTTGGCTATAGTTCGCACCACACTAGATGGAACCACTCTTTGAGCCTAGAATGCTCACGAGGACCTAGCACCCTGCTCCCCCCCCCCCCAGCAACGATTCACAGTCTCCTGGAGCCAGTAATCAAGGTGGAGGGTGTTAAGCAGGTAGGTACCCGGTCAACATTCACATCAAGCGCAGCCACATCGGGGATATTAAACAACCGACATAGCATTTAATGGAAGCACACACGCAATATTGACACAGAATATGCGGTAGAGTAACAGAAGCATACAAAGAAAATAAAAAGGAACGACTTTTATCCAGATTAAAAGGACCTAGAATTAGTGTAAGTTGCTTTATCCCAACAGCGGTGAAGAAGCATCACGAATGCAACATCAGCCTCAGCATGAAGGACCATAACAGGCCTCCAGTAGGTGTGCTAAGCTACTATCATCTAAATGATCTACTCGACGGGGGGGTAGCAAACTACGTACGCTGATTCCCCACTCCCCCTGGTGCTTCTAACAGCTTCGAGATAAGTAAAAAGGTAAATAATTGGTATATTCCTCAAAAGTGCGAGGCATAGTCCAAGCAAATGATCTGATTAAAAGATACTTGTCTTGTAGCTTGTAGCACCGTCATACAAAATTGACACCTGAAATAGACTGCCACCCAACTATTGGCCCAAGTTGTATTTTAAATCGTTACTACACTTACATAGTTCAAAGTGAATTTTTACAAAACCCTACCACGGTGGTAGAACAATTCAGCGTTAGTTTTCAAGAGATGTACTGTGTCACTGCTAATTATACACGCTCCCACGACCGCAAGGAGAACACGTAGGTGAGCCAGGACAAAGTTATATGCATAAGAACACGGCTTGCTTTTATAGGGTACAGTAGTTTATGAAGCAAAGCTACTAAAGCACGTTGGAGCCAACCAACATCATAGGAAACAACGAATAATACGAGCGAATGAGAAGTAGCAAAAGAAAGAACCAATCAGGCAAGTTCGTGGAAACGACATTAGCGGAAGTAGACCCCGGAGATAGCACTCATTATGAACGACTTAGGCCAGCCAATCGGCGCGAAGGAATGGTGCATTTTAACAATTGTCAAGAAGCAAATGATGGCGAAACGAAAGCAGGCGACTGAAAATTGCAGCAATATATATGTCTATTGAGCATCCTCCCTAACATTTCCTCATCTTAAATGTTAGCTACCTGAGGGATGTGTGTGTGCAATTGAATAAATCGTATACTCCTTTTTGGTATCCTTGTTTTCCGGTTCACGGGGTTTCCAAAGGCTGTGTGCATTGAGCGGTGAAATCACTCGACTTGGCTTGGTCCAATCTGTTGGTAACATCAAATCCATTGGTGTGAGATGTCATTGGGCTCTTTAGGTATCGCGGCCTCATTTGACTGGCATGGCGGATCCACACCTGCTTACCGACACGAATCTCATACATCACCCGACCACGACGATTTCAGGTATCAATTTGATCCTGTTCCGCTGCTGAGAGATGACAAACATCTGGTCGACTTCAAAATCCCTGCGCTGTGCTTCATGCCGCCTGGTGTACTGCGTTTCCATTACGTGATTCGTACGACGCATCGGTTGGCAGTTGGGAGTCAGTAAGTCCAACATTGTTCGCAGTCTTCGGCCCATCAGTGGTTTACAGGCAACTTCCCATCCGGTGCACTGGGATTCGGAAGAACTCGATAATTCAATAATAATGCCTCTAACCTTTCTCTAGCAACCCATCCCCTTCGATCACAACGGCGATCATTTCATGGTATCCACAAATCGATCGGCCTGTGCATTAGATGTGGGTAATAAGGTGCAATCTTCAGGTGTTCGATTCCATTGCGCGCATAAAACAGCAAACTGAGAAGGCACGAATTGCGGCCGGTTATCCGACACAATGGTTTCTGGTGGGCCATGCTAGCTGAAAATTTTGTCGCAAGGCGTGTAGTGTACGGGTTGCTGACGGGCTTTGTATCAGAGTTACTTCCGACCACTTGCTGTAGGCATCGACAAATATAAGAAACGAAATGACTTCAACCGGTCCCACAAAATCCACATGAATCCGCGACCATGGTGATTCCAGCGTGGACCACGCCTGCAGCGTCGTGCGTAACGGCAGGTTGTAAGCACACTCGCAACTTGAGTAGGTACGACCAATGTCCTCTAATTTGTTATTAAGTTTCGGCCAAAAGACGTAGCTCTGCGCCAATGCCTTCATTCGGGCAATTCCTGGATGATCTTTGTGGAGTCGCCTCAAGACGTTTTTCCGCAGAACTTCTGGTATGATGATGCGATCGGCGAAGAACAGACATAGGTCCATTTCTGACAAAGAATCGCACCACGCATAAAACGACAAGTTCTTCTGTACGATATTTCATTGACCAGACTGCCTAATGTAGGCCAGAACATCTTGCAGTGTGGACCATGTATCGTGGCTTCCTGAACCATCCTGGCATTGACCGGTAGGGTGTTTGTGACATCATACACCAGATAATTGATATCTGATTTGGCTGCGATTGCGGCAATGACCGCATCTTCGAGTGCGCGCCTACCGGTATCGATTAGCCTTGATAAATCATCTACTTTCCCAATAAACTCAATTGACAAATATTTCATGGCGAAGTTAGAACCCAAGAGCAGCGTTGGTCATCGCTATACTAGACTGGCTGTGTATGCCGGGGTACCGTTCTTTGATCAAAAAATTGCGAGAAGCGGCTTAGCAGTATGAAGCGGCGTCCATACCGAATTTTGTGCAACTTCTGAATAGCGAAGACGACAGCCATATTCGGCTGTACCCACGGGCGCTGCGGATTTTGCTTTACCGTGCTAGATTCTACTTTGGCTTTGGGAATACTGTGTTATAAGTGTTTTCTGTGTGTGAATTTTGCACCATTACTTTGCTTTTGATGTTTTTTCCATCTGTGCGAATTGGGTGGACATTCTCCGGCTACTGTCGGAGATCTCACTGATTGGCCCAATTGTCGTCTGTGTCCGCCTTCTTGGATTTGTTCTACAGCAACCTAACTGGTGTCTGCCAGACCACCAGCTTGACCGGCAGCGTTTGTATTCAGCACACCAGTGTAGACGTTGCAACGAACGACTTCCGCAGATCTGACAGTCACAATGGCACGTACTGCTTGCCCACGGAAAGCTAAGCCCAAAGCTTCCGAAATGAACGTTAGTTGTGGCGTAGACAGCTGTGTAAAACTTGTGCGATTTGGAATAGAATGCAGAAACTGCCGAAAATACTTCCATTCTCGATGTGCTCGCCTTAGTCTTAGCCAGATAAAAAACTTAATAGTACGATCGATTCTCTCTGGTTCTGCACTGAGTGTACGTCTCTTCCACTCGTCAGATGTATAACTGTTGGCGCAGAAGTGCGATAGGCTGACAAAGATTGTAGAGCAGGCAGCAGCCGTGAAAGCTGTCCCACATGAACCAGACAAATCAGTGTCTCGAACTCGATGCTCAACATCAAGCTCCAATTCAGAACAGTGTAAGAGTAACGATCCAGAGTTAGCCACCCCGACACTAGCGGCTGCTCATAAAGATGCGTTCGCCACACCTTCTTCACCAAGATCACCTGTCACCTGTCACACTGAACACTGTTAAAGGGCCGACAACGTACGCATCCGCGGTTGCTATCCAAATGACGGAGGCACCTCTAATCGTAATCCCGCCCGCTGTCAAACGAGTTACTACTGCCAATGCCACCACGGGACTCAAGAGGCCAAAAAACTACCCAACCAAAGTAAGCAGCCACTGATCCCTCCAAAAAGGAGAATATGAAACGCTAGCATAATTCTCTGACAGTTGTATGCTCTAATGTAACTGAATACGGGGCGAACTCCATAAAAGATAAGATACTAGACGACAGGAAAGTGGGACTCCCTGTGTCAATTAACAAGGGTTCAAGTTAAACCAGTCTATATGATGCGCCTCGTCCGTCACAAAACTTTGTACACTAGGGGGAACCGTGGTTACTCCAGGTAACACTTCAGTCAAGTAATGTTGCAGAGGCAGTTCTTTTGTCAGGCACTCGCCTCCGTACCACCACATGCACTGTTCGAATTTTTCCAGATGTTTCTTGGAGCGAACGCCAGAAACGCAAACAAAATCCGGATAACTTCCATAAACAACAAGACACAAAATCTATCCTTGTTCACGGTGTCCCCGAGTTCCAGAGATTAAGTGAGCTGGAGGTCAAAGCGCTTGACTGGGATGAATGGCGTTTTATTCGTGAAGTGATCTTACTCGAAAATGTTATCGCTAATTCGACATCAAGGTCACTGCTATCATCTAACTACAAAGGGTGTGGTCCCCGAGTGATGATAATAGCATTGCACTCCGAAATGATAGCAGAACATGTGATCAAAAGGTGGCAGAAAAACCTAAAATGCTGTCATCCGAAATACGTATAAAGGCGCCAAGCGCCGGGCCACAGATAGACAATGTAACACTCAACAAGCAACTTACCAATACAGTTCTATCACCGTGTAGCTCAGAACGGAAGACAATGCCAAAATACACCGGCAGCTGTAGGAGGACAAGATGGTCACTCTCTTGTTGGCGCTGAGAACTTTATACAACAACCTGAACTGGCCCTAGGGCCTGCGTCATCGGTCCTACAAAAATACGACCGGCAGCCGACCCTGCAAGAGTCGGCATAGACCCTCACCTGAAACCAGCATTCACAAACACGCTTCTAACCACCGATACCCTCACCTGCTTGTATACCAGTGCACAACATCTCAGCAAGCTAACCGAACTTCCTATGCGTCAGGTCTCCACACCTTGGGACCTAGCTATGGTCACCAAAACATGGCCTGAACACAGTGGTCATGGATGCTGAGAATGCACTACCCGGCATGACTTCCATACGAAACGATCGACCTAGCAGAGGAGGGGGAGTGCTCCTGTATTATTGATCCAACCTGCATGTTGATATCATTGAGGATCCAGAAACGAAAGTCGTCGATTCTCTTTGGTGTCATATGCACCTAAGACGTGGTGATGTGTGTTTACTAGCAATAGTTTATCGCCCTCTAATATTCAACTTGGAAATGGATTAGTGCCTAGGTTCTGGGATTAAACGAGTTCTGGCACGACCACACAGTCACGTCCTTCTGGTGTGGGACTTCAAGCTGCACGCAATTG
Organism: Dicrocoelium dendriticum; assembly: GCA_944474145.2. Lineage (NCBI taxonomy): Eukaryota > Metazoa > Platyhelminthes > Trematoda > Plagiorchiida > Dicrocoeliidae > Dicrocoelium > Dicrocoelium dendriticum. The sequence continues at coordinate 22,666,364 of OX104071.1, forward strand.
AACTTCCAGCATCGCACAGCAAACAATTCAAGGCTGATTAGCAAGAAGTGATTCCCGATCTACCTCTGTACAACCATGCCACCTCTCCCATTCGATTCCGAACGGGTGACACACCCACTGTTTCGGACCTTGTGCTCTCCAACGCGGAACAAATGCTCGACACCGTGACCATAAATGCGCCACTTGGGTGTAGCGATCACGAGAGGTTACTCTTTCGTTAGATCTGTTACTCGGAGTGCATGAGTGAAAACAAGGTGGAAACCTATGTCGTTACACATTACGATATCCTGCCCAACCTCGTTCAAGAAACCGACTGGTCCTTTCTCGCCGAGCAGCTGCCCGATGTCGTTTGGATGGTGTTTGACACCCAATTTACCGAGCTAGTGGCAAATGCGTCAGAAAGTAAGGTCTTTTGCCGAAAGCAAGTAAATTCGTTCCTGATGAGTCGTACTAGCAAATGCACGACCTTAAGGAATTCATCCTGGCGCGCTTACAAAGTCTGTCCCAGTAACCTGACCTGAGGTGCTTACACAACTCGACGAAGCCACTGTGTCAAGTTGATCCGCCAAGACAAACTCCAGCACCAACAGAACTTAGCGGCGAAATACAGTACAAATCCCAAGTTGTTGTATAAACACGTCAACAAGCTCTGCAGAGTGCAGCGCGGGATCCCGGTTTTACATGCAACAGATGGTCTTGCGCAAACCGCACAAGATGGGCCCAACCTGCTTCGCCAACACTTCATCCATACTTTCCAGAGTGAATCATCATTTCCTCCGCTTTTGACACAGCCCTCATCTCTACCAAGGTTAAACCACGTATCCTTCACGGCAGCCAATGTGAGAAAAACGCAAATATCATTGCGCGTGTACCCCTCATTCGCCGTGGACGACATCAAAGCGAAGACGTTGAACACAGCAGCCAAACTATTAGCTCGGTTCTTTCAACGTCGTCTCGACAAAACGCAGGTTCCCACAATGTGGAAATATGGAATAGTCACCCCTATTTACAAAAATGGTAATCGTGCGGAGCCCTCAAACTACCGTCCAATCACTTTCCTACCAGTTTTATTCATAGTAATGGAACGCATAATTGCAGAGACGTTCATGCGATATCTTGAGAGCAACAAAATCCCAGTGTCACAGCAACACGGATTCTGCCGAAATCGATTCTGCACTACAAACTTGTTGCTGGCCTGAGAAAGCTGGACGCAGTCAGCCGATGCCAGAGTGGGAGTCGACGTTGTCTATCTGGACTTCTCGAAAGCTTTTGATCATTTGAACCACCGCATTCTCCTTCACACTTCGAAACTATGGAATCGGTGACGCTGTGCACGCTTGGATCGGCAACTTCCTCACTCAACATCAGCTGTATGTGAGTCCGCAGCTCCATCTCCGACCCAATTGACGTCCAGTGTGGCGTGCCCCAAGGATCGGCACTGGGGCCACGTTTATTCCTTTCATTAACGCCCTTGCCAGTGTACTGCAGCCTGCTTTCTTACTATTTGTAGATGATGTCAAAATTTGGCATGATATCAGGACTTCTGATGATCACAGGCATTTCACAGCGATCTCGACAGAGATTATGCGTGCTCATCTGGTACTCGGCTCCAGTTCAACGTGGCGAAGTGCAAAGTCGTAAGCATACCCTATCAGCTTACCCATGCATATCGACTTGGAGACCATTAGTTACAACGTGTATCCCAGGAAAACGACCTCAGGGTGATCGTGCAGTACGACCTTGACTGCTGAAGACAGGCTGAAAAGGCACCAAAAAGAGTCAGTCAACATCTTGGACTCTTACAGAGGGCTCTCGGCAATTTTGAGCCAGCAATCTTTCCGCAAATGATGGAAACCTATTTGAGACCTCCCGTGGAATATGCGATCCAGGCCTGGCGTCCTTGGCGCAAGCGTGACGTCGAAGCCCTTGAAGCTTCACAACGTGGAGCAACCAAACTCGTTAGAGGATTGTTTCATCTCTCCTACCAACGCAGACTACCGTCCCTGAGATTGTGCAGTGGTGAATATCGACGTCAGCGAGGAGACCTAATTATGGTTTACTTATTACTGACGAACCCAACTCATCCATGTCGCAATCTCTTGCAGCTGAGCCAAACTACTAACCTGAGAGACCATCAGCTCAAACTGGCTAAGCACTACAATCAACTTTACTGTCGACGAAGCGTTTTCTCCCTACGTGTGTCCCGTGTCTAGAATGCCCTTTCCGACTCACGTTATCCCTGCCTCTACATTAACGCTATTCAACAAACGCCTTGATGAAACGCTTTCCAAAGTGGGTTACTTGATATACTCCGTTCCAGTTGCAGGATGAAATAACGCAAACCTAACCAGGTGCATAACGGCTCTCTCCGCGACGTGGCGGTGAGGATACCTGCAGAAGAGTCCATGTGAGTAGCCTGGATGTATTTAAACTGGATTAACATACCGCGCCTCTCAACTGAAGCAACACACGAGTGAACGTTGCCATTTCCTTTTTTTCGTTATCACGTTTTTATTGAACTATAACTGCTCTCTATACTATTTTGTGTGTGCACATCCCATTCCCACTTCAAACTATTGTTATGCAGTAGTGCATTTAAATCGGTATGCGTTTAAAATAACGATATACATATTCGATGATCCTTTCAATGTTCATTTTTACTCCAACCGTTCCACGGGACTTGTCAAGCACATGGATTTTTACCCGCGATAAACCATTGTCCATTGTTCATAGCCAATGCTTCCTTTTCTATCTGTGTGTACTTCTTTTCAAATGCCGTAAGAGCTCATGCAATGGGTGTGTGGCTGCTTTTTCGGAATCATCCGGAAAATGGTGGGAAATTACGGCAATTTGTGCGGCACTAACATGAAGTTTGAAGCACTGTTGGCCTAAACCTAGCGCACAGATTATGCATAGATGCACAATGTACCATTGGATTATAAGGTATGCGTAACGATTGTGAACAGTAGTATAGCGTACCATTCGCAGAACGCTTTCTGCATGGCCAATGTTAATCTACCATAGTGTAACACCAATGGGTAACCTCGAAGAGTACATACACTGTATCGCATTGATTGGAACTCAGTGAACTGTGAATCAGTTTGATAGAAATCCGAGACATTCTAACGCTTTTCTCTGAACATGACAAGCGCTTTGGAACTGTTCGGGAAGAACCTACAAAATGTATTAGACGCGGGACAGCAGAACTTATTGACCCGAAACGGATGCGAACGGGCCAGACGAAAGCATGCTGTTGGTTCACGTAAGGCCAAATGGAGTAACGTGTCGGGGAGGAGTAGACTGTCAAGTTTTCAGCAAAACACTGCATAAATAGTAGTACAATATGAACTGGAAAAAAGTGCCATCCGGTTAAGAGATCGTGAAAAGTCGGTACACAGACCATACCCAATTCAGCACAATCTACAAACTAACAAATCTGTGTATTGCACCAGTGCTGTATCAGCGTGTCTTGTTTGCTTAGGTAACGTGTTTGCTTGTCATGCTGCTCAACTCAGATAATCCTGCATCGCAAGTTGATCCAGACATTCATCCACTACTTTGTGTCTGGGGTCATGGAAAACCGAACAAGGTTTCGCATTTGAGATACTTACCGGATTTTTAACTGGTGCTCTAATTTCTTTGTATAGTACGTTTTTCTCTGAATGATATGGTAAACAAGAATATATCGCACTGTGCAAAATTATCTGGTCCATAGTTCCGGTGCAACTAATTACACTTATATTTTCAGCGATGAAAAACGTTATATTTATCAGAAAATGAGCCATTTGAGTAGTTTGAACCGATACACATAGTAGGCGCACGGTAAATCTTTCATCTGGCCAGGATGTCTATCCAAGTGTAAGTTAAAGTTCTTTTCTGCTACAAATTTAATACCTTGAGCAATTTTCACGCGCCAACATCATAGACTAGTGTGGTGGGTGCACGATTAGACCATGCATTCAGGAGCGTCAAGCTATAGAGATGCACCTGGGTCCCACAAACGAGCATGATAGTTGTGCTCATTGACATGATTTATTGGCCAGCAAGTACGCTACTCCCATATGCCTATAGATCACAGAATGGATCGGCAGTAGTTAGGGACCATGGACGTGGCTGCAAAATGCTCAGGATCTGATCGGATATCCCTTGGAAGCTGATGTAAGATGATTAATTGTTGGCCTAGTGATCATGGCGATGACCGCTAATCAATAGGTACCGAGTTCTATTCCCATTTCAGGCTATCTGACTAGCACAAACAAGGAGGAAAGGCGTCATGGAGTGTAGGGATGGGAGAGACCAGCGCGGAAACTCTCCACAGAAGCAAGAGGGTTTCCTCGAACGGGTCTATTCTCAAGAGAGCAATCCTGGTCCCATGGCGCTCTTCATCATTTTCACCTACCGTCCGCACCCATTAAAAAGGGTCACTAATGTAAAGCAATTCATCCATTCCTATTGATATGTGGTGCTTCAACGGCAGTACCCATAAATGATGGTATTCTTGTTATTCTGCCGCAACTACTAAAACTGATATACAAGAGGATACATTTCCTTACAGTTGTGTAAGTGCTACGCTTTAGGTAGATTCTCTAGCCCTTGTATTTCAGTGGTATATGGCTCAAGATTGCATTTGCACCCCAGCTCAGTCGGTCTTTCTATACAGATGACGCTATTCGTACACTTGCTTTCCGCAGCTTTAGCTAAGGAAAGACAAACAGGTAGTGAATCTCTGACATCTTATTCCCGGCATTATTATGGGGAGTCTGAGTGACTCAAATTGACAAACCATAAGTAGTCATTAGCGAATTGGCCAACTGGGCTCGCATGTTTCCGTCATCAGTGCCAAAAATAACGCCCAATCGATTCTGCTGTAAGACTGTGAGCAGTTGTAACTTCAAATTCATTTACCGGATCAATTCGTTCAATATATACTTATGAGTAGTGGATGCGCAACTGACTGGGAAACGATCGAAAGGCGACAGAGTTGTGCCGACGGCAAACGATCAGCCAGGCATGCACAAGAATCACAGCAATATGCCATCACGGTTCAGCCGACCCCAGTGTTCATAAGCAAACTGATCGGGATAGGCAATTTGAGAGTTTGATCGTTGAACAAAACACAAAGCACAGCCCCAACCATGTTAGTGCTAAGTTGATGAGTTGTACCTTGTAAACCCTTGAACCATGCTTGGTGAATTGATGAAAGAAGCGGACCCAAACAACCGACAGAAGCGGCCACTCAGGTGTCAATCGAAGCCAAAGTGAAATCGGAGGCTGAGGCCTAGGCGTCCTCTTAATGTTTCAAAACGGAATTTAATCTGTTCAGTACGAGTGTTTCCAACGGATATGTAGCGCTAAAATCAATTTGTTCTCCGATACTTTAAAAGCGGGATCAACTTTCAGACTGCAAATAACGCCTAAATATATGAGTCACATTCCTCACATCTGAACTCAAGTAGATAGCCATCACACACCCGGAAACCTCTGGACGGCTGTTTCATCTTCCGGGGATAGCAGCCGTGTGCTAGAATCTGCTACCCTCCTCAACGAACGATGATGCTCTATAGATAAATAGCACGGGTTTGACAAGTCCGGTAGGATGATCGAAGCGAGTATAAGTAAATAAATAATAAGTAACTAAACGGTATATTCTTCGACGGTGCTAGGGACAGTCTAATTGAATGGTATGATCAAGGTATACAAAGAAGTCGCATAAAATAGGTACTTGTTCACGTTTTATACAGCTGAGCCTAAACAGAATTTTAAGAGTGATTGTCAGTTTGAAAATGTTAGAATTATTAAGAAACTGGGAACAACAACAAATGCAGATGTAAATAAAGTTCAAGTAAATTAATACGGCTGTCCACGTTACCGTCTCCAGGAGGCCTGCTTCTATGCAGGGTATTCCCTAGAATGCTTTCATCCACGCTGCCAACCTCCAACTGGCTGTGTGCCATGGTAGCAAGGTGACAATTAGGTCGCCATCTGTTTCCATATTTCAGGGCTGTTTTAGCACTTCTGTGATCAGATCACTCAGCCCGTTTATCATTCAAAACAGTTAGTCCCCTTCAGTAGTTTGAACAACGAAATGAGAAGACGAATACTGGCAGATGCTAGCATTTCGTATTATCTCGTCAGTACCAATACAATAACAAGGAAATTCTTTTATATGTCTTACAGGGCACAGGCAAACCAATCAAATTTATTGTTGTGATCATTGTTATCAGATTACGTCCACGGCAACCGCAGGTTGACAACTAATTGCTTTTGGACACACAAAGCTGGTCTAATTCGGCTTATCGCGACGGCCTCGGCAAATCGTAAAAGGCGTGCATTAGTATGACGTAACAAGATCCGGAAAGCTGATAAGGGATTGACCTGGTGACGAGTCGCCAAGATGTGCCTGCCTATGGAGAACGCTGGCGGCTTACGCGAACACGTATCATCGGAGGTGGATTGGGTAACTTCACGCTGAACCCAGTTTGGTAGGTGTTCCTTCACTCAGGAATCTAAAACCCGTTCGGTCCTGCCGATGTAACTGATACCGCAGTCACACACGCATTGGTAGACACAATGGGATTTGGCGCCGACGGGTTCATCTTCCTTTACTGAAGGTAACGGCAACTTTCGGGTTCTGTTGATAATTACCGCCTCCGCAGCACAGTATGTACGCTGAATGGCCGAGACAATCCGTTTGGTTATTCTTTTCGTTGCATTGTCACCCTTGAATGGGAGCTCAATGTACACCTTCTTCTTAGGGGCTGTCAACACCATCTCCTTGGGCGGTCTAACTTGGCTATGTCTATGAATCGCTTTGGGTAGCCATTCTCCATAAGTGTCTTAGTGATCAGCTCTAACTCTTCAGCCAGGCAGTCGTTGGAGCAGATACGTCTGGCCCGAGTGAATAATGTTTTTACTAGCGCGCGCTCGTGTGCCATCGGTGAGAAGCTAGTGAAGTGTAGATATTGGCCGGACCACGTTGGCTTCCGGTATACAGATCGCTTAATCAGCCCATTATCCCTGCGACTCATGAGAGTGTCGAGATACGGAAGGCGCCCATTCGATTCGAATTCAAAAGTCACATTAGTTGTCAACCTGCGGTTGCCGTGGACGTAATCTGATAACAATGATCACAACAATAAATTTGATTGGTTTGCCTGTGCCCTGTAAGACATAAAAGAATTTCCTTGTTATTGTCTTGGTACTGACGAGATAATACGAAATGCTAGCATCTGCCAGTATTCGTCTTCTCATTTCGTTTATCATTCGTCAATTTTTGTGCATGATAACAGTGCGCTGTGGTTCACAGTCAACAGCACCAGTGAGTCACAGGCAATATTCCTCGCATGGGTATAATGGTTTTATTTTGGAAGCTATAATCCGTCACCACAAGAAATCAGTCTATTCATGTCCAACAATGAAATAAATAAGAGTATGAAGAAGGTGGTCAATAAATAAAATGGGTTAGTTAGTTAGTTAGTAATTACAAGCGCTTTCAGATAGGCTAATCGGGAGTTGGTAGAAAATATTGATGAGTAGCGGCGATGATACAGAAAACTAGTGGGAAAGAAGGAACGTTGCACTCTGGCTTGGGTTTTGTAAAGAATACAGTGTAGTACACATGGTCCAAGTAAAGTATATATCATCACTGCACGCATACGTGCTTAATCATAATATGCGACCAATTGAAGCCGTTAGAATGGATAAGAGAAGGTAGATCCCAAGGATGCATTATCTATTCACTCAGAACAGCATAAAAATAGTGAAACGACGAAGTAGAGATGCAAGCGAACCAAGAGTACTTTGAGTTATAAAGGAAGTAAAACGCGGGGATAGAGTAACCATATGGTGATACTATGAATAGAGATCAGGAGTGCATAAAGTATACAATCCATATCTAATCAAATCCTCCCCTTGTGCTCAGCATTTAGTTACAGTATTCAGTGTAACGTACCCCTGTATTTCTCTCTTAAACGTCTTAAGCGGTTAGATCCGGATGTTTTCATGCACCTTGTTCCATACCTTGGGATACACTACATTGAAGAATTTCTCCCTTGTACTTGTCCGACACCTCGACTTACGAAGCTTTATTGCCTTGTTTCTGAACTGGTACCGTTCATTGCACTTTCTGTGCACACTATCCACGTCAACATACACAAAATGGTTGATGAGTCGGTGTGGGTAACAGATGTTATGTATCAGCCTCCGTAACCATAACGCGTCAAGAGCAAGCTCTTGACATCTCTCCTGCTATGTCATGGTAGTGCAGTACCCTATCAACTGATTCGTGAGGCAATTTGCACCCTCTCAAGAGCTAGTTAACCACACTTCCTCTTAGTAGTGGATAATTGAGCAATATCTCGATGTACATGGTACATCTGAGATATATACCCTAAGTTTAACTTCACAGAGCGCGAACGATCTGCAGACGAAGCCGATTGTTCGTTTAGCTTTTGCTATCTGATAATCGCATTGTTCAGAAAAGTCAGACGTTACCGAGTAGCACAGACTCAGGTCCCGAATGAACATGTATTGCGTCACCTGGAATGTAGCATCTAGAAGAAAGGATTCTGCATTTGTCTGAGGTCAGTTTCCTTCCACACTAACGATACCAAGACTTTATGAACGATAGATCATAATGCATACGCTGCAAAACCAGACAAGAAGCATTCCTATTGATGGAGTAAAGGATTTTTGTCATCAACACGTAAAAAGTAGTTCCTTGTTTGTTTTTTCAAATATGTCATTAATGCCGATAAGAAAAAGGATGGGACCCAGTACGCTACCTTGAAGTATCCCACTTGGAAATGCCGTGGGTTTGGAGAATTTAGTATCCTTTATTTTTCACCAAATAAGTGTTTTTACCAGGCTAACAAAGCGTCTCTAATGCAAACAGATCGAACTTTGGTCAACAATTTTGTTTGTGGCGCCTGGTCAAGCGCTGCACTCAGATGCAGAAAAATAGGATTATTGCTTTCCTAGAGTCCATGGCCTATGTCATGTTGTTTACAAAATCTATTCGGCAGGTGTCGCAAAACGGTCCTTCAAGGACAAGCGGTTTATCCAACAAAATAAACTCAGCGAAAGTGAGAGCACGATTAGATTGTAGAAGCCTCGCTGTAAATAACTAGGTCACTTACATAACTAACAAGGTTGCTGCATGCATGAGATTTTCCCTTTTGAATCGGTCAAACAAACTCACTCCAGCGCTGCCAAATACGAACCAATCAGCGTAAAGGGGGAAATGCCTAGGCGTCCAATCATCTGCTTCGTGCGCTTGCGGCAGGCTATTTGCTTGCATAATGCCACCCCATCCTTCCCCTTTCCGTGATCAGCAACATCGATTTCACTGAAGGCTCCGCACACTCTTCCACTCCGTGTAGTTTTGCTGTTCCCATCGTTGGGACCTCATTAAAAGCCGTCGTGCGCCTCCTCCTCGTTGCCGGTGTCGCCTCAACTGCACTCAGTTCCTTCTGATTATCTTCTTTCCAACACTGACTTCCTAAGATCTTGCCCTGACCTTCGCGATCACTACACCTTTCTTCCATCACTCGTTTACACCCCGTATTTGTTGAATCCACCCCTCCTCGCTTACTGCTAGCTCAGGTAGCGTCCGGGTACCGCGGTCGTAATACCTTTTTGATCCTTCATTGTTTTCTTAAATTCCTTTGCAGCTGTTCATGCGACGGCAAGGCCGGGTGTAAGAGTTCCGCCAACGTAGGCATTAGGGTTCTTGTCCTTCTGCTGTACAAACGTTGCACTAGACTGCAACCAATGTTCGGTGATGGCGTGTTGCGAATTTCCAACAGTATCATATATAGATCTTCATGAGTGACTCTAGCCTTTGACAACAGCTTCTTGGCTTGTTTGACCGCTGCCTCCGCTTTTCTGTTAGACTGGCTATGATAGGGGCTCGTTTGTCGATGCGAAACCTCCCACTTGTTAGCGAGTCTGGAACGCAGCACTTGTAAATTGCGTGCCATTTTCGATCAGTTCCATCGGTATTCCGTGTCTGGCGAACTGACCTCTAAGTGCATTGATGCCTGCTTTCGTGATGGTAGCGGTGAGTGGATCGATCTCGAAATAATCACTGTAGTAACCCGCTGTGAGTAAGTAGTTTTTCCCATTGGAACAGAACAAGTCAACTGCTACTTTCTTCCATAATCGAGCTGGTGTCTCACGCCGCATCATTGATTCTCTGGCTTGGCGAGCCACGTGGGACCGGCAGGCTGAAGAGCTGGATACTAGATCTCGGATATGACTGCTTATCCCGAACCAGAACATCAATTCATGTGCTCTGCTAAGGCTGTAGTTAACACCCAAATGAGCTAGACGAGCATGTTCTATGCGAAGCGACAGTGAGATCAAACCGCGATTTTTTTTGAATGGAAAACCGTCATACACCGTGAGTTCCTCCCGAAAGTAGAAGAATGGCGCAAATTCCTTTGAAACGTTGTCCTTTATGTCCGGCCATCCACTCAAAATCACGTCTCGCAACACCGCGCACGTCGCAGCTGCCTCCGTATGACGCCTTATTTCTTTCAGGTGTCCTATCGTTACCGCCAGATGTTGTACCAGATTTATGGCCGCGAGTTCTTCTTGTTTGTGTTCGACTATTGGAAGTTGAGCTCTCGAAAGATGATCCGAGATGAACATCTGCGGACCCGGGGTGTACACAAGATCAATGTCGTCTTTTTGGAGTCGGATAAGCATTGTTTGAAGACGTCGAAGGACACAATTTAATGATTTGCTGGCTATTGATACGAGCGGTTTATGGTCAGTATACACGGTAGTCTTCCTCCCAAAGGTGTAATCGTTGAATCGCTCCATCGCGTAGACAACAGCGAGCATCTCCATTTTGCTTTTCGCTTAACGTTGCCCCATCACTGTGAGCACTCGACTGCGAAAATCCAAGGGCTTACCATCCCGCATGAGAACGGCGCCTACTCCGCTCTGACTGTTGTCACATTGCATCTCCAAAGGCAGAACTGGATCATAGTAGTTCAGTACTAGTGCACAGCTGATGAGACGCTTGATGGTTGTAAAGACGGCCATCTGTTCTTTTCCCTGGATGTGGCATCACCCGCACTGCCTTGATTTTCTCGGGATCAATCTTTATTCCCTCAAATGTCAGAACGTACCCATGAGAAATCACTTCCGGTTTCCGGGGCTCAAATATTTTGCGTTTGAGCTTTATGTTCTTTTGCACACAACGCTGAAATATTGATGCTTATTGGCGTCATGTTACTGGTCGGTTGAGTCGTAAACCAGCGCGTTGTATGCTACACACGTTACATTATCTAGATCGTCACCAGCTTGCAGTAACCGCTTCTGAAAAATTTCGCCCAAAAGCTTCAAACCAAACGGCAAACGTAGCCAGAGAAAATGCCCGAAGGATGTTGTGAAAGTCGTTAGGAAACTGGATTCGTCATCTAGGACCACGTGCCAAAATGTCCATGATAGATCCACTTTGTGAAGTACTTTCTTGGTCGAACGCTTCATTCAATGACAAGATCTATGCACAGACGCAAATTACCGGTTTTTCGTAACAATTGCGACTTGGCTAACCCAGTCTGTTAGCTCGTCGACCCTAGCGATTACGCACCACTGCTTAAAGTTACTTAATTCGATGATGAACTTATCAAGTACAGCAAACGGAAACCTTATAGTCAGCAGCGCAGTCGGTCGTATTGATTGGTCTAGTGATAACTGAACGGAACCTACAAACTTCTTCGAACCTGGGCCAAACACGGACTGATACTGCACACTTACATCTGTCTCCGCTCGACACGTATGAACAAAACGATCAAGGTTCAAATTAACATGGCAAGACAATGGATGGAATCAATGCCAAGTATTGGCGTGAGATCTTCCTCCACAACCACGAAATCCAACTAAGGTGAGGATCCGTCTTTGGGATTGATCACTTCGATTGTGGCCATGCCCTTCGGTTGGAGCTTGGAGCCGTCCCACATGCGCAAGAAGCCTTGATCTGGTCGCACATGAATTTCTGGACACCGCTTCGCAGGTATTATGTTGATGGAAGCACCGGTGTCCAAATGGAAGTGCACCATTTCTTCGCTAACCAATAAGCTTGCTTAGAAGCACTTCTTTGGTCCCGTCCGCGACACGTTGCTGAAAGTCGGTGAGTGCTGTGTCACGACTGTACATTCCCTATGGGAGACTGGCAGCATGGAGAGAAATGATTTCGTCTGTCACATTTAGTGCAACTTCGATTCCACGTCGGACAATGATCACGATCCTTCCGGTGTTGCGCGGCGCAGAATTCATAATTTTCATGTTTCGATAACAGTCTTCGCAATTTTGACGGGTGAACTGGACACGGCACATAGCTCTACTTCAGGTGGCAACCGCATTTGCTGGATGTGGTGTGCAGCTGACGATTCACTAAGACATATCTCAAAGCATTGTCTGAGCAATAACTGTCGTTTCCGCAGCAGCCGCCTGGTGATGTTTTCATCGTTTATCCCAAGTACGGTTCTATCTCGAATGAAACTGCTAGCCATGCAATTGCAAAAATTACAGGAAAGAGCCAGGATCTTCAGCTCCGTAACATTGTTCTCTATAGATTCATGTGGGCGCCTATTTCGAGTAAAAAAGCGATACCGCTGATACGTATCGTTAGTCTGGCTCTCGCAGAAATCGCCGAATGTTCGGATGACTGTTTCCAGGTCAGATGCGTCTTCGCCCTTTCCGTACTGTTTCGTTTCCAAGACGCGGTCTGCTTCATCTTCGATCATATCGAAACATCGCCAGGCGATACGCCATCGGTTGTTCATTCAGACATACAAGTACGCAAAGATCAATCCGCTTGCTTTTCCAGATTCTCCAAGTACTGGGCAAGTGTGTTCGTCTTCAAATGGGCAAACTTTTGCACGCCTTGCTGTGCTCCAATCAGCAACTCTTCAGCGATCTTGCTTTGGTCTTCTCTGACACCACGTCGCAAAACCCGGTCCTTCAGGGACAAGCGGTTTATCCAACAAAGCAAACTCAGCAAAAATGATAGCATGATTAGCTTGTAGAAGTCTCACTGTAAATAACTAGGTCACTTCCAAAACTAACAAGGTTGCTGCATGCATGAGATTCTTCGTTTCGAATCGGTCAAACAAACGCACCTCAGCGCTGCCAAATACGAACCAATCAGCGTACAGGCGAAAATGCCTAGGCGTCCAAGCATCTGCTTCGTTCGCTTGCAGTAAGCTAGCTGCTTGCTTCGTCATGTTAGCAAGTACCGTACTTGTGATTGCATAATCCCAGCATAACAGGCAATACATGATCGTGCCTTTATGCATCCATGCTGCGACCTACCAAGTAACTTCTCCGATGAGATGTGCACAGCGATCCGATCTTCCATTGTCTCCATTAGTCTGGAGACAATAGGTGTGTGATTTGTAGGGCGATGGTTTTCAATACTAAATGAAGCCCCAGCTTTGTGTCGCAGCCTTATTATCGCGGTTTTCCACTGCATCGGATGGTGTCCAGTTAAGAGACAGTACAAACATTTCGAGCAGTAAGACGGGAATGTCTGAACGTTCGTATTTAACTAACACCGGCGGCAACCCATCGGGCCCTGAAAGTAGGAGGGTTCTAGACGCGATACTAGAGAAGAAATTGTTATCGTATCGAAGTCTACATCGTAGAGCCGAACACTCGTGGACAACTCAAAGTGTAATAACTCTGCTGGTGCTTGGTAGCTAACGATTTCGTATAGTATTTACTGATTGCCTCAAATGCATCCACAGGGGTATCAACTTTCCATTTTATAACTGTAAACGCCTGATGAGATTTATCGAAAGGAGTGCTCTTCGCTGCCTTGTGTTATATCAACATATGTTTTATCGGGCATTAGTACAAATCGGCTTACATCCTTTGTGCTGGAGGTTCGTGCGCGAAAGGGTCTAGAAAGGCTCTCAAGTTTGTTACATGCTGACGCATCATTGCGCTCCTTAAGTACAGTTTGATGCTCACTCTGGAGTCTGATCTCTTCTACTATAGCTGCTTGTTGCATCAGCAAAGAGAAATATGTGGTGCGCCTGAAGTTTCGTCAGGATTGGCGCAATGTAGGTAGTTTCTTTTTGGCGACCCTACTGCCTCGCCCATTGTTGTATTCCTTCTTCTCTAATGGAACCACTATGATGCCCTGTTACAAGTTACCATAGAAACATTTTGCTGATTTCTGTGGACCTGATGACATAAAGAATCCGTCCCAGTTCATATACCATAGAAAGGCGGAAAATGCGTCCCAATTAATCGAACTGAATGGGCGAAAACGTTTGGTCTGTCGAGAACGTTTTAATCTCAGTTTAAAAGAACAATTCATCATTCGCTTTGCGCTCCCAAGAAAATAGTTCAGTACGCTTATAGTAACTGAGAGAATTCCCAGAGTAAAACTCAAGCCTAGAGTGTTTTTCTGGTGGGACTGAACTTGTCGCCAGCCACCAAGATCTATGCAAGATAGAAACTCCCGATATCTATTTGGTGCGGTACTATCTGCCCAGGTTGTCTGTGGCAGGTTGAAATTCCATGCAACGAGCTTGTACTCAAATGGCAACTCAGTGACTCTCTCGATTTGTTGTTGTAAAGAATGTGTTGTGCTCTCGCTGAGGGTTTGGATGACAGTAACTTCAACCTAGGAGAAGTTGCTGTCAATGAATAAGGATCGTGATCCAGATGGAATCCTCCATGTAATGTAACAGCGTAGAATCGAAGGCTATTGCCATTTAGGATTCCCTCACAGATTATGCAATCTCCGCCACGATGATTTTGGAGGTTCTTTTTAAAAGTATTGTATCCGCAAACTGACACATCTTCGTCTGGAACATCATCAGTGCACCATGATTCAGTGATGTAGGTAATGTCAGGACTAAGGGTCAACGTGATGGAACGATACGCATTCATTTTGGATGAAAGTGAGCGAACTCTATTCAGCATTTGAACATTTCCATGGGGTATGATGAGATAAAAAGCATAACTTTACAAGACTTGCAGGATGGGCAAGCAAAAGAAGGTTCAAATCAAGACGTGGAAAGTAAATTACCAGTGGTTAAGCCATTGCACTTTGTCACACTGTAGTGTAGTGTTCATCACTAAGCTGAAAGTTTAGTAGTCTTACGAATGTCGTGAAGTGTGGTGAGTTCACCACATATGTTGATAATGCATTCCAGTGGGAACAGCTTCTAAGTGAGTAAAAATACGTTCTACAATTCAAACAGGAGTGTTGCGTCAATAGTTTCAGGTGGTTGCCTCGGCTTTTTTGTAAGGGGCTAGAGTCAACAGCGATGTACATGGATGTTCACTTTCAGTTAGTATCTGATATGTGGGAATGAGATCTCCGCAAAGCCGTCGGTATTTTGAGGAGAACACAACGAGCACACGAAGAGGCAGTTCGCAACTGAGATCGGATAGTCCACGCGTTTCCTTAATCGCTCTTCTTTCGGGTTGCTCCAAAAGGCGAATGTCTTGTTTTAACCATGGACACCAGGCTTGAATTGCATCTTCAAAATGAGGACGAATATACGAGCTAATCAGCAGTGGTACTGACCGTCGCTCGAAGGTGCTGAGAGCTTTCCTCAAAAGCCTCAAGTTCAATTTCCCCACACTTGCTGCTTTCGAACATTGCAGCGAATTGTTGAGACTTTCTTGAACGACGATACCTAAGTCTCGTTCACTAGTCACGTGTTGCATGACATGTTGCCCCAAAAGGTATGTGTTGACGAAGCTGCTGCGCACCGTCAGCAGGTGGCACTTTGCAGAGTTCAGTGGGAGCTGGTTCATTTCTGCCCGTTCGTAGATTTGAGCCAGAGTGTCCTGAAGATACACACAGTCGGGTCCTGAGCGAATTGCTCTCCAAATTTTAGCATCGCCTGCAACTATTTGCATCTGCGATAGAATTTTTGCTAGAAGGTCATTGATGTAGGCTAAAAACAGTAGCGGGCCGAGGACGGTTCATTGCAGTACACCGCTGGAGAAGCACATGCTTTCGGAGTGAATGTCGGCTACTCTTACTTTAATTACTCTGTCGGAGTAGCAATGTGTTTGTACTTGGGGTTTGTGATGGGACTAGAAAATTTCTTGTAGAGTTGGCGCTGTTGGCCCCCTGCCAAATGTGCTCGGAATCATAATGGCATTGTTGGGGGGTAGGGGGAAGAAATTGGGTCTGAGCAGAAGGAAAGGGTCCATGTGATCTATTCGACAGTATGTTGGTGTCATCGATGTGATGAACAGATTTTGACCCGATGTTGAGATTTGGCCGGCCCCTTGTTGAAGACAACCATTCCATTCCCTCCTATATTGTTTGTGTAAGTTGCCACATATCATGATCGCGACATCCTCCATAGGCTAAGTGTCGGCGACTATGTAGCTAGTAGCAACACTGAGGTTTCTGGTGTACGGTGGTGGTTCCCTTGAATCGAAAAGCGCGACGTATGTCCCAGTGCTTGTAGGGGTTGCGTGACAGCGCAAATGGGAATCATGTTTCTTTCTCATAGGCTTTACTGTCGGAGCATTTCTTCCATATCGGGTTGTCCCCGAGAGGGGTAGCTTGCATTGATGCACGTAGTCAGCACTAACGGCAACCTTGACTTCCTCACCTCTCAGAATGCTTGACAAAATATCTGAGGGGTCAAGGTCACTCGTATTTGCACCATTCAGTGAAGCTCCAAGAGCTTCGCTCAGAGCGTGCATACAGGACACCATTTCATTTGTGCTGAAAGGGAAAGGTCCACTAAGCAGGGCATGAGCTTGTTTAGTCGTGTTCACAGCTGTCGTCTTCTTGCAGGAATTCGATTAATGATCATCATTTACTGTAACATCCCTGGGGGAATGATAAGCATTAAGTACCGGTGCTTCACTCCTCTCACTAGGGCACTGAGCTATGCTCATGGAGTTAAGATCGTTTGGTACCAGTTTGTGGATAAACTCGACTTAGCTTGGTACGATCTCACAGTTGAGTCAAGACTAGTAAAAGGTTAGTTTCTGAAATAGGGGAACACCAGTGGTACCTAGAAAGGGTGCTGATGAATTGTCAGTATTGCTACGAAACAGTGAGAGTTGCTTACTGGCGTTTGGATGTCAATCTCCTTTTGTGCGGATAGGTGCTTGTGATCGAGACAGCTGTCTATTAAAGCAAACATTTGTTAGTTGTGGGACTGTGTCGACAGCGTCTAGCTTAGTGACCACAGTAGTTAAAGCAGCTTGATCAACCGAACACAGTCTAAGTAGTGCTGTTCAAGCCTGCGTTCTCTCGGACATCCTAATGGCTGGGATGAAGTAAGGTTGCACACCGGATGCAACATACAGCAATTGCCGCCCAAGAGCGTCTACAGAGTCTGGGATGTTAAAGGCCAAGACGTTGTGCATAGCAATGAAATCGTTTGCTTGCAGCCCGTTTGTATAACAGCACTCATTTGCGGTCATGATGTAGCAAGTCTGCCTGATCATGAGTGTAAAGTACCAACTCTCCACTTGACGGTTGGTGATATCTTGCTGCGGAGTATAATGGACCATTAACATGACTGGACTCTTGGGCTCTCAACAAATGTCCGTAAGTATTCAAATAAACATCACCTGTGACAAAACACGCTTTACTATTTTCTCCTCCATCAGTTAGCTTAGATTTCGGTTGGCTGATTTGTTTCGCCAATCCGCCGAAAACATTTATTTCGGGAGCTGTTATCGTCACGGTTGCAGGTTCGTCAGCGATACCACACCAGGTGAATGTGGGTGAATGTGGTTACAACAGTAGGTAGCATGTCAGGAAAACTGCCAGGTTTCAGGTTGTCGTCGAGCACATTAGTGGTTTCCGGACGCGTGATAGATGTAGCTGACACACAGGCTACAGTGCTGTTGAGTGGCTTTCCTATGGATGTGGGAGAAAATGTCTGTCTTCGCGACAGCTCCCTTTGCAAGGGCGTTATTTCTGCCGCAATTTTCAAGGACTTGAGAAGAAAATAAAAAAGAATGAAAACGTTCAGTTTTCAAGAACACAATTCTGTGAGGAGTACTCTTTTCGACAAATCTCCTCAGGCATTCAATTCTAAAATGGAAGGGAAGCAATCGGATGACGCGCTTGGCATTCCACCGATCAACTGACACGTGCTCTGTCACATGTGTTGTAAGTCGTCTTTACCGAGCAATACTTTTTTCTCTTGTTTCCGCTATTCCCACGTCTCAGGCTTCCTCAGCTCGTTGTGCTTTGTCCTTCCATTTTATATTTGTAAATCCCTGAGGAGATTTGTCGAAAAGAGTACTCTTCGCAAAAGTGTGTTCCGGTATTTCCATGGGTATAATTTACGAGTTCAGTTTTCAGTTGAGCAACCAAACGATTCACATAAACACCGTTGCAAACTGTTTTATCGCTAATTTAAAGAGAAGGCTGGTGAGCAGCGTTTGTTTCGCGTTATTTTGTATTCTGATTTAATAAGGACAATATCGCGCAATGCAAACGGAATAGCGTTTAATCAATTCTTCTTTTGAACAGCTTTAAGGTAAGGGCAGAAATAATGTGGTATAGAGGTGTTGCAAGTAGGAATAATAGCATAATTGTTGTCTGAAATCGTCGACTGTAGTGCATGGCCATTTTGATAGAGTGACCGCTCAGTTCAGAGAGGTTTGGAAACAATCTGTTAGCATAGTAGTTTGGTAACGTTGCGCTTTCGACACAAGGGCTTCGTCAGACCAGGTGAATCAGTGTGCAATTGGTGTGGGATTTTATAGCGAACAGGGGCGATAACCGCGTTACCTGAGACTTGAGCCATGATGTCATTACAGTAACAGTTCGTGATATCACCTCAGGTGGTTCGATCACAGGGGGAATAATCCAGGTATTCTTTTGTGCGTCATGACATTGACGGATAAGCCCATAGTGTTGACAACGGGAGTCGGTTTTCACTTTCCAATCTGTTCCACGCACCGTTGCTCGTCAATCTGGTCGGCTTAAGACAGCCAGCCACGAATTGGGGTTCTATCCTCTCCACTGCATACACGCAGTCGTCAGATTTGGCAATTGCCACCGCCTCTGCAATCAACCGCTGAGGTGTTGATCGTACGCCCCTCCTAATGACCGCTACGTTTTCGAGGTCTATCTGGTGACCCGTGTCTAATGCATGCACAGCTACGGCCGAGTTTCTTACTATTGCCTGGTATTCAAACTTGTTTCATGGTAGTCTTGAAATGCGCCTCCAATGCTCCGAAATTCGTGTGCGTAATTCTCTCGCTGTTTGGCCTATGTACACATGTACACAGTCTTTAAGTTTAATTTTAAAAACACAGTCCCATCCTTGGGAACGGAGTCCTTTAGGTGTTCCAGCGCCGAACGTACGTTCGACCTCGCTGAAAGAGCACCTTTATGTTTCCTTGTTTAGTACCCTCCGAATTGCCTCCGAAGTGCCTTCTTTGTACGGAATTCCGACCGTCCCTATCCACTTGGCTGGGTCTTGACTGCCGGTGTATCACTTTATGCAGTTGACGTCTGACTAGTCGCCGTAGGTAACCGCTTTGTAATAGTTTGCTCATTGCCACTTTCCTCACAGCCTTTTTGTCCTCCTCTATCGTGCACAAGGCCTGTGCCCTGGAGAACAGTGTTGAGGTTATCCCAGCGTAACCCTGTTTCGGATGACCCGAAGTGTACTAAAGTACGCCGTCAGTATCCATTGGCTTGAAAAATATTGTCGTCTTTAAATTTTCCCCATTCCTGTGAACCAAGCAGTCAAGAAATGGCATTGTACCGCTACGAGATTCCAACTCAATAGTAAACTGTATTCTCTCATCAATGGAATTTAAGTGATCAAACAATTCGCCCCGCTTAACAAGTACAACTGTGTCGTCTACAT
Source organism: Dicrocoelium dendriticum (assembly GCA_944474145.2). Taxonomy (NCBI): domain Eukaryota; kingdom Metazoa; phylum Platyhelminthes; class Trematoda; order Plagiorchiida; family Dicrocoeliidae; genus Dicrocoelium; species Dicrocoelium dendriticum. The sequence continues at coordinate 22,686,211 of OX104071.1, forward strand.
AACGCCGCCGAACTTTTAGTGAGTTAATGGTGTTTGTTAACGCCCTGTTCTCGAATTTTTCCATATACAGGTTCGCCAGTACAGGGGATATTGGCGATCCCATGGCGAGACCTTGTTCTTGACTGTAAAGCTTCGACTGAAAACGAAGTAAGACATGTTAAGCTACCCTCAATTATCTGGTTAACTGTTAGTTTCGTCCAAACATTCAGAGTGACGTCTTCATTTAGACAACGTCTTACTATTCCTAACGCCTCTTTTTGGGTAGATTTGTGAAAAGTGATGTGACATCGAAGCTGACCATTAACTCAGCTGACTCAATTTTGAGACTTGCTATCTTTTGAGCGAAGTCATAAGCGATTTTCACGAATGTACTCGTTTAACCCACCTGAGGTGACATCACGTACAGTTGCTGTAATGACATCCTGGCTCAAGTCTCGGGTAACGCGGTTATCGTCCTTGTTCGCTATTAAATCCCACACCAATTGCACTGATTCACCTGGTCTGACGAAGCTCTTGTGTCAAGTGCGAAACGTTACCAAACTACTATACCAACCGATTGTTTCCAAACCTCTCTGAACTCATGACTATTCGATCGGTTCTAAGTGTCTTCCAAGAATTTGAATGGCCCCTCAGGTTAGTCTTGTGGCTGAATTATAACAAATCTCTGTATTTGTGATTTGGGTTCGTTAGTAATAGATATGCCGAGGTGATCACGTAGAGTACGCCTGTACTCACACCTGTATTTTCAATGGGCTTACAGCATGAGTTCCTAGGGGTGAAACAAGTCCCTAGTGATTTTGGTCGCGTCAGAGCCTCCTGCACAGCAACATGCGTTTGCGTCCGGGACACCAGGCTGAGTCGAACTACCCCACATCAAGCCTTCCATGATACAGTAGGGACATGTGAGTAGACTAATTTGACGAAGGTGACATACCATGGTTCAATCCCCACATTAATGCCGTGCAGCGAGCAGGAAAGTCCCTAAGCACCGACTTCATAAGCCTAAGCCGCCATACAACCCATGGAATGTTGAGCAGTCTGTCTGTCTACTAATTATAAAGGAGTAGCATGAGGATTTCGATAATGTTGTCTGGAATCCTCACAACTGGACTCCGTGTAGGTGAGTAGAACGACGCCACGGATGGTCCTATCGCAGCTAACACTTAGTTTCGCAGTGTAGAAGACAGTCATTATGACACAGCACTCAGTAGTCTAGGTACTTTATTGCTTTGACTAGTCTTGATTTTATGGGTTGTAGTTAACTGTGTCGATTACCTACCCCTACCGGTAAATTTGTATAATCGTTGGCCAAAGCCTAAAGCTTAGGTGAACTGGTATTGTTCAATTCTAAGCTGACAAGCTAGTCAAATGAATGACCTGAGTTCCCTGTGTGGATAGCGCCCTGGTCCCCGGTGTCGACATGCAGAAGGCAAGATAAACGGTGAGTAAGGCATCGCCGCTGAAAGGCATTCCACGTCAGCAGACCTATGTTTCCGAAGTTCAACTATGCAGTTGCATTTTACTCCGCAGTAACGATATTAGTTCTGTCGATGATGAGGCATCGGCATCCAAACTAGCCAGCTAATCGGGCAGCCAATATCCACTATCCACAGGAGCGTGTTAAAGTCAACACGAGCATCTACCGATCTGGAGGCCAACTCTGTCAGCACTGTGTTTCGAATGATTCACAAACCGTTCCTGCATTACCAAACGAACAGTTGTCCTAAGTGGCTTAATCCCAAGCTCTACATGAAGGTCACGCCACTTTGGCAAGTTAAAGTGAGCATCATACCGATGTGCTCGTTTTCAACAACGATATCCTTAGCATGTTGGAAATAATGGTAAACATTCGGGACCTCGATATTCCATGTCAGCCATTATCCAGCCTATTGGAGAAGTTTGTTTTCGAGAGCTATTTGCGTGGCATAGAGCACCAAAAGGTATTAAGGAAGGCAACTCAGCGTCAAAGCCATTAGGAATCTTTGTATGAGTTTCACGCATGCCCTCAACGTCCCGCTGTTCCTTTACCAAGACGACAAGCTGAAATAGATGTCCCCACTAGCACCTTCTATCCTGCATTGTATCACCGAAATGAGCGGTTTCGTAGCCACAGTTCAATTACCTGTGGCAACCGCTCACTTTATTTTCAAAAGCTGAGAGTAGCAACCGTTTCTGAACTCAAAAGACCATCCCAGTTGCTTTTATTCACCGATCTTCACCGAAAGACAAACGTTGAAAGAGTACAGTTCCTCAAGCTTAAGTCAATACTTCAAAGAACACTGCCTGTCGATCAATGCGCATACAGTAGAGTTTGGAATGCTTGGTATTTATGAAAATTGTCATGGCCTCGTATCAGGCTATATCCACATGCAGGGTAATTGACCAAAAAGGGAAGAATCGCGGTGCCTGGTTAAGAGAACACCGACTATATCTGCAAACGAATGTTACCTATAACCTGGTAGCATATTCACGTGCACTCACAACGTACTTCCGCACAATGCATTTTTGTACCATATTTTCCTCTACTAATGAACCCCAACATTGTTAAAATTTAGTCAAGTCCCAGCAGAACTGCTCAAAGTCGTGAACTTACGACCAAAAATTGGTAAGCTTAAGCAAATTAGAACCTATTCAATTACCCAGTCCTAATGTACTTGTTTGCTTGCTTGACCAATATCCACATTGAGAAAAGCCAAAAGAGCAAGGACATTAAATTATTGTGTGCAGAACGCAGTGTCGAAACTCTTTATGGAATATCGTGCGCCAAACGGCGAAGATATTACTGACAGGATTTAAAGATCACAGCCAAACCCATAAAGCTCATAATGTATTATCGTCGCTTTCAGTTCATCTCAAAAAAGGAGGACACAAATTTGATGGAACTTGAGCAGAGCTTCTTGCACTTAAGGAAACAGGGAAGTTAGGAAGTTTCCCAAAGTTTGGGTTTCTAATAGAGACTCCATAAACGTGCGCATTGATCCCGACTATAGCCACTAAACTCTGCGAAAATGGCATTAAGCGGCTTGTAAATGTTGGCTTGAAACAACACGACGGAATGGATCAGTCATTATAGCCGAGTCTAGGGCTAATGCCTATTTGCACCAACAAGATAGTAAGGATTCATCCCGTGTCGTAAGAATGTTTACAGTGGCTAATGCGAGTCCAGGAAATGTTACGGAGTTCCACCTTTTTGCCAATCCTGACGAGGCTTGATTAGTAACCTTCAATGTCAGTCACCTGCATCTATCTCGGGTTTTCTCGAAGCAAAGTTCCCCACAATCAATTATATTGCTACTACTACTACTACTACTACTACTACTACTACTACTACTACTACTACTACTACTACTACTACTACTACTATCAGTAGGCATCAAAGATGTTAGTTGTATTTACGAAGAAACGTCTGTTATTAAATTTTCCAGCTCGGCGAACAAGCCAGCACCTCAACATGCAATACAAACAAACGATTTTTCGGCTGAATATAGTGTCTCGGTGCGCTTGCGATTGCGCAAAAAGCAATCCCCGGTACAGGATAGAAGCACCCGTCGATCTTTGGGAGTCCGAAAGTAAGCTCAGTACATACAAAACACTTAAACACGGGTCACAGTACATATTATGGTTTAAGCCAGGCAATGTGGATGTGCACAATGTCAAGCACTGGCCCCTCATTCAATCAGGACGACACCGCACTGCCTATACCAACAGGTACATGTAAAGATCACCAGAATGCTACTTAGCGTGGTCTGAGCCAATGTCTTTGGGGGATTATTCAACAGCCACGTTCATATCCCCCCAGGTTAGCTGCTCTTTCTCTAAATCGTGCACTTGCACATTCGAAATAATGACGTGATGGCGTCTTCTGATCTGATACATAAGTTCATTTACGATTTAGGTCTCCTCATCCCTATCCCCACACTGAGGAGTGGGGCCCACCGGAAACTGTTTGCGTTCTTTTGATACACTAATTGACCCGCCGTCACAACATGCGGGCAAACTTCCATCACCTAGTGGTCGTAAGACTAGGACATATATTATTGTTTTCAGCAAATACATGCTTGTCCACATACTTCGCGGTCTATCTCTCCACTCGCCTCCGTTACTGAACCCGACCGTGCCATGACTCAGCTCGAGGGCACAGTGGAATCACTACAACTTCCACTTGATCCGCCGAATTGTATAGCGAGGATAAATTGTGCTACCTTTGTAGGTTGGTTGCCCTGATGCTGAATAACATAAGACCAAGGGTGTCGTTTATTCCCCTTAGGAAATAAGTCGTGCCTAGTTACCGGCATACAACTCCAGTTACAGTAAACAAATGACCCGCATAACTACCGGATAGCAGCTATGGTTGTGTCGATCGAGCATTTCCGGTGCTTTTCAGCCTTGTGTGTAACATTACCCACGATGCGATAAACATGAAAATTATTTGTATGAAATTACGAGCGTCTGCATGCAACAAATGCATGGGATGTGGGAGGGATCGGCGGATTAGGAATAAGGCGCTGTCTGATGTAGGCGTGAATGAGCAAAGTATGTTGGGAACATTAGGAAATCTTATACATATTGTGGTTGATGAATGAAATGAAGAAGATCAAGTTGAAAAACAAGGAGCAAATCAGAGCGCATACATATATTATGCAATACATGTTTACACGTAAGGCTACTACTACTGCCCAACGTACCAAGCATGTGAAAGAAAAGACGTCGTCCAACACAAAATTCATGGAATAACTACGAGATATGCTCTGACAACCCAGCGGTACCCTCAATAATCTTGGATAGCTGCTCTGGGTAGTATTGTGTAAATAACCGAATAGATTTCTCATCCGTCAAGAAAGCAGCGTAACACCTAATTCAACACGATGAAATTTAGTGTACAAGATTTGTGATCATTCGGCGACTGCTTAAGTTGTTCCAAGTTTATCCCTGATTCAACCGAGTTTACTATAGCGTTCCTTTGCAGTTTACCAAGGTACACATAAACCTCGTACCTTCTCGCTACAACAACAAGGTAGCTGGCTTGATTACCTTACATTCTTCGTGCTTTTGGTGGGTTGAGCTGTTCCCGAAGGCACCTTAGGGTTTGTAATTTGGATGGCCACATGCAAACAGGCTGACAGGCTGTGAAGCTTCCACACAATATAGTCCCGCCCGGTTCAGCACAGTTTTAGCTGGTTGATGTCGTTGTACTACTTTTGCACAGCTTAACTGCGGTCCTCCCTGTATCCCATAAAGATTTTAGTGAGGAATGCGGTGAAACGAGGGGGAAAATAATTCCGTTGCTATGCGCACTAATCAGAGAAGGACAAACACTAACTGTTTGCTTCTCAGAACTCGGTGGTTTAAACTTACGGTAACATCTAATCCACGACATCACACACGTATCCAAGCTGTCGGTAGATTGCACCATAACGCTTATACGAGGTGCAAACTCACGTCGGGCCCTAAGATCAGTTTGGGTAGTCTCTTCACTACTTTAGTAAGGCCGCAGCGCACGCAACCCTTACCAGCGTACTGCCACTGTTTACCGTATCGTTGTATATGCCGAGTTAATGGTATGTCCATGCCACTAGGTCATAGTACATGGAGAATATCCTGCATACTATTGCGTTTGAATCTTCTACTATGCAGCCAGTAGTCGCCTTAAAATTCCAGCCTCAGTGAACGCCATCCTATGGTCATAATCGAAGCATTTGGAGCCGGATTGACAAAACAACCGGTTTGACCCTCATCCGCGATCATTTCGGTCTCGGAATTGTAATGGAGGATGATGTTCTCGTACACTGTGAGAACACTTAGCGTCTGACTATCCCCGAGTTCCTAAAGGCAATATTTACCATCTATTCCCTTTCTCAGCCTGTTGTATACATAACGCTTTCAAATGCCTAATTAACGAAATCATTTTCCTCCTTAGATTTTACAAGATAGTCCTTAATGCTATCATACTGCATCCCATGGGAGCAAACACTCCTAAAGAATGTGTTCTGTTCGTTGAATAACCAATCCCAACTCAGCCAATACAATAACAGACAGCGGGATGCTATTGGCTGATTTTCGATTTCATATTACTCGTAAGTAGCAGGATTCAACTGCACTTTTCCTAGTTTCCAATGCTATAAAGCGTATAGCGAGATGACATCACCTCGCACGCTAGCCACTGTCGGTGACTGGAAGATAGGTTGTGCTACGTCCCAGTTACCTTGTAACTTATGTAGTCCAGCCAAAGTTCCCCATGGCTCAGTAGCTTAAGCTGCTGACTGGATGCCGTCAGCATCTAACGGTCATGCGTTCGATCCTCAGTAGGGGACCGAGGGAATACGCACCATTGACGAGCCCCAATAGAGCGAAACACGTCTGGTACATTTCCGGACTATGCTGTGCTATGTAAACTGCTGGGATGAAAATCATTTGGTTTGTCAGGCAAAGAACAGCAGAATTTAGGGTCGTTTGCAGCGCTGAATGCAAGTTAATAGTCTTAAGGACCTTCTTGAGAGAACTATGGAGGAACAAGATTTTCCTGAGGGATTCGAAGGGGTCGTTGATGCAATTGGCTGAAAAGAGTTGATTTCAAAGCAAAAGTTAGTGTTAATTCTCTCTTGTAACCCATTATTCCACAGAAACGTACTATCTATTGTTCCTCCCGATTATGGACGCTGTGGCCAAATTAGACCCGGAGTTGTTAGTTACGTGTGTTAGACCTCAACGGTTTCCCTTGATGCGACAGACATGTGAGGTACACGGAAACACCGTACGGCACACGAATGCATGTGTTACGTGAAAGATCACTCACTTTAATGTTCCAACAATGTGAGATCACTGGTTGTACGGTGTCACAAGTAACAACTATCAGCTGGTTCAGGCAAGTGTTCAAGGTCACCGGAAATACGACGTGCAGTGTCAAATCTATGTTGTATCACAAGGTCTCGTGCTCCATACGTTTAAGCAAACAGATGCGCGTACAGTCGGTGGGCCGGATGAATACGTCGTTAGTCGGATCCGGCCCGGCGGCCATATTTTAGTGACTCATGGTCCACACACATAGGACGCGCCACTTTTCTATTCATCTACTGGTAATAGAGAACTAGCTCAATTCCGCCGCCTCTAGTTTGGTCGGGTTCTGCCGCCGTTTCGGACGCTGTGAATCCCAAGGTCTTCCCATCAAAGCAATTAGGAAGGATGTGAAGAATTTTGGTCCTTTTTCCGTCCTTCATGAGAGTTCATTCCCAACATAGTGATAATAGAAATAGGTATACTTTCTTATGAGTAGAAGGCTTTTGGTAAGTATTTTTGTTCGTCACAGTCAGCCGACAATTCAGATAAGTCAACTACCTATCCGGAAAGCACCAGATGGCCGTTTCGCTCTATTGAGGCTCGTCAGTAGTGCGCATCCTTCGGTCCTCTACTGAGGATCGAACCCATGACTGCTAGTGGCTTGTGCCAACTAGCCCGCAGCTTATGCAGCTAACAATTCGTGTTGGTCGGCTACCGTCCTCCATGGCTCAGCTGCATAAGCTGCGGGCTAGTTGGCACAAGCCACTAGCAGTCATGGGTTCGATTCTCCGTAGAGGACCGAAGGATGCGCACCACTAACGAGTCCAAATAGGGCGAAAGGGCCGTCTGGTGCTTTTCCGGATAGGTAGTTGACTTATCTGAATTGTCAGTTGACTGCGACGAACAGGTATACTTTCTGTTAGATTGTTTGTAGCAACCCAACCACACAGCAGATTCTCCAAGTCCAACTGTGAATTCATTTCCGCTGTACCAAGCCTTGCTCGCGGATCTCAGTGGCACGGTGACTATTGCGTCAGCCGTGAACCACAGGCTCTGATTTCCTCCCCGGCTCAGGCGACCTCCACCTGATGAGTCCAAACCAGGACGAAACCGCGGCCAAGGAGTGTCACTGTTGGGATGAGCAACACTCAAATAGTTCCAGGAATATTTTTTATACAAGCCGCATAAACGTTAAGCATAGTAACTATACATACAGGTTATAATATGCTATCGCATTGAACTCGTAGTTGGGGAGAATAAAACTTAATAAACAACAGTACCTTCTGCGACGATGCACGACACTGTTAAACAGAATGGTACGTTACTCCGTGTATGCCTGAACTGCGACGTGTCGGTTTTGCTCCCCTGATTTCTGGAAGCTGTTACCCTCAGCTATTGTAGAACACTGTAAGAACCTGAAATGCATAGGAATTACCAATCGCGTCACCATAACCAATACTTGGCGAATCAGTTCCGACAACCGAGACATCAACTCACCTTCGCTATCTTTGCTGGAGCTTGTATAGCGCGCGTTTCCCTCTGTGTCCAGGGGTTGTATGATGTACATTGCTTGTGCGACCATTTCTCGCACACACAACTGTGTGTATAAATTATTCCTCTCCTTTGAGGAATTCAATCCAGCCTGCTGTTGGCTGGTTGCCGTTTCGCATTCTGGCCCTCACGGTACTGATAACTGGCACAGTAGCAGCTGACTTTAGTCCATTACACTCCACCCCTTCCAAATCACTCAGCCCAGCAGCTTTCAATCGATCTTTCTGACCGTCCGGGATGTTCATTGTGCGAAAGAGGTTCCGCCTCCAACTCTACCACTTATAAACGTACTGGCATGCACTCGCCTTGAATCTTCTTGCCGAGCAATTTTATACACTGGGCCTCTCCGGTTGACCATCTCGTACGGTCCGTTCCAGTTCGCTAGGAGTTTCCTCTTCCCTGAACCACAAGTGGGAGAGCATTGATGGTCTCTGTGTTTCACCTTCGAACCAATCGGAAATTCGACACTCACCATTGTTGGACTTCTTCATCCTCTGCGCCAGTTGCCTTCAAGTTACATTTCTCTGTTTTCTGTTATCCAGTGTATCTTAGGGAGATATTCAGCAAGTTGGCCACATTTCAACCTCAAAATCCGCAGGTAGGCGAGGTACACAACCATCCATCAATCCGAAAGGTGCTTTCTTTATGGAGGCCTGTTTGGATGCTCGATGGGTCAGCAATTGCAGTGGCAACGTTTCCTCCCAGTCACTACCCTTTGCTTCAAGCCACTATTTAATCGTACTATTGTTAAGCTCCGTCAAGCCATTTGTCTGCGGGTGGTATGGGGTTGTTCGCACTTTCTTGATACCAAGTTTCTCCAAGCAGCTCTGATTACTCGCTCTCGAAGCACGGACCCTGATTTGTTAATATGGCCTTTGGGATTCAGTAATCCGCTAACAAATGTTTCATGACGGTATGGGTGATGGTGGTAGCCCGTTGATCCGGGATTCCCGTTGCGTCCATCCAGCGCGTGAAGTGCTCCGTTATCAACAAGATGTATTGGTCGTCCCGCCTTGTCAATGGAAGTGGTCTCATCAAGTCGAGCGACCATAGGTCATTAAATTCCGAGACCGGAGTCGACATCATTGGTTGTTGTGCTATTCGGCAGTCGGTTTACAAAGACTGACATTGCATGCACGAAAGAACGTATGTCCCGACGTCCTTTTCCATGCGCGGCCAATAAGTGCGTCGTTTCAGCAGATCGTAGGTCCTGGAATAACCGGGGTGCGCCGTCTCGTAACAAGAAATCACCAGCCTCCGTTTTCTTTTTGTCAGAATAACCGGCACCGTAGTGTTGCTGCCACTTGGTATCTACGTCAGAATCCCCGCTTCCTTTAGTTGTAGCTCTTCAAGCTTGCTCGCAAACGGTCCAAGCTGCTTGAGTAGGCCCCTGTTTAAGATTGATTGGCCGGTTATTCGTGAGTTGATCACTTTGCTGTTGTTCGGTTGCCAACTGTATCGGATCCTGCTCCAACAGCACACCATTAATACCAAAAGCCACACTCGGTAGGTCATCATCGTACAACATGCGTGACAAACTTCGCAGCCTGGTTCTCTTTTCCCGGCACGTGTTTTGTCATGAAATGGCATTTCTGTAGGCCAAAAACCCATCGCATAGTAATGTTTTTGATGCACAGTAGCCGCCTGGTTGCTTATCGGGAGGATGTCCATCCGTTACCGATGGCTCAGCCGGCTTGCACCAATTGCATTTTTTTCGCTCCTTTTTTCTCCTGTGTATTGTGGCACAACAGCTGAGGTGTTTCCCACCTCTAGCTAACGTGTATACTGGTGAAGAAAAACCGTCGCGTTAGTTTTCCAATGGAGTATTTGGCCGACTTAAACAATACCAAAGGTTTGTGGTCCTTTTCGACGTGAACTCCGTGACCTAACAATTGGGTAGCCATTTGTCCAACACACCGACGATTGCAAGACGTTCCTTCTCTGTGGTTGTATTTGTGTTCTGCCGGTGTCAAAATTCTTCTTGTGTACTCAATCGTCCCATAGCTTTGGGACAAACCCGCGCCCTCCGACATCGCTGGCATTCGTGGCCACCGTGAACATCTCTCTAGCAACGGGCAAATTCAGTGTCAGCTCCTGCCTTCCTATTTCCTGTAGAATGCGACCAAAGGCTTGTTGAGCTTCTGTACTACAAGTGAATTTTGTCTTGCTTCAGTAACTTGTACAAGGGTGAGGTCAAATTGTGGAATTCCGATACATTTGCTGCAGTACCCAGCACGGCCCAGGAACGTTCTGAGCGTGTGCTTTGAGGTAGGAACTAGGGTGCCTTGTATTGTCAATATTTCCTCAGGTAGTGAATTCAGTTCACTTTGTCCCACGTTGTGGCAAAATAAGGTGACACAGGTTTCTCCAATCTGAGACTTTGCTCCATTTATACTGTCCTGACTGTTGAATCCGTTCCAGGACTGCTTCGAGATGACCGCTGTGTTCCACCTCTGATTGGCTATGCACTACCAAATCATCCCGTACATCACCACGTTCTCCAAGCCACTCATCAAGTGCAGCATTAAACGTCGGAAAGTAAACGGGACTCCCGATAATCCAAGTCATTCTTTTAAACTAGTATCGTTGTGCACCGACGGTAAAGGCTGTTTTCTCTCCGTCTCCTCGTTTGTGCGCCACTTGGTAGTACCAGATCTCAGCTGCAGAACCGTGAATATCCTCGACCGTTGCAGTCAAGCAAAAACGTCAGCAACTGTTGGCACTAGAACAAAATGACTCAAGGAAATTTCATTCAGCCTTCGGAAGTCCACACAGGAACTTCCCATTAGAATCATTCACCAAAACTACCGGAGAATCGCATGAGTTGTGCGCCTCTTCAATCACATCCGCATCTGACATCTCTTGTACTTGCTTCTTTACATCAGCCTCCAGATGGATTGGTATCCTTCGGGGTCAATGGAGCCAATACGGCTGGCGGGTTAGCGGGATGGTGTGCTCGATCTAGTCACAAAATCCATACGGGCTGCCGTCATCACTTAACAAGTGATGATACTTGGTGAGCAGCAACTAAGATCGGGCTCAAACGCAACGCTGCAACAACCGATTACAAGGATATCGTTTCTCCACATCCATTGAGAGGCAACGATGCGCATTCAGTCAACAATTTCCAGCGTCAGATCGACGATAGTCTTGTTGAACTCTAAATCTACCTCCAATATGGTTTGTTTCGCAACTGGTGACAGGATGAAGAGGTGCGTTAGTTTTCGTCCCCCGATTCCCACGATGTGTTCGGCCATACCATCAATGCCACTGAGTGACTTACAACAGCTCTCACGACCATGGAGCACGACTGAAGCTTTTCGCCCTGCAGATGATTGATCGGTGACGCCGTAGCACCCGTATCGATCACACCGTTCCATCTTTCTACTTCCTCATCGCTTCGATTGCTCCAATGCTCAGCGCCCCGCACTCCCCGATTCAAGAAGAAAAGCAAGATTGAATGCGTGTATTTGGTACACGGGCAGGAGCGAACCTCACCGGACATGGTATTTGCTAGTGTCCCGATTTCCCGCAAAGGAAGCAACATCTTGTTCGCTTCTCCGAGCGCTGAACGCGAAGCTCATTGACATCCTTAGCGAGCTGTTCTATTCAATTCCAACTTATCCGTCCGCTCCACGCCTTCACGGTGTTCCTTCTTCAGTGCAGCGCATGGTGCGTCGCTCAGCTCTCCAATAATCTGCGCCAACTCCTCCAGCTGCATTCCCGAGTAGCGTTCGCACTCCGGACGTGTTCCGCGGTTGGCTGTGGGAGACCGGACATGAACTGATCCACAAGTAATTGTTATTGTGACGGTTCGTTCATTCTTGGCAAGGCCCGGTTCAACAAGCTCCTGACATGGATTGCAAACACCAGAGGATCCGCCCCCAGCACCAAGCCTTGAAACCACGCACCGTCTCCTGGCAGTCGACCGGCGTGTCCAATCTCGATACCAACGAATCCTCCGCGGTTGCTCACTCCAACTTGTCTGGGCCTCCTCATGCCGCCGCCAGAACCGCCTTCACTACGCCCTCCGGGAGACTCCGCAAGATCTGCAGTTCCTCCAGGTCGGTCTTGACATCAATTGCTTCCACCACATCCCCGAAGGTCTCCAAGTAGTTCCGCATATGCGCTTAAAACGTCTCCGGCGGGGAGATCTTCATGACGCACCACGACTGGTCACGGGACCAACGTAGGAACCCGAAATGCAGCGGAATTACCTATCACGTCACCATAGCCAATACTTGGTGAATCAGTCCCGACAAACGAGACATCAACTCATATTCGCTATCTTTGCTGAAGTTTGTATAGCGCGCGTTTCCTTCTGTGTTCAGGGGTTGTTTGATGTACATTGCTTGTGCGACCGTTTCTCGCGCACATACAACTGCGTGTATAAAGTGTTCCTCTCCGTTGGGGATTTCATTACGGCCTGCTGTTGGCTGGTTGTCGTTTCGCACTCTGGCCTTTTCATGCTACTGCTAACTGGTACAGTAGCGTCTGACTTTAATTCACTACACTCCCCCTCCAAATCACTCAGCCCAGCAGCTTTCAGTTGATCTTGCTGACCGTCCGGGATGTTCATTGTGCGAAAGAGGTTCCGCCTCCAACTGGTACTACTTCTCAACGCACTGGCATGCATTCGCCTTGAATCTTCTTGCCGAGCAATTTTATACACTGGGCCTCTCCGGTTGACCATCTCGTACAGTCCCTTCCAGTTCGCTAGGAGTTTCCTCTCCCCTGGACCACAAGTGAGAGAGCATTGACGGTCTCTGTGTTTCACCTTCGAACAGATCGGAAACTCGACACTCATCTCACCATTGTTGGACTTCTCCATCCTCTGCACCTGTTGCCTTCAAGTTACAGTTCGCTGTTTTCTGTTATCCTGTGTCTCTTAGGTATTCGGCAAATTGGCCACATTCCAACCTCAAGATCCGCAGGTAGGCGAGGTGCTCAACCATCCATCAATCGGAATGGTGATTTCTTTATCGAGGTCTGTTGGGATGCTCGATGGGTCAGCAATTGCAGTGGCAACGTTTCCTCCCAGTCACTACCCTTTGCTTCAAGCCACTATTTAATCGTACTATTGTTAAGCTCCGTCAAGCCATTTGTCTGCGGGTGGTATGGGGTTGTTCGCACTTTCTTGATACCAAGTTTCTCCAAGCAGCTCTGATTACTCACTTTCGAAGCATGGACCCTGATTTGTTAATATGACCTTTGGGATTCCGTGATCCGCTAACAAATGTTTCATGACGGTATGGGTGATGGTGGTAGCCCGTTGATCCGGGATTCCCGTTGCCTCCATCCAGCGCGTGAAGTGCTCCGTTATCAACAAGATGTATTGGTTGTCCCGCCTTGTCAATGGAAGCGGTCTCATCAGGTCGATCGATCATAGGTCATCAAATTTCGAGACCGGAGTCGACATCATTGGTTGTTGTGCTACGCGGCAGTCGGTTTACAAAAGCTGACATTGCTTGTACGAAAGCACATATGTAACAACGTCCTTTTCCATGCGCGGCCAATAAGCGAGTCGTTTCAGTAGATCGTAGGTCCTGGAATAACTGGTGTGCGCCTTCTCGTGACAAGAAATCACCACCCTCCGCTTTAGTTATGTCAGAATAACCGGTACCGAAGTGTTGCTACCACTTGGTTTCTACGTCAGAATCCCCGCTTCCTTTACTTGTAACTTTTCAAGATTGCTCGCAAACGTTTCAAGCTGCTTGAGTTGGTCCTTGTTTGATTGACCGGTTATTCGTGAGTTGATCACATTGCGCAAGTGTTTGTTACTATGTTATGCGGCTGCTAACTGTCCCGGATCATACTTCAACAGCACACCATTAATACCAAAAGCCACACTCGGTAGGTCATCATCGTACATCATGCGTGACAACATCCGCAGCCTGGTTCTCCTTTCCCGGCACCTGTTTTGTCCTGAAATCGCATTTCTGTAGGCCAAAAACCCATCGCATAGTAATTTTTTGATGCACAGTAGCCGACTGTTTGCTTATCGGAAGGATGCCCATCCCTTAGCGGTAGCTCAGCCGGCTTGCACCAAGTGCTTTTTTTCGCTCCTTTTTTCTCCTGTGTATTGTGGCACAAAAGCTGTGTTTCCCACCTCTAGCTGACGTGTATACTGGTGATGAAAAACCATCGCGTTAGTTTTCCAATGGAGTATTTGGCCGACTTAAACAATACCAAAGGTTTGTGGTCCTTTTCGACGTGAACTCCGTGACCTAACAATTGGGTCGCCATTTGTCTAACACACCGACGATTGCGAGACGTTCCTTCTCTGTGGTTGTATTTGTGTTCTGCCGGTGTCAAAATTCTTCTTGTGTACTCAATCGTCCCATAGCTTTGTGACAAACCCGCGCCCTCCGACATCGCTGGCATTTGTGGCCACCGTGAACATATCTCCAGCAACGGAAAATTTCAGTTTCAGCTCCTGCCTTCCCATTTCCTGTAGAATGCGACCAAAGGCTTGTTGGGCTTCTGTAGTACAAGTGAACTTTGTCCTGCTTCAGTAACTCGTACAAGGGTGAGGTCAAATTGTGGAATTCCTTGATAAATTTGCTGCAGTACCCAGCACGGCCCAGGCACGTTCTGAGCGTGTGCTTTGAGGTAGGAACTAGGGTGCCTTGTATTGTCAATATTTCCTCAGGTAGTGAATTCAGTTCACTTTGTCCCACGTTGTGGCAAAATAAGGTGACACAGGTTTCTCCAATCTGAGACTTTGCTCCATTTATACTGTCCTGACTGTTGAATCCGTTCCAGGACTGCTTCGAGATGACCGCTGTGTTCCACCTCTGATTGGCTATGCACTACCAAATCATCCCGTACATCACCACGTTCTCCAAGCCACTCATCAAGTGCAGCATTAAACGTCGGAAAGTAAACGGGACTCCCGATAATCCAAGTCATTCTTTTAAACTAGTATCGTTGTGCACCGACGGTAAAGGCTGTTTTCTCTCCGTATCCTCGTTTGTGCGCCACTTGGTAGTACCAGATCTCAGCTGCAGAACCGTGAATATCCTCGACCGTTGCAGTCAAGCAAAAACGTCAGCAACTGTTGGCACTAGAACAAAATGACTCAAGGAAATTTCATTCAGCCTTCGGAAGTCCACACAGGAACTTCCCATTAGAATCATTCACCAAAACTACCGGAGAATCGCATGAGTTGTGCGCCTCTTCAATCACATCCGCATCTGACATCTCTTGTACTTGCTTCTTTACATCAGCCTCCAGATGGATTGGTATCCTTCGGGGTCAATGGAGCCAATACGGCTGGCGGGTTAGCGGGATGGTGTGCTCGATCTAGTCACAAAATCCATACGGGCTGCCGTCATCACTTAACAAGTGATGATACTTGGTGAGCAGCAAATAAGATCGGGCTCAAACGCAACGCTGCAACAACCGATTACAAGGATATCGTTTCTCCACATCCATTGAGAGGCAACGATGCGCATTCAGTCAACAATTTCCAGCGTCAGATCGACGATAGTCTTGTTGAACTCTAAATCTACCTCCAATATGGTTTGTTTCGCAACTGGTGACAGGATGAAGAGGTGCGTTAGTTTTCGTCCCCCGATTCCCACGATGTGTTCGGCCATACCATCAATGCCACTGAGTGACTTACAACAGCTCTCACGACCATGGAGCACGACTGAAGCTTTTCGCCCTGCAGATGATTGATCGGTGACGCCGTAGCACCCGTATCGATCACACCGTTCCCTCTTTCTACTTCCTCATCGCTTCGATTGATCCAATGCTCAGCGCCCCGCACTCCCCGATTCAAGAAGAAAAGCAAGATTGAATGCGTGTATTTGGTACACGGGCAGGAGCGAACCTCACCGGACATGGTATTTGCTAGTGTCCCGATTTCCCGCAAAGGAAGCAACATCTTGTTCGCTTCTCCGAGCGCTGAACGCGAAGCTCATTGACATCTTTAGCGAGCTGTTCTATTCAATTCCAACTTATCCGTCCGCTCCACGCCTTCACGGTGTTCCTTCTTCAGTGCAGCGCATGGTGCGTCGCTCAGCTCTCCAATAATCTGCGCCAACTCCTCCAGCTGCATTCCCGAGTAGCGTTCGCACTCCGGACGTGTTCCGCGGTTGGCTGTGGGAGACCGGACATGAACTGATCCACAAGTAATTGTTATTGTGACGGTTCGTTCATTCTTGGCAAGGCCCGGTTCAACAAGCTCCTGACATGGATTGCAAACACCAGAGGATCCGCCCCCTGCACCAAGCCTTGAAACCACGCACCGTCTCCTGGCAGTCGACCGGCGTGTCCAATCTCGATACCAACGAATCCTCCGCGGTTGCTCACTCCAACTTGTCTGGGCCTCCTCATGCCGCCGCCAGAACCGCCTTCACTACGCCCTCCGGGAGACTCCGCAAGATCTGCAGTTCCTCCAGGTCGGTCTTGACATCAATTGCTTCCACCACATCCCCGAAGGTCTCCAAGTAGTTCCGCATATGCGCTTAAAACGTCTCCGGCGGGGAGATCTTCATGACGCACCACGACTGGTCATGGGACCAATGTAGGAACCCGAAATGCAGCGGAATTACCTATCACGTCACCATAGCCAATACTTGGTGAATCAGTTCCGACAAACGAGACACCAACTCATCTTCGCTATCTTAGCTGGAGCTTGTATAGCGCGCGTTTCCTTCTGTGTCCAGGGGTTGTATGATGTAAATTGCTTGTGCGACCATTCCTCGCGAGCATACAACTGCGTGTATAAAGTGTTCCTCTCCATTGGGGAACTCGTTACGGCCTGCTGTTGGCTGGTTGCCGTTTCGCATGTTGAACTTTCCACGTTACTGATAACTGGTGCAATAGTGTCCGCCTTTATTTTGCCGCAATATGACTAACTGATCAGCTGAATCTTCCTGGAAGATTGAACGAGTTCCAAATAATAAGTAAAGTAATAAGGCCAACTGTGAACCGTCTCTTGGGGATCTGTTTCCATGCGGGTTATTCCCTCGATGGGTTTCACCCGCAATTCCATGCGCCACCTGGCCGTGTGCCGGTGTGCCTTTTAAAATATGTAAGCCATCACCTATGTAACACATCTTTAAGCCTGTTTTTCTTTGTATATAATGTGGACACTCAAGTCATCTAACCCGTAACAATAAGCGATTTTTTGAGTCAATCACTTTTTTTATCGCCATGGATCGAATGCCAATGGGCCTTACAAGGGTGTAAATATTAGTGCTGAAAGCTACGATACGTCACCTCAGGAGATCGACCCATCCGTGGCCATCAGTGAAGTAAAGAAGAATATAAGACACTGCCTTGCAGTTGGGCTATTTGAACGATGAACAATGATTTATCACGGGATAAAAGAAAGTGCTTGACATGTCCCGTAGGACGGCTGGAGTGAATACGATGAACTCAAAATATATCTGCGTCATCTACCGAACGTCTTCCGAGATGAATACTTTGCTAAATAGCATCAGTGTAAAATTAAAAAATCGAGCGTAAACGTTCAGAAATACACCGGGGTGCATTGGTCGTTGATATAAGGCGTGAGAAAAATAAAATATGGTCGTTTACTTGGGTCCATTTGCTACATAAAAGCGTGTACAAAAGTATGCTTGGCGTAATCCACAATTGAGAATTTTAGGTAACAAAGTGCTGGGAGCTAAGATCAATATCTAATCGTTTTTTGAAAAGGTCCATGTTAGGGGAGGATACAATTGAGTCTGGAAGTGCGTTCCAGGGTTGGCAAACCCGAAGTGAAAAGTAATTAGGTCGACACTCTAGACGGCTATATTGTTCCTTCAATTTTAAGCAGTTACCCCTGAGCTGCGTGTTGTGGCTAAGTTTCAGCAAATGGCGGCATACGTGGTTGGGGTCACTCAATATCTGATACGCTAATATGAGATCGCCGCGCAGCCTTCGATAGCGTCCGCTGAAAATTCCCAGCAACTTCAGCCTTCGGTGGTAAGAGTGATAGCGCAGGCCCTTTACATTCTTTGTTGCTCTTCGTTGTGGTGCCTCTAACGCTTCTAGTCGCGCTTCAACCAAGGTTGCCAAGCTTGGATAGCGTATTCAACATGCCGGCGCACGTAGGAATTGTGCAGCAATGTGAAGATTGATGGGTCAAATCTCCCGAATGCCCTTCGCAGCATGCCGACGTGCTGGTTGCCTCTTTTCGCAGCTACCTCAGCCTGTTTTGAACAGTTGAGGTCGCTCTGTACGATCACACCAAGGTCACGTTCCTGGGAGCTGGTCTGCAATCCGTTTGTCCCAAGCAAATAGGTGTAGTTATGTCTAGGGCGTAATTGTACTATACGACATTTATCTACATTGAGTGGCAGGACGTTTTGAACTGACCAGTTCGACAGTGTGTTCAGATCGCATTGGAGCCTTTCGTGATCTTCCGGTCCTCTGATCCTTCGCCATATCTTGATATCATCAGCGAAAAATAGGAAAGCGGAAGCAATTGATCTCGCCAAATCCTTAATGAACACCAAGAATAGACGAGATTTAAGCATCGAGCCTTGTGGGACACCACACACCACATCGATTGCTTTGGACAATGATTCTCGAACACTCGTTTATAGTCGTCATTCATGGAGAAAATTTCTAATCCTACTCAGGATTGGGTCACCAGTGCCATAGTTCCCAAGCTTCTGAAGAAGATGTTGATGGTCCAAGTGATCAAAGGCTTTTGAAGGTCCAGGTAGCTGACATCGACTCCTGCTCCAACATCATTAGCTTCACTCCAGCTATTACGTGCAAGTAATAGGTTAGTGTTACATGAACGCATTTGACGAAAGCCATGTTGCTCTGGGGCTATTAATTGTGGTTTTTCAGATACTGCTTCAGCGCATCTGCGATGATTGATTCCATAACATTGGATAGCACAGGAAGTAGCCTTCTTGCACGGTAGTTGATAGGGTCAGTGCGGCTACCTCCTTTATGGATAGGAGTGATGATCCCTCGCTTCCATACTGGTGGAATACGGATTCTCCTCTAGACATCGCTGATAGAAAACAGCCAGTGGTTCTGCTAGATCACTAGCTACCGCCTGCAAAGCCTTTGGTCGGATGTTGTCGACTCCAGGAGAACTGTGGATACGCAAGGATAACAACTTCTTTAACACAGCTTCCGCAGTGAAGGTGATGTTGTCTAAACCCGACGGTGGAGTATTAGAAACGAAGAGAATGTTTGGGCTCGTAACCTGCTGGAAAGTTTGGGAGTAATGAAGCCGTAGGAGATCGGCTACTTCCATTGCTCATCGCGTGCATCCATCAGCCGTGACTAATGCTGGAATTCCGCGCTTCACCATTCGAAGGCCGTTAACGTGCCTATAGAGGAGTTTGCGGTTCGTGCATAATCGCTTCATTAACTCCTGCTGATGCATGATCTCGTCTTCGCGGATCACTTTCACACAGAAGGTATGATGTGGCCCGTATGCAGTTCGGGTTTCGGTATTCGAACATTCTTGTGAGCTCGCAATGCCAAGTCCCCGGGACATACATTTACTTGTTCTGCTCCTCAGAAATGACTTATGCTTGTTTTCGGGTTGGAAGAACTTCTGATCCGATGCGTGTGCCATCAGTGCGCTAAACGTCCTTGTAAAGGTTTCCCAGGTAACATCTGGGGGGAATTCAGTTAAGAGAGTCCATGTATCCTTATCAAGTGTAGATAACACATTATAGTACGCTACAGTATGTACTTTATCAACCTCCTTTTCCGGATACTCCGTGTAGCATATATAGTCAAACAGTATAGTAACATGATCACTACGACCCAGTGGTGTGCCTGTAACTATCTCGTCGACCATGAGTTCTTCGTTAGTGAGCACAAGATCCAGTATCGACGGCTTGTTAGCAGTTCGAAA
This sequence comes from Dicrocoelium dendriticum, assembly GCA_944474145.2. Classification (NCBI taxonomy): domain Eukaryota; kingdom Metazoa; phylum Platyhelminthes; class Trematoda; order Plagiorchiida; family Dicrocoeliidae; genus Dicrocoelium; species Dicrocoelium dendriticum. The sequence continues at coordinate 22,706,384 of OX104071.1, forward strand.
TCTGGTGGGAGAGGTTACGTGGTTGTACAGAGGGTGGCTAGCAATTAGCTCTTGCAAGCAGGCTTTAAACTGCGTACCGTCGGTTGCTGCCGTTTCTATGTCGTGCACGTTAAAGTCTCCAGCGATAAGAATGTGGGTGTAGGACTTGTTCAAAGCAAACTGAAAGACGTGGTTCAGTTTGGAGTCCATTTCCGACGTTGAATTTGGTGGGCGGTAAATCACGGCTAGTAGACATGTGTCCTTGATTCCCAACCAAAGGCGGCACCAAAGCGAATCAGGAGCGCGGATTTCCGGGTGATCGATAACTTCACATCGGAGGTTTGTATTATAATAAAGAATCACACCACCACCCCTTCCGGTTCTATCGTTCCGAAGCAGCGACATACCGGGTAAATTGATCTCAGAATCGGTTATCTTAAGTTTTAACCAGGTCTCTGTAATCATGACGAGGTCCCTCGGTTGAGGGGCATGGAGTTCTCTAAGTTCGGCCAAGTTACTTAGAAGGCCTTGATCGTTTGTGTATATATAAGATCGGGTTTTGTTGTTGAGAGTGCGTTGATGGATGTCAACTTTGTGTTAGCTTTTAAGCCGACCGTTAGGTGGCCGGCCTTTAATGCTTTTTTGGTTTATGAATTTCAGTCAAGTTGCATGGCATAATTGAGCGTTCCTGAACGGACGTTTCACTCGTGCTGTACTCTGTCCTTATGTGTGCCGTGGGCGTTGTTGTGTCGGTATCTCCGCAGGACTGTGCAGATAAAGAATTTGCAGCGTTTGCAAGTTCCATCGAATTGCTTCCGACTTTTGGCCGTTCGCCTGCTGCCTTTAGCCGGATCTCTTTTGGCAACCTAGACCGAAACTTTAACCAGGTGTCTAGCAGAACTTGCCTTGGAGTGTAATATTACTTTCATTAGTCTAGGATCGCAGCCGTTGCAGTAGGTGATGACGGAACTGTTGTCAAAGATTTGGCAATAACATTGTCAACAGAAAGTGCTTCGCGGATATAGCACCACTGCTCTCGGTTATGTGTTTGTGCATCGTGTTCTGAGGAATGCAGAAGCTCAGGAACAACATGAACAAATATTGTTTTCTTGCTTTCCCTATTAGGAATGCCGCGTTAGGCAACTGCTTCTTTTGGGCGATCTTTCCAACGTAGGTCAGATAATATGCGCACTCCGCTCGGTGAGTTGCGAAGACGAACTGCTGAGTATAGGACAGCGTCTGTCTCATCTGCTGAGCCTAGTGTTACTCGAAGAATTCGAGGTTCACCAGAGTGCACTGAGGTCGGATGACGCGCTACACGTTGCAACATTGCAGGCTCAACCCGAATGCCAATCGCCTCACAGATGGAACTCCACTGGTTACGATCGTCTTGCAACTTGCCTTTTATTGTGCCAGATTTGGATTCGGGAACGTTGGTGCACACGGGAGTTAGCGCAGCGTAGTTTTGTCTAGCGAGTATTGGCTTTATATTTTTTGCCGGAATTCAGGTTGTTTAGCGGGCACCACTGGAGTTGATGGCGAAAGCTGCGTTGCTCCACGTGTGCTCGGTAGAGAAGATGGACCTACGTGTGTCACTCCCGGGGTGTTTGTCGAGGCAATCGACGTGTACGTTACCTGCTTGTTATCTGCACCGGAGTGCCTTCGGCTCTGAGCTGTCGGTGTCATGGCTGAATCTCCACATGAAGCGTCTATGGTTGGAGAAGTGGAAGTAGGCGTATTTCAGGCTTGTCCACTTATGGGAGTGAGGTGACTCAGTAGATTTAGAGAGACAGACACTGCTTTGCTTTTGGAGCGTCTAGCTCTCTTCTTCGGCTTGGATTCAGAGCTTACTTTGGCTGGTTAAGAAATTAGCGTAGCCATATTTACCTCCTTGGGATCGAACTTAGTATTTACAACTTGCGCGATTATCTCAGTCATCCTATCACACCATTTCATGAGAAAAGATAGACAGTTGACAACTGGGATGACTTGAAATGTTGGAGGAAATGAAATTGTGCCAGCAATTTTGTTTGTCTGTCACACTTCTTGGACGGATTTGCCTACACATCGCGAACAGCATGATGTAATGCAGCTAGAACATGTTACTCCGACCTTAAGGACTGTACTGCAATTGTCTGCGCAACGTAGGCGACTTTGAAACATTGCAATTTAGCCAAAGACGCAGGGTAAGGCACCTAAGTCAACTCCCTACTTCGGCTTTGGCAACCTGGTTGTATCATCCCACCCACAAAACCATGGATTGTTCTACAACGTGCTCACCTGCTACCGTTTCTGGTTCTTTCATTCAAGCGATTAAATTACACCCAAATCTTTGTTATTTTAACAATCATTATCAGTATACACGTTAGATAGATGTGGGAAACTCCTTAGCTACTGTGCCGCAGTTTGCTAACAATGCTTACAATCCGTTCCCCGATTCCTGTGTTCAAAAATCTGCTTGTGATTCCCGTTACTCTGCGAACTATGGCGTTCAACCTATAACTCCACTTCAACCCCGATCCTCGTTCTGTCTGTGTGCTTTAACGTACGGACATTTATGCAGGTTGGACAGCGAGGCGGTCTGTCGCACACCCTAGAGTCCTCCGATATTGATGTCTGTTGGCTTTCAAATACCCGATTGCAAAACTCAAGCAATGTGCAAATCCAGACAGCTCTAACTAACCACAAAGCCAGATGTCACCTGCGTCTTTCTGGTGATCCGGAAGCTGCTCAGTGCGTTTAGCTGGTGTAAGTATAGCACTAAGTGGGAAGGCCGAGGCGGCACTACCGGACCAGTTCCCGAGTAACAGCCGACTGTGTGCCATTCGGCTTCGGGGTTCAAACAGAATCAACAAGCATCGCGAGAAGTGCTACTTGTTTGTTATCTCCGCGAAAGCTCAAATGATTGCACTAGTTGCTCGGTCAAGGAGGACTTCTATCGGCAGCTTTATCAGCTCTTGACTAACGCCAAATGTCTTATGTCATCGTCCTTACTGTGGATTTGTATGCACGGGTTGGCCACCTGTTACAATTCAAAAGTCACTTTGGTGGTCACCCCGCACTCGAGAAGCGCAGAAAACGGGGAGAGACCTCATTTTGTGTGAATATAACCATATGTTTCTCTCGAGCATCAACTTCCGGTACACGAAGAGGCGTTTCGCAACTTGTCGTCCCCTTTCGCCAAAACATGCGTGGTCCCAAACTAATCACATTACAATCAGCCGTAGATGGCGTGGCAGCTTACGGGACTGCAGGTCCCTTTGGTCCACCTTCACTGACTGATCATACACTGGTATGCGCGAAATTTCTGCACGTGATTTTGGGGGTCACCAAAAGCGAACAATGGAACGATGGAACAATGGGGTATTACGAGTACAAAAAGCATTGCCTAACAGGTCCCATGAGATGGAGATTATTGCGAAAAGTGCATTGCATGATAAAGTGCAAAGCGGTTTGGTGGACACACCACAAACTTGTGAAGAATGGTGGGGATGTACGCGTCTGAAACGTGTAAATCCATTAATCCATCGGTTGGGAGTTTGGTAAGACACCGTTTGATTGTGTTTTGTAGCCCCTGGCTAACAAGTCATAAAATGCAATGTAAATGAGACAACATGTCGTCACATTGTTCTTTTTTAAATATCGCCAGATTGGGAGCAGTAACGACCTAAATAGGGAGAGCTTTCCAAGGCTGACACACGTGGAGGAGAAATTTCGACGGCATTCAAGCCGGCTATACTGAATTGTTAGTTTTAGAGTATGACCTCTTAGGTTAGTATTATGGTTCAGTTCCAGCAGCGGACGGCAAATGTGGTTTGGGTTCTTCAGAATCTGGTAAACCATTATGAGACTCTCCCGAAAAAGCCGATATCGACTGCTGTACATTCTTAGAGATTCCAGTTTATGCTGATAGGACAGATGAAAGATGCCACTGACATTCTTGGTTACTCTTTCTTGAGGAGTCCTGAGGGCAACGTGATCCCGTTTCTGCCACGGCTGCCACGCCTGAATAGCATATTTCACGTGTGGTCACACGTAGGCGTAAAAAATTTGGGAAAATAATGGGGGTTCAAAGTGACCAAAGGTTCTGCGATGCAAGCCGAAGTGTTGATTGTCGGTTCTCGTCGCCTTATCTGCTTGTTTTTAACACGGTAGACCATCCTGACCAATACGCCTAAGTCAAGCTCCTGAGCGGCCTTCTCCAAGGTGTGGTCACCAAGCTTGTAAACGCTCATCGGCTGGTGACGCAGATGGATCATCTTGCACTTAGCTATGTTCATCTGCAGTAGGTTCCTCTTTGGCCATTCATAAATGCAAACATGATCATGCTGGAGTAGATCGTAATCATCAAAGTTCTTAATCGCCCGCCATATCTTGACGTCATCTGTGAAAAACAGGATATTTGAGGGGATAACTCTTACCAGGTCTTGATAAACACCAAGAATAAGCGCTGTCCCCGCACTGAGCCCTGTGGGACACCACATACTATCTCAATCGGGTTAGAGAATGATCCCCTAACGCGTACTTGAGGCTTCCATTGATGAAAAACAGTTGCAGATCCAACCAAGTACATGATCTCCGACTCCTTAGCTCTGTAGCCAGTGAAATGGGATGCGGTGATCTAGGCGGTAGAAAGCTTTGTAGAAGCCCAGATAAATGACGTCAACTCCGACCCCATCATCAGCCACTTCCGTACCACTACCTCGTGCAATCAGTAGGTTGGTGGTGCATGACCGGTGTTGACGGAAGCCATGCTGCTCCGGTACCAAGATGTTGCATTTTTCCAGGTAGTCCATTAAAGCCTCAGCGACGACTGCTTCCATCTCCTTCGCGAGCACAGGGAGGAGAGTTACTGGGTGATAGTTGGCAAGATCTAAACGGCTACCACCTTGAAAAATTGGCATGATAATGCCACACTTCCACATAGTGTGGACTTGTTGTTGTACGTCAACACACCTTTGAAAGAACTGTGACAGTGGTTCAGCTAGCTTGTTGGCCACAGCCTTCATTGCCTTCGGGCGGATGTTGTTTGCTCCCGGAGAACTATGCTCACGCAGTGAGAGTAATTTCCTACGCACAATTGATGAGTTGAAAAGTATATGTGTACACAGTGGAGTCAGGAATGTGCATGACGTTATGGAACAGGTAGAGCCTGTGAGTTCGAAGTTTGTGGCGTATTTTAGCCGCAGGGCATTAGCTGCTTCTTGGACGGTTTATACGCTACCGCCTGTTGTGAAAAGTGGAGGGATTCCATGCTTCACTTTACGAAGATTATTGACGTGCCTATATAGCAGTTTGTTGTTTGCCATGAATTGTTTGGCTAGGCTCTGTTGGTAAGTTACTTTGTACTCACGGACAAGTGCAGTGCAATAGTTGTGATGAGTCAGGTAATTGCTCCAAGTCTCTAAGTCGGATTAATTTTGTAAGCACACCATGCTGCATTCCTTATCGCCAGGCATTTATTAGTCCTCCTCATTAGAATTGAATGCATTTTTGCGGGACGAGCGGGTTTGGTCTTTAATGCTCTGTTGACGATGTCGCTGAGTCTATCAATGAACTCTGCCCCAACGTTTTAAGATGACTGTTGTTTGAGAATTCCCAAGCAGCTGCGTCGGCGAGTTCTTTCCATACGTGGTACCGTGTGATTGTATGAGTTAGTTCCGAGTGTACAGATGGATACTCTGGATAACACACATAGTTAAACGTTATTACTACATGGTCACTGAGACCTAATGGACTAGGCATTAATAACTTGCCAACCATGAGCTCTTCATTTGTGAGCGCAAGGTCCAATACGGACGGTTTAGTTGATGTCCTGAATCGAGTGGGCGCGATGACATGATTGCACAAGGGAATATTAGCGACCGTGCAAGTCTGCTTTGAACTGTTTACTGGGCGATGCCTAAACGTGCAGATCGTGTAGACTGAAGTCTTTGGAGACGAGAATGTGGCTGTACCTCGTGCGTGTTACCCTGTTCAAGCCACGTATCAAGCGTGAATCCATTTCCGGAGTGGATGTTGGAGGCGGTAAACGACAGCCACGAGGTATGCGTCCTTGTGTCATAGTCGGAGACCGCAACAGAGTGAGTCGTTAACATGAGTTTCCAGATCACCAACTATTACACATTGTAGATCGCTCCGGTAGTAGAGTAGGACCCCACCTCCTCTGCTGGGGCGGTCGTTCCGGATGAGTGACATTCCGGATATGTCAACCTCAGCATCAGCCACCGCTTGGTGTAACCAACTTTCAGTAATAGAAATTAGGTCCCAAGCATTCGCAACCTGACGTAGCCAAAGTTCGGTAAATTTACTGCGGAGCCCTTGGGCGTTAGTGTACATACACGAAATTTCTCAGATTTAAGCTATGTTTTGATGGTTGTGCAACTCATACGTGGATTTTCGCCGACCAGTGAGTGGCCGACGACTAATCGTTTTTTCGATGTGCACTTAGAAAGAGGTTTAATGTCTTATCCCTCGTCCGCGTAGTTAGTCCCTTGTTTAATCTTCGACGTACAGTGTAAGGTGTCGGACCAATGTCGTCCTCTACAGGTTGTATGGGCTCATTCGACACACTACTGGTGCATTGTTCTTTTATAGATCCCATCGCGTTTGGTTCTTTGAGTGGCATATCGCTGACTGTGCTCAGCCGAAGCTCAGACGGTAAGCTGCAACGGAACATGTACCAGCTTTTTAGCATTCGTTTTACCATATGCTTTGACTGTAGCACCACCTTCAACACTCTCGGGCCACTTCCTTTGTGGTTGGGTGAGGTACGCAGTCCTTACACCGATTTCGCCAACACATCATTCAAGCAGAGTGTTTCACGATTATAACACCACTATTCTTTAGCATGTGTTATTATTTCTTGCTCACCACATGCTTCATTTGCAGGAACCCAGTAAATGAGTATGGTTCTTGATGAAGTTTTCTTCCGGTAGTTCTCTAAGGTGCGGTTAACTCGATAACGCTCGTTCCATGGGATGTCTGGAAAGATACGGATGGAACAGTATTTATTTCTCAGACTACTTGTCTACAGTAGTACTGATTCTATTTTAGTGACAGAGTTCAGCACAACGCGCAAAAGTCTTGGCTCTCCGAAATGCTTCGAGTTGGGGTGTCGCGTAATGCGCACTACGTGTACTGGTTTCAATACAACTCCGATTAGGTTATTAGTAATATCCCACTGGTTAACGTCATCCAATCGCCTGCCTCTTATTTATGTCGAGTTTGATTCTGGGATATTGGAGCATAGTAGGCTCAGTACAAGTAGTTGTTTCTTTACATCTTTCGGCATGTCGCGGTTAGGGATTGAAATACTCTGGGATGTACCGCAGGAAACTGTTGGTGATTGTACTAGTAGAACACCGCTACGCTCCTCAGTTTCCGATCCAGTTGGGGGTGATGTTACTTTAAAATGACGGCTCTTCTTGGTAGCAACTCTAACCTAACTTTCGCTAGCACTGGCTTGCTCTTTTTCTACGTACTTCGTCGGGAGTTTGGAAGTAGCCTTACGTGTAGTTACTCCGATCGAACTGCGAACTGCTTTAGTCAAATATGAGAAAAGTGTGGTATTGGAACAGCAGTTGATGTTGTGGACACTAGGTGTCGGGTTGCTTAAGGTGTTACTAGCCGTTCTTCACGGGAACAGATTAGCACTTAGGGAGAAGGATTGGGTTGCACAGTCCGCTCCGCTTATCGCAACCGTAGTGATTTTAGTAATCGCCATTTCCTCAAACTTGGCTGGTAGCTGGTCATAATTCTGAGATAATAGGAGCACGCTTTTATCAGTGAGATACATGTGCATTCCACGCAGAACCATAGAGAGTCTGGTTTGTTTAATAACTTGGCCTGACTAGGTTTAACTCGGAGGCATCTCGCATGGAAGAACTTGCAACAGTTATGGCACAAAATGCCCCTCTTAACAAGTTTGGTACATGATCCACATAGGTCTTTAGACTGTGGCACATTGGGCATTGCGCTTTTTGCGTGACTCACCCATCATGTTAAAATGTTCTTCTGTTATTGATGTTGTCGGCAAGGTCACAGTGTTCACGTTGCAGTTGTGTGCTTGCAGACTGTCCTCTCTGGCGTGCCAGTCAAATGCGATTGAGAATTTTCGTGGTTAATACCATAGATTGCGCCGGGTGAATTTGCCTTGAGACCTGTGGCAAGCAATGTTGGATTTGAACGAGTGACAGTTCGTTCGAAAGCCGTTGAAAAGGTCTATCGAGTGAGATCAAACAATGTCGCCGATGGTTGGAGTTAGGCAACATTTGGAGCTTGGATATTCGCGAAACGCTGCCCGAAATTTAGAATTTAGGGCAAATGTAGGATGCACTAGCGTATACTCGAGAAAATAGTACCTAAAGGTGGGGCTTTTAAAAGCACGACGAATGAGTATAGATCCAACGGTTTGCACCAAACTGCCGCTTAGCCTCAGTGAAACAATCATGGGTGCACAAGGGTGCGATTTACATGCAGGTTCGCTCAAGGTCACGTCACGACAACCGGCAAAACTGATGTAAACAGATTAACAGATTCCTCGGTCCAAGCTAGCTATCAGTTTTCACTGGCATACGCACTCAGTTGCAATCCACCGAAGGACTTAGAGTAACACTGGACTAGTATACAGAATGCGATAATCACTTCCGGACTGGCAAGTTATGACATAACTAGACGCCCCTTAAAGGCTTGGATCTCAGCTCGTTCTCTGGAGCTGTACAATAGCCGTAAAAATACCTTGGCGGAGACATATTGAAACAAGCGGCGCCGCTGTGCCAATCGGCTGCTCAAGCAAGGCCTAGGCAAGAATCGCGAGGCATGGTGATCTAAGGGTACATTAGAGATGGAGACCGCTGCCCTTTCTGGAAACACTCGTAGAATTGTCCAAATAATACGGTCCACTGGCCTCGGGAAGCCAGGTGTCAGTGAAGTAATTTACGAAGTGGATGTGTCTCCGATCACCAACCAACGGCAGCGTTTGAATCCTTGGACCGAGTACTTTCATTCACGGTCAACTGGCCTCCACCGTCCATCCGTGCATGCGGTCCATCTTGTTGTTTCCCCTGACTCGTTCTAATTAATGCACCCAGTGTAACGGGGTTTAGGAAACCAGTCTAGTATGCTCGACCTTACCACCTAAGCGCAGGTTACCGGAGTCAGTGGATCAGTTCGATCGAGAGAACGCGTGAACCCACCGGGAGACACAGCGATGGCTGGACAGCGAATCACGAGTGGCACACGTATCCAGAAACCGCCAAGCCGGATTGGACAATAGAGCATAGAGGGCGCACTGGCAACTCGAGAATCGCTATCAACGGCAAGTTTCAGAGTGCAAAGCCAAATATGAGTGGCCCAAAGAAATATGGCAAATCAGATGCCCAGCAGGAAAGACGTGATCATTGCGCGAGACAGGAAGACAGCGACCGAAGAAGAATAACATAACCCAATGAAATAAAAGGGGAACGCGACCAATGAGGTGAGCCGAAAAACAGGAGACCCACTGAGAAGGCTCGAAGGTTAACAGTGTTTATTTCCTTTAAATAGGCTACACCATACTGAATAAACGCCTGTTTTCCGCCCGCCGCCATCTTGACTTTTGTTCGTGTCCGTGTCACTTAACATGGTGACAGAGGAGAAGAAGAAACCGACGCCCAAGATGCAGCTTGTAGTTGGAGGTCAACCGGCGATTCCGTTTCCATCCCCTTTGCAGATGACTGAGAGTTCTCTACGAGACAGTTGGCGAATTTGGAAGAGCAAGTAGGCGGATTTCGCAACACTGACTCAGCTGGACGCCCAGCCGATGAACTACCAACTCGCAATGTTTAGGCACGCTATTGGTGACGATGCAAGGAGGGTTATGGAACACTGAAGTTTGGCGACCAGAAGGCGGATCTATCCGAAGTGATGCGGACATTTGGCGAGTTCCGCGAAACGCGTGTGAACGAGACCAACCAACGATATCTGTTTTTTTGGACGCGATCGTTTACCGGGGGAGTCTTTCGAGAGATACATCACAGAACTGAAGCTCCTGGCACGAACTTGCAATTTCCGTGAATGCATGAAGGAGTCACTGATACGGGATCGCATCGTTATTGGGATAAGGAACGATGAACTCACACGCCGGTTTCTGCGACAAAGGAACTTGTCACTGGAACAGTGTGTCGACATCTGCCTCAGTGAGGCAAGAACAGATCAGCAAGTCTAACATCTGCGCGCCGAAAAGAATACGGAGTTGTTCGCAGTATCCCGAACCGAGGGACGTATCCCGAGATCACCCGATGAACAGGTAACTGATTGCCAGTTTTGCGGCCGCAGGCACCAAAAGAAGAAGGAGAGTTGTCCAGCGTGGGGTCGGACGTGCGTGAAGTGCTCCAAGAAAGGTTGTAATGACCTGGAGATTCCCCTGTTTGGCTGCCGCATGCCGCGTAAAATATTACAAAATCACAAAATTATATTTTCTCGATGTACATAGCAAATTAGTCGCTCACCTGTTTGAACGTTGCTCGCGTTTGTTTGAGTCAACATAGCATCCGCCTTCGAAGGGCGCGACACTCATCGGCTCCGCGGCCATCTTTACTATCCGCGCACGCGATCACAACTTTCCCCTAGCTAGCTATCTTCCGGTGCCTTATTTTTAGCACTAGATAGCGTTTCGCCCCACTTAATAAATGTTTCCTAGCGTTACTTTTGGTGTTCTCCACTCACCGGAGGTTGGCCTTATATTCGCGTATTTTTTCTAAAGCGTACCGAGCTTGCTTCTCGCTTTATTGGTAACCCTGACTTTTGGTCATTATCCGGTGAGTTTTCGTTAACCTTTCTTTTCAGATTTGGCCACATTTTTTCACTAACCCGTCTGATTTTCACTTTTTATTTTCCGGTTTAATCTCGTTGGCTCGCTATTTTGCTCGCTATGGAAACTGATCGCGTAGATTCTGACGTTCAGATCGGAACAGTTACGCTTCCTATCCCACTTTTTCGCGGGACTAATCCTAAGTCTTGGTTTGGTCAGCTAGAGTCGCAATTTTCTTTGCGTGGTATTAGGTCCGAAAAGACCAAGTTCCACCTTGTCGTTTCCGCGCTTCCGCTAAATGTCATCGATGACATTGATGACATTCTAGATCTTCCTGACGACCAAAAGACTTACGATGCAGCCAAGACAGCTGTTCTGAGAAGAACAGGCTTATCCGATCGACAACGAGTTACGAAACTCCTCAAGGAAACCGATCTTGCCGATCTTAAGCCGTCTCAACTGCTTCGGAAAATGCAGAGCCTAGCTAAGCCCACTTCAATAGATGATTCTTTTCTTCGGGAAATGTGGTTGCAACGACTTCCGCGCGAGATGCTACACATCCTCTGCGCTAGTGAGGATGCATCTTTATCCAAACTGGCCGATACAGCCGACCGAATTTGGGAGTCGTACGGCCAGGTTTCGCAGGTCCAGACGAAACCGGACAACGATATCGCCACGCTTAAATCCCAGATGGCAACATTGACTCGACAATTCGCAGACTTTTCGGCCTCCGGACATAACCGCTGTAAATGCTCTAGGAGCTGTTCGCGTTCACGTTCGAACTCTCCTTCGCGATCACCGAATGGAAACGGTTACTGCTGGTACCACGAACGATTCGGCCGGCAAGCTAAATCATGTCGCATGCCCTGTTCCTTCAAACGACAACAGCAGGGAAACGGGCGAACCAGCACGTAGGGGCGACGGACGGAGCTGGTAAACGCAGTCTCCTTTTCTTCGTCACCGATCGTAGAACCGGAGTTCGCCATCTCGTCGATACTGGCGCAGAAGTCAGCGTTCTCCCGCGTGATACAAAAGACTCGACCGAAAAGGTGACTAGCTCATTGCGCGCAGCTAACGGGACCATTATCCGCGTATTTGGTCAACGCTCGCGCAAGCTGAATCTCAGCCTCCGACGCGCTTTCAAATGGATATCCCTTGTTGCGGATGTTCAAACGCCTATCCTTGGTCTCGACTTCCTACGTCATTACGACCTACTCGTCGACGTTAAGCGACACCGTCTAGTCGACCGCCTTACGAATCTCGCAGTCATTGGGACTTTGACCGACACCGCGTCAATCAGTCCCGTGTACGCGACTCAACTTAGTTCACTCGTCGGGCAAACGCTGCTCGATAGTTTTCCGCAGACCTTCCTTCGTGCCGTCCCGTTGCCTTCCGCAACCGACGCCGCGACACATCATATCGTTACGAAAGGTCCGCCGGTGTTCACAAAAGCCAGGCGCATGACCCCCGACAAGCTCAAAATTGCACGCTCCGAATTCGAGCACATGCTAGACTTAGGCATTATTCACCCGTCTAAGAGCCCGTGGGCGTCGCCTCTACACATGTTGCCTAAAAAGTCAGGAGACTGGCGTCCATGTGGCGACTATCGCGCTCTCAATAACGCTACCGTCCCCGACCGCTATCCGATTCCGCACATTCAGGACATCACGGCTAGCCTGCGTGGCGCCCGTGTGTTCTCGAAGATCGATCTGGTTCGCGCTTACCACTAGATCCCTGTAGCCGAGGATAACATTCCAAAAACCGCAGTCATCACGCCTTCCGGACTTTTCGAATTCTTGTGAATGCCCTTCGGTCTTCGCAACGCAACTCAGACTTTTCAACGCTTCATAGACTCTGTCACGAGAGGTCTCGACTTCGTTTACCCTTATATAGACGACATCTTAGTAGCTAGTTCTTCCAAAGAACAGCACGCGGAGCACCTCAAGATGCTTTTCGAGAGGTTAGCCTCTAATAGCATTACTGTCAACGCTGACAAATGCATCTTTCAGCAACCATCTATCGAATTTCTCGGTCATCGAATTGACCAGCATGGCATACGGCCGCCCGAAGACCGAGTCAGCGCTATTAAGGACTTTCCCATTCCGACTACTTTGGCCGCCATCCGCCGTTTTAGTGGGATGCTCAACTACTACCGTCGATTTCTGCCACGTTGTGCAGACTTGCTCAGTCAATTGACCGACTTACCTCGTGGACGCAAGAATGGCAACGTCGAGTGGACGCCCGCTGCAACCGAAGCCTTCAAGACCTGCAAAGAGGCCTTGGCTGAAGCCGTTATGCTTCACCATTTCGACCCCAAAGCTCCACTCAGCGTTGCAGTCGATGCATCGGACACCGCCATTGGCGCCGTCCTGCAGCAATTCACTGAAGGATGCTGGAAGTCACTCGCTTTCTACTCCCGACGCTTACAACCGGCAGAAGCCAAGTACAACACGTTCAGCCGCGAACTTTTGGCAGTTTATTCTACCGTCCGACATTTCAGGCACGTTTTAGAAGGTAATTCGTTCGTTATCTTCACCGATCATAAGCCGCTTATTTACGCCTTTCGAAATCAATCAGCTCGACACTCACCACGTGAGGTTCGTCAGCTGGATTTCGTGGCTCAATTTTCCACTGACCTCCGACACATTTCAGGTCAGAATAACGTCGCTGCTGGCGCTCTTTCGCGCGTCTTCGCCATCCACACCGCTGGCCATACAATCGACTTATCTACCTTGGCTACCGCGCAACTGACCGACACTGACTGTCAGAACGTCAAACAAGGTCCGTCGCTACGAATCACGTCGCATCCACTGCCATCATCTGGTGGCACAATCTTGTGCGATACTTCTACTGGACGACCTCGACCCGTCGTTCCAGAAACCTTCCGACGTCTAGTTTTCGACACACTTCATAACATCGCTCATCCAGGCATCCGAGCCGCGATCAAGCTCATATCCGAGAGATACGTTTGGCTCGGAATGCAACGCGATCTTAAGCGCTGGGCACGCGGTTGTCTAACGTGTCAGCAGGCCAAGATACAGCGGCACGTGTCCGCTCCGCTTGGTCATTTTCCGCAAGCGTCAGCTCGCCTCGCCCATGTCCATCTCGACATAATTGGACCCTTGGCACCATCCAGAGGAATGGTCTACATCCTGACCATGATCGACCGATACACCCGTTGGCCCGAGGCCATACCTATACCCGCCGTATCCGCGGACACCGTAACGCGCGCTTTCGTTGAGCGCTGGCTCGCTTCACATGGCTGTCCAGCCACTGTGACTACCGACCGCGGTCCGCAGTTCGAATCCTCGACATCCAACGATTTTCTCAAAGTCCTCGGATGTCAACGCATCCGGACTACCGCCTATCACCCGCAATCCAACGGCATGGTGGAACGTTTCCACCGACAGCTGAAGGCCTCACTTAGTGCCGCTAATGCACTAAGTTGGACCGAAGCACTACCTATGATACTACTTGGTATCCGATCAGCTCTTAAAGCTGATTTACACACGTCCAGCGCCGAACTGGTATATGGACAACCTCTTCGACTACCTAGGAACTTCTTTTCTGGAAACCCCAGAACACCCCGCTACGACGCGAATTACGCTGGGCAGTTAGCCACGAGCATGCGTCATATCAAAGTAACCGACGTTCGAGAACAACAACGCAAATCGTTCGTTTCACAAGATCTACTGCATTGCGCTTACGTTTTCCTTCTAGTCGATGGTCTACGCAGACCACTCGAACGACCCTACGAAGGTCCATTTAAGGTTCTTAAACGTAAGGACCGCGTATTCGTTATCGACCGCCACGGTAAACGTGAAACTGTCTCTATCGACCGTCTCAAGGTTGCCCTTGTGGAACCTGAGATCGACAATGACTCTCGTCCACCTTCGGATGAGTCAACGCAGCCTCTGATCGACGACACGCCTACTTCCGATGCTACGAAGCATTCTTCGACTAACCCTTCCGACTCAATTCCTTCCGATTCTATCGAGCCGAAATCTTCCTCGTCCGACAAAACTGCTGGATCGACAACGCCTCCGACCGAACGTCCGAAATCGACTAGGTCAGGTAGGCGGGTTCATTGGCCATCGCGATTAAAAGCTTAGTCTTCTTTTCATTCTTTCTTTCCCGCTTCCCTTTTGCTTGTGGCCTAACCTGCCCAACAAAACGTTTTGAAAACCCAAAAAAATTTGCAAAACGTTTTGAAAGCCCAAAAACCGCAAAATCGTTTTGAAAACTTAAAAAGAAAATCGTTTTGAAAACACAAAATGGTTCTCGCTTTATTCGCTTATCACACTCGGCAAGTGCTATCGCCTTTTGTCAACTCTGTCGCTCGCACCTGTTTGACACTCCGCGTTTCCGCTTCTTGTTCATATCCCCGACACGCGGACGTTCAACGACAATCGAATGTTACGTTTTCGGACACTGCGTGCTCAAACATCATGTGCTGTGACACTACGCACTCGAACGCTAAGAACATTTCCCTCATTTTGTTTTTGGCACCTGTAGGGATGACACGGGTGGGAGCCCCCTAACGTCCGATCGCATTGGTTCTCCCCCAGCAGCTGCACCAGGTTTCACCGCCTGGTCTTGCAGAAGACTGGCCGACGACGGACAGTCCTCACGTAGATCGAAGGGTCACCTACGGTTCTCTTCTAAGAGGGGGGCTGTGTAGTGACCTGGAGATTCCCCTGTTTGGCTGCCGCATGCCGCGTAAAATATTACAAAATCACAAAATTATATTTTCTCGATGTACATAGCAAATTAGTCGCTCACCTGTTTGAACGTTGCTCGCGTTTGTTTGAGTCAACATAGCATCCGCCTTCGAAGGGCGCGACACTCATCGGCTCCGCGGCCATCTTTACTATCCGCGCACGCGACCACACCTTTCCCCTAGCTAGCTATCTTCCGGTGCCTTATTTTTAGCACTAGATAGCGTTTCGCCCCACTTAATAAATGTTTCCTAGCGTTACTTTTGGTGTTCTCCACTCACCGGAGGTTGGCCTTATATTCGCGTATTTTTTCTAAAGCGTACCGATCCTGATTCTCGCTTTAAGGTCACTTTGCTCGTTGCTGTAGATCATACAGAGTGAGTTCGGTTGCCGACGATGCCAGAGAACGGGAACAAGAATTGTTGATAAACAATGTTTATGGCCGGACGAAAAGCAAGTGCGTGTTTGCAACACTTTTGGTTCTAGGACAACCGGTAAGTTTTCAGCTAGACTCCGGGGCAGAGGTTAACATCTTGCCTGAAACATACTGCAAGGGGGTGCGATGTGAAGAAACTCAAAAGTGTCTCAAACTGTGGAACGGCTTAAGGCTGCAACCGAAGGGCATCATCATTTTGGAGACGGTCAATCCAAAGGAAGGAACAGAGCACCCGCTGGAGTTCCTGATAGTTTCGGAAGACCTTATGCCCATTCTGGGCATTGATTCTATCCAGCGTTTTGGTTTTGTTTCTTTTAACAACGAACGTTTTGTTCATGTGTGTGACGTCGAGGCAGATATTTTTGATAAGTACTCGAGTGTGTTTGATGGCGGAGTAGGGATGTTCGAGGGACCCGCTCACTTATCGTTAAACGAGCTAGCAACACCGGTGGCGTTACCAGCTAGGAAGATGCCAATTGCCTTGCGAAAATTTCTTGAATGAGTTGTAACATCTCTGTAGTCTGGTAGTGATATCTAAAGTTGACAAACCGACTGATTGGGTCAGCCACGTGGCGATTATTACAAAAACGTCAGGCGAGCTGCGTATATGCATTGATCCGAAACCGCTTAATGCCGCACACAAGAGAGAGTATTTTACGTTACCGACACTAGACGACATGCTGCCGGTGTTATGCAATTCTAAAGTGTTCACGAAAGTCGAGCTCACCTCTGCGTTCTGGCACGTAACACTAGATGATGAGTCGAGCTACATGACAACTTTCGGAACACCATTCGGGCGGTTCCGTTGGCTTCGTTTACCGTTTGGACTGAAAGTGTCTAGCGAAATCTTCCAGAAGCGACTAATGCAAGCGTTGGACGATCTACAGGGAGTATTCTGCGTAGCGGACGATGTGTTGGCTTTGTCGCCACTCGTGAAGAGCACGATCAGAACCTTCGTAGCTTTCTACAACGTTGTGTTGAAAGAAACATCAAACTGAGACGCGAAAAGATCGAACTACGCATTACAGAGGTTATGTTTCATGGACATGTGTTAAGCGCGGAAGGGCTAAAACCAGATCCTGAGAAAGTAAGAGCTATAAGAGATATGCCGTCCCCCACAGATGTGAAAGCGGTTGGCAGGCTAAATGGGATGATCAATTAGCTGAGCCGGTTCCTGCCCAAGTTAGCTGATGTTATGACACCGATCAGGAAGTTGACTCATAAGGGCGAAAGCTGGCATTGGGGTGCCGAACAAGAAGAGGCCTTCCAGGCAATCAAGGAACTCATCACTAACGCACCTGTTCTCGCCTACTATAATCCGCAACTCTCCCTCGAGATTCAATGCGACAGCAGTCAATTTGGTATCGGGGCCGTACTCATGCAGAATGGGAAACCCATCGATTTTCACAGTAGGACGTTGACAGAGACCGAGCGTCGTTACGCCAAGATAGAAAAAGAGATGCTTGCAGTGGTTTACGCCGTCGAACGTTTTAATGACTATACATTTGACCGGAAGACTACAGTGTTTACAGGTCACAAACCGTTGGTTTCCATTGCCAACAAGCCGCTACACGTTGTTCCCCGCCGCTTACAGAGAATGCTTATTCGCCTTCAAAAGTACGACCTAGAGATTGTGTATCGACCTGGTCCCGAAATGCATATCGTAGACACGTTATCCAGGGCATATCTGTCAGACACACGAAAAGAAGACGAAGATCCAGATTTTGTTCATGCAGCACAACTAGTAGCTGTTACCGAGGAACGACTGAAACAGCTCCAGCAGTGCACGGAGGAAGACGGGTTATGCAAGCTACTGAGGCAAACAATACTAAGTGGCTGGCCCAAGAACAAGAAAGATCTACCAGGAGAGCTGACCCCGTTTTTACATTTTCGTGATGAACTCATTGTCCAAGATGGGTTGATATTCAAAGGCAATAGGATACTAATCCCCAAAGCGTTGCACCGCGCGATGACAGAGCTTGTCCACTATGCACATTTAGGAGTCAACAATCGTGTGGCCAGAGCGCGAGAGCTAATGTGTTGGCCGGGAATGACCAGCCAAATACGAGATTACGTCTCAAATTGTCTGGCATGCCGAACACACGACGTACGTCAGTCAAAAGAACCGATGATGCTCCGTGACGTTCCGGACAGGCCCTGGCAGATGGTCGCAGTAGACATCTTCATCCACGATGGAGAAAGTTACTTAGTGTTGGTTGATTATTTCAGTGACTACTTTGAAATCGATGCTCTTGCTACGACCAGTACAGACGCAGTGGTGAATAAGCTACGATGTCAATTTGCTCGTCACGGAATACCGGAGGTATTAGTCTCGGACAACGGGCAACAGTTCGTTAGCGCAGAGTTCGAGAGTTCAGCAGAAAGTGGGATTTCCATCACCGGCTTACTAGCCCATATCACAGCCAATCAAATGGAAAGGCCGAGTCGGCGGTAAAAGAAGCAAAGAAGGTGCTTACCAAAGCTAAGGAGACTCAGGAAGACCCTTATATTATGTTGCTGGAACGCAGAAACACGCCATCAACAGAAATTGGGCAAGTCCGGTGCAGCGACACTTCAGCCGGAGGACAAGAACGTTGATACCAACTGCGTCAAATCTGCTAATACCTTGATACACGAGTGATTTCGAAACAGAATGCTTAGGCAAAAGAAATACTATGATCGCGGGGCGAGAAAACTCCAACCTCTAGCAGTGGGAGAAGAAGTGTGGGTGCAACCAGTACCAGGATCAGAGGAACACTGGAGGAAGGGTGTTATTCAGAGCCGCAAGGGAGAGAGAAGCTACGAAGTGAAGGTTTGGGGCACTACAATTAAGCGGAACCGCGTACAGGTCCGGAAAACAGGTTGTATGCGTTTTACCTAGATGGAAAACCGACAACAGCAGCCAAGACAGATAGGCGTCACCCATGTAGAAGGTAGGAAACTCACACGCAGCGGAAAGCAGTATGGGACATACGGCGGCGCAATCCTAACAAAACAAAAAGAAAAGGATGCATCGGGGTTTAGGAAACCAGTCTAGTATGCTCGACCTTACCACCTAAGCGCAGGTTACCGGAGTCAGTGGATCAGTTCGATCGAGAGAACGCGTGAACCCACCGGGAGACACAGCGATGGCTGGACAGCGAATCACGAGTGGCACACGTATCCAGAAACCGCCAAACCGGATTGGACAATAGAGCATAGAGGGCGCACTGGCAACTCGAGAATCGCTATCAACGGCAAGTTTCAGAGTGCAAAGCCAAATATGAGTGGCCCAAAGAAATATGGCAAATCAGATGCCCAGCAGGAAAGACGTGATCATTGCGCGAGACAGGAAGACAGCGACCGAAGAAGAATAACATAACCCAATGAAATAAAAGGGGAACGCGACCAATGAGGTGAGCCGAAAAACAGGAGACCCACTGAGAAGGCTCGAAGGTTAACAGTGTTTATTTCCTTTAAATAGGCTACACTATACTGAATAAACGCCTGTTTTCCGCCCGCCACCATCGTGACTTTTGTTCGTGACCGTGTCACTTAACACCCAGCAAAGCGGAAGTTTGACACAAGATTCGACTTCTGAAACAATGCAAGGCTGCCGGCTTAGACGGACTTCCTCTGGAGCTATTCACGTACGGCGGTATAGTGAGCATTAACCAGATGACATCGTTGTTTGCAAAAATACGGTATAAAGTAAAAGTGCCTTCCTCGTGGAGCAAACCAGATGTTGTCCTGATTTCCAAGTATGGCGCTCGTAACTCATGTAACGATCATCGCGGGATTAATCTTAGTTCGGTTGCCTCGAAGCTTTTGGCCCCTATACTGTTTCGTAGACTCTCCCCAGTACGTGAATCATACCACCGTGAAAAACAAGCTGGTTTCCGTCTCTACTGTAGATGCGTGCATTAAATCTTCACGTTCCGCCAAATCCTCTAACATCGTCACATTTCCCACAGGCTCCCTATCCTCATCTTTCTAGACAAATGAACTGCATTTGACTCAGTTGATCGACCTGCTTTATGGTGTTGCTTGCTGAAGAACGAGGTACCTAACAAGTGTACCGCCATCCTACGTGCACTTTACCATCATACCCATGACAGAGTGAGGATATACGGAAAGCTTTCTTCGTCTTTCACTGTCAATAGCAGTATGCGAAAGGGCTGTCTATTTAACAATTCCTTTGCAACTTCGCAATCGAAGACGTCCTGTCGAAGACTGGAAGATTTCCGAAATTTTTGCCTAGAGCATCTACCGGATGAGCGCTTGACCGACTAAGATTACGCTAATGATATGGTCTTACTTGCTGTCGCTCCACAGGGCACGCAGCTCAATCTAGATCTTTTGGCGGTTGAGGCATCTAAGTATAGCTTGGCCCTCACCTGCTCCTGTGCATATTCCTGAAGATGCACATATTGAACTGGTAAATAGTTTCGTCTACCTTGGAAGCTGTTTTCTGTTGGAGGCACTAACAACAACGTTTCTCTTCGCATCGCTGAAGCCCGATCAGCATTCGTCAACCTGAGGCACCTGTGGCGTCTTTGCGACCTGTTTCTCTAGTTATGGGACCGTGTTTACATTGCATCTGTTTGCTCAGTATATTTTATGGGGGCCAATCATGGTCAATTTGCGTACAAAAGCATGCATCATTTTGCTGCCTTCAACACCGATTATTTTAGGGGACGGAACAAGGAAAAGCAGGTTAAGCCAGCATTAGGCACCAGATCGACAAAGAGAAGAGGTGCCCACATGACGGACACGTGAACCGATCGAAGGCTGACATTCGAAGCAGGCAACAATCAATAGCCATTCAGATCTGGCATTGGTTTGCGAGACTTCGCGAATCAGCATCAAATAGCTGCACTGAAGATGTTACCTAGTTTGGTAACGAAACGTCTGCAGCAGAAATGCCCAGCTCGGAGAACAGGACAATCTTTTCATCCACATCCCGAGCTACAGGTATTCTCAACAATTTCCAAGCATAACTTATGTCAAGTGAAGTCGTTCGATTGGAGAGGCTTGAAGCTAACTGGGAGAATCATCGCGTTTTCAACATGAGATGTCTTAAGACTAACCTGATCCCCAAATGTCTCACAGCGAAACCTCCGGACAGTACGTACACCTCTGCAAGGATTGCGTTTAATGCTTCTAAGGCCTTCCTGAATCAGCAGATTTACGAAGCTGTTGTTCCTGCGGTATAGTGATTTAACTTGCTTCGGTTTGTTTGTGGATTTGTGTAAAAGCTTGAGTTCACCACTAGGTTCATAAGTATTTCTCCAGACAATAGGTATCAGTATATCCACACCAAGAGCAATATTGTTAATAAACGCATTTGTAGTCACAGCAGGTGTTTGAGTTCGGGAATGACGTGTTACAGTTCGTGGTATTGTCAAGTTCATTATATGAGTTCCAGTCCACAACGTCTAGATTGGGAATATGTTAAAATTTTCCTTGATGGTTTAGGTGATTCAATAGTCATATTACAAAGCACCGTGTTGTGATCACAACCAAGTATTGAATTATCAATGAATACCTAGGCGAACGAGATTCCCATCGTGAGTACAAGATCTAGGGAAGTGGCACTTCTGGCTGATCAGCCATTGAGGTGTATACATGAGATTATCAGTCCCCGCATATTTTCTGAGCGCAGGCATCACCAAGTTAACATCTGGTAGGTTGAAATCTCCACACACAAGTTAACTCTTGGAGGCAGGTGCTGGAGGCAGCACTGATCGTATCGATTTGCCTTTGGGTTTCAAACTGAGTGGCTCGGGGCGGCCCATATGTACAACCCACTGGTAGTCATTGAGCACAGTTTGATCTGCGGGAACCGCAGTCAGATTATTTCGATGGTATATGACACAGCCACCACGACATTTGTGTGAGCGATCATTGCGGAAAAGTTTATCGCCTAAGATATTAAGCTGAAAATCATTAATTTCCGATATGCACCAATTTTCCGTAATAAAAGCAAAATCGAGGGATCTCATAAATCTAAGCTTTAAATATAGAAATAATTTTGGTATGAGAGAACGAATGTTAATGACGACAGATTTGGAAGACATTGTTAACTTGTAATAAAAGGGTGGGTAAGGTTTGTTTCATAGTCATTGTATCTAAGAACTGTGTGTTATTACGTGGCTGAGGCACACTGACCTCTGCATCGTGTTGGATTGAATGGGATATATACTACAGTAAATAGGTTATTCTCTGATTAATACCGGCATGTGATATGGGCTGGATTGGTGGGGGAGGATGTGGTGGTATACGATAGTCTAAGAACGTGACGCACATCTGTAGTGTACAGGGGTGGGGGATGCTGAAGTCTATAAAATCCTTTTTGTTCTTATTGTATTGTTGCCAATTTAGTGATAAAATAGGTGGTGTTGAGTAGGTTTCGACGAGGTGGATAGAGGTTGCACCTCCTTGCATGTAATTCCGTGAGGCCTACTACCATTTGGTATGCTATTTCGGTGTCGCACACATAAGGGATTTTCCGGCTTGAAGTTGCGGGATTTGGATTCATAGCCAGAGGTACTAGTATTAAATCGTGCGCCAGCTCTCTGCGAATTATCCCAGCAACATTGTCAGTGTTACATGCAGAAGCCTGAAGAGGTACACACTCTTGGTTGTTTTAATGGAAATCTATATGTTCTTGTAGTGGTCACTTCAGAGCTGTTGAGTTTTGAGTGTTTCCGGAAGCAATTCTGGGGGATTGATTTCCGTTGCCTTTGCCTACTCCTTGATCGGTTGGTGATAAGACAAAGCTTGCTTCATTTGCGTCGGATTTAGATTTGTATTTCATGATGGTAATATGACGATTTGAGTTTTTGTTTTACTCGCCATCTCTCATAGGTAAAGTTACTGTTATTTGTTGGAAAAGCTTATAACAAGGCGAAAGGACGAAGGAGTTGGATGGGGAGTCAGCAAATGTCTCCTGAGTCGTTATATTTTCAGTTTGGTTGGCGTTTTTAAGTAAGGACAAATCACTACCGCCTGTTGAGGACCTCTCACGAGGCCGCTGAGGATCGAAATGCCGGTCATCTCATATCTTAGACAACGTAGTTGACTTGTCAAAGTCCACACTGTTCGTGACAGCATTAGTGCTGGCTTCAGTGGTAGGAATATGGGGTGTTCGGGAAGCGGAAGTTTTTGTTTCAGTGCTGGTCGCCTTTAAAGAGGCTTCTGATTGCGTTTGATGCTAACGTTTTTGATCTGACCTGAACTACTCCAAGTAGGTGGGGAAAAGACTGGATCGTGGATAGGACCAGGTAGTATTGATACAACGTGATGAAGAGTCAAGCATATGTCCCAGAACGACTGGGTTAAACGGTTCATTAATAACTGACTCACTGATAATTGGCTGGGTGGTGGCACAGTCTGGTTGGTTCGGGGGATCGCTGGCATCAGTTCATAGGCAGCATTTGAATGAGGTTTCCGTATATGACACCTCCCTCTTCTGTTGACATGACTGCCTGGAGCCTCCAGCCCTTGAGTCCATATGAATCGGTCCAGTGGTCGTCGATTCCCTATTGGGCGTTTGCGTACTGTATCCAATGCTGCTACCGACTCCTGTCTTGCATTTTCCACTCAACGCGAATTTGCGTCTATTAGGTTCGACAACGAGAACTCCTCCAATAACATCTGAATATAAAGCTTGGATTTGTGGTGAGGTAAACAATGAGTACTGCCGGAGCGGAGTCTGAACTGGTTAATGTGGTGGTGGCACATTTCACCACGGACCTCTATTAGGTAAGTGACTCGACCAATTTGTCTGGTAACTGCACCCAGAACCCAGCTGTTTTTGAATTAGCGGAAATCTCTTGCTCATACCAGGTCACCGAGCTTTAGTTCTTGCACGATCACCCACTGCTGGTGTTGTGACACTTCTGTACTTTGTAGGTCGGCTAATTGTTTTGCTTCAGGATAATTGCATCCCAAACAGACCTGATTTGTCTGCATTTCTGACGGTGAAATTTCATTACATGCGGGAGGTGAAATGAGTCGAAATCCCATCCGGTTGGTTTGTATACACTCGTTCGTAGGACCGTCCCACCGCGATTTAAGCAGTGCCCGCTTGAACATGTCAACAAGACGCTCTACCTGACCATTAGATGGAGGGTGGAAGGGTGGGGTTCGCATAAGAGTCACACCATTGGATTGACAAAATCTCACGAATACCTCCACAGTGAACGGTGGTCCATTGTCGGACAGAAGTGTTCCGGGCAAACCCAAACGACTGAAAACCTGGCGCAACTGTATGATGGTGATTGATGCAGTGGTTGAGGTCAACATTGTCATGACCTTTTGGACACAGCGTAGATTACTGTGTGATATGAGCCGCCCTCAACCGGACCTGGATACTTGTGCGTCTGAGGGGTCTCCTTAAGATCAGTTGAAAATTCTACACATACACACACACACACACACACTGGTGGAGCCATTAGCCTTTCGTACTATCAAACTTGGAGCAGTCCAGTCAGAGTAATCGACCGGCTGTATGACATCAGCTTTTTGCAAACGATTAATTTCTTATTCACCACTGGTTAGGGCAGAATGCGGTACTGGACGTATTAGAGGAAAAACGGGTTTAATATCTGTTCTCAACTGCTATTGGGCTTATATTTTGGTACAAGGTCCGAGGCCGTCCTAAAATACCAGAGATTGCGTGACCCTAATCACGTATGGCGTCACTTGCTGCAACTCTACCATAACACGAATCTCAGAGGTAACCCTCTGAAATAGTGTGCACAGTTTAGCCACCTGGAATGCCGGCGAAATTCTCTTTCTCTTCGGGTTTGCCAACCCTGGAACTCTCTCCCGAACTTCGTTGTTTCCTCCCACACCTTGGATATTTTCAGAAAACGATTGGGTCTTGCTGTTGGCCCTCATCCCTTCGTTGCCTAAACTGCGCAACTTTGGAATATATTAGTTATCTCTCCAAAGTGGATTAGCATGATACGTAAACCTGAGGATGCAGGACCGAAGTGAGTATTCTTGTTTTTACTTTTCACATGTAATACATCTACTATAACTGTCCCCTTATTGCCACGTCGTTCACGTTCAGTTACCACATACACTACTATTATTCAGCTGTGTATCTGCTAGATAACCGCTCAAACAGACAACCTACCTGTCTTTTGATAATTGTCGTTTTACCCCCACCATCCTTCCGGACTTGCCAAGCAACGTTTTTTATCCGACATAAATCAGTGTTCATTGTTCAAGTAGTAAAAGGTCAGACCGAGCCTTTAGCCTTTTTTTCTTAAACTGCAACCCGCCTAAGCGGAATATGGTTATTTTGGCAGCGAACATTTAGCTATTTAACTGGCCGTCAAACGTTTCTTACTTCTGTTCGAAGGAGGCCCATTTACCGTTCGTATCGCTCATAAAGCGCTCGCTTTTGCTTTGCGCGAATCATCTGACTGTATTTCAGCTCGCGAAACTCGTCATTTTGATCATATATCACAGTTCACTACTGATATTTAACATGGTTATACAGCGAGTAACGTCGTCGGCGATGCGGTGTCGCGTTTTGACCTCCATCAACTTTCACGTCAGCCAATTAACTTTGAAGACATCGCCGCTTAGCAACAAGCGGATCCGGAGTTCCAGCAGCTGACCTGGAATCCATCACTCAACCTGTCCCTCATGCATCGTGTCAACTGGGATTCCAAAATTTACCGTTGTATGTCCACTGGCAAACCTCGACCTTTCTTCTCCAAGCAGTATCGACTAATTGTATTTGCTCCCTTGCATGGTATTTCACACCCGAGCATACGTGCCACTACGAAGCTCATAACTGATCGTGCCAGCTGGCTAAACATGCGCTCGGATATCTGACAGTGGGCGAACACTGCATCATCTGTCAGAATAGCAAAATCCAGCGCCACGGCATTAAAATCTCCGGCACTTTCTCGATGCCCAGTGCCGCTTCAAACATGTTTACCTCGACAGTGTTGGACCCCTTACTCTATCCAACGCTTTTACCTATGTGCTAAAGTATGTTAACCGATTCACCCGTTGACCGCACGTAGTGTCACTAGGGGATGTTTCAGCCGAAACAGTGGTAAGAACGTTCATCGAATCGTGAATTTCCGTGCTTCATCGCGATGAGACTGGACGTTAACGTGGTGCGATGGCTTGTGTACCTCATTTATCCCTTTTGTTATGTTGGGTAGTGCATTTTGCACCTTCAGAGCCACTCAGGCCAGATTGGTCAATGTTTAGAGGCCAGACAAACTCAGTCTCCTAATCCTCCAAGTTGGGGGTTGGAGTGAGGATGGCTCCTTACTCCATGAAACGGGCTCTCGGTTGTCCAGTGCCAAAACCCCTCGGACTTGCGGAAAGGTTTTTGAACCAAAGACTTTGGTTGAGAACGTTAATATTTCTCCTGTCTAGGTATAAGAAACCTGACAGCATTCTGTCCACGCAATACAATGAACCTTTCTTTTAACAATCCCTTGACACTTCCCGTCGCAGAGGATAAAAGTGGCGCCCTATCTGTTACATCGAGCAGGGTGAATAAAGGTTTGGATACTGCTTCTCAGGCTTTTCCGTCTTCTTATTCTCCCTCTTGCGCTTGTGCATCCTTAGCGTCCCGTTCCAACTTCACTTTCATCCTTCCATTTACAATCACCACATTCTTGGCTCTCCTCACGTTGCTTGAATAGTCGCCTGTCTTCTAGTATCAACTCACACACAAATACAGGGCGTCGCTCCAATCCAGTCGACAAAAGAAGTTAGTTAGTACGCTTAAAAGTCATGTCCCCCGGTTGACATTTCCGAATAACCCACAGCGATATGTGTTTAACCTTGCAAGTGTGATACTAACCCAGACGCAGCTGAATGTCTTGTCATTAGGTCCAAAGTTTTGCATACCATGAAAGAAAATAGATCAGGCAACTTTAAAGGTGCAGTTTAAATGTCTAATTGCTCAGACTAAAGACCTGTTTTCAACCTCATCAAGTAATGTTGTGCATCTAAGCTCTAGCCTAGTTCATAGTTGTCCCGAATACCTTAAGACCAAACCATCTAGTAATAATATTATCACTAGGGAACAAATTCAGTCATTTAAAGAGCTGCGGTTGAAAAACGAGTTAATAATCTCTAATCCAGCCAAAGGATCCGGCATAGTGCTAATGGATAGGGTGGATTATATCCATAAAATACAGCACATCCTCAGTGATGAGAGTAAGCTTCAGAGGCTCATGGCAGGAAAAGACTACACACGGGAGTTAGAGAAACAGGTAACCGGTTGCGTCAGGCGAATGATGCAAGCCAAGCTTATCACGAGGAACGAATTGGAAAAGCTGAAGCCTTCAAGTGGACACCTACCGAGAGTATATGGTCTGCCTAAAGTTCACCGCCATTTTGGAGGCGGCGCGACATCACTCTTGCCCTGAAGGGTAGAGTGTACAATGCAGCGTTACGTTCGACTCTGCTGTAAGGTTGTGAAACCTGGCCGCTTAAAGCAGCGGACCTAAAGAGGCTAGTTACGTTCGGCCACCGGTGCCTTCGTAATTTAGCTCACATCTGGTGGGAACACCGCGTGAACAACGAGCTTGTTTGACGCATTGTTTACGGCCGAGGAACAGGAACTGAACCGCTCAGCACCGTTAGTTCACGCACCAGACTCCGATGGCTCGGCCATGTGTTACGCAAGCCAGCCCACCGACTCCCGCGACGTGCGTTGTTTGGGCGCCAGGGGTGTGGATGGAAGAAGAGGAGGGGTGGCCAAGCGATGACTTGGTCGAGAGGAATGAAGGTCCTCACTCCTGAGCTGGCCTTGGTTGGAGCGTCTCGGCACCCTGGTTGGGGTCCGAAAGACGATGAACACGTTTGGTTGGACACACTTGCTGATATGGCTAGGAGCCGACCACAGTGGCGTTCCTGCTGTGAGTTTCTTTGCCCCACACATCCTTCTTAGCTTCCCCACTTAACCACCATCTCATTGGTTAACCTTATATAGTTTTGCATAGTAATTTTTTGATGCGCAGCAGCCGGTTGGTAGCTTACCGGAATGATGCCCATCCGTTACCGGTAGCTCAGCCGGCTTGCACCGGTTGCGTTTTTCTTTTTTCTATGTATTGCGGCACATTAGCTGAGGTGTTCCCCACCTCTAGCTAACCTGTAGGATGATGATGAAAGAAATCAACTAGGGAAATACTTGAAGCGCTTCAAATGCAAACCGTGTTCCGGCAATCTGTGTAGGACCTTATAAATAGTGCGCAAATGGTCCACTTCTGTCTTGCTCTTGAGTAGTAAGTCGTCAAGGTATGCCCTGGTACACGGTATATCACGACGTTGTCGATCATTCTTTGGAAAAGCCTGAGGCGGAGTTAATTCCAAACGGGTCTAGTGTATTTTAAATTAATCTAAATGTGCGCTAATCGTGACAAGCTGGCTCGAAACATCGTCCATTTTCAAAAATGTCGTCATTTTGTTACTCTATCCTTAATCCGTGTATGGACCAGTATTCCGTTTAGACGTAGAAAACACCAACGCCGGATGGTAAGCGTGAAACTGTACCCTGCCCCTAACCGTGGCCAAGTAAACCTATATAAATAAATAAATAATTATTTTCTCGACGAAACGAGACACGCCGGTGCAGGCTTCATCAAGTGGTTGACAGAGCCATAGAAGCAATAAAAGCATGTGTACATCACACGACAGAAATACGTGTTGGCAAATGCATGGCTTGAACTTGCACATAATTTTGCATCGGAAGAATGCAGGGATGAAGGGCGTGATCATTGGGGTCAAAGAGAAAAGTTGCGTCGAAGCGCTATACGACCACTAGGTGTTTCTGTTACGCAAATGCTGGGTGCGGATTCGAATGGTAACGGAGATGGAGCTCAGTGTTTCCCTATTCGTAGGAGTCTGATAGAGTGTTTGATAAACACGTGCTCGCAAATATGGGATATTGAGATCATTCCTCGTGTGAAGCAGTGGGCGGTGACTGTATTTCGGTGGCGAGCCACATCCGCCACTTCGCTGTGTGGTTAAACGGCCATTTGTGCCTTTTTATGGGGCAAACGCTCGCCAAGCGATAACCCACCAAGACGAACCAATGAAAAACGGAGACCAAGCAGCGAATGCAATATCGTCATGTGATTAAGCGTGTGTAGGTACTAGCTGTGGCAAGACGCATCGGTCGTGGTTCTCCGTAACAATACCATTAGATTGTTGTCGAAGAACGTGCTGTTCCCAAGACTGCCCTCATTACATCTTTTGGTGTATTCGTGCTTCTGCGGCTGCCGTTTGGCCTAAGTAAAGTCACACATACATTTCATACGTCCATACTTGACGTTACATGCGGCTTAGATGGCGTATATCTTTATATGGACAACATTTAGTTAGCAAGCGCCTCAAAAGCAGTACCTTTGGATCACTTGCCACTGCTGTTCCGTCTTCTATACGATCATGGAATTACCGTTAACCCACTAAGTTGGAGTTAGGGAAACCGTCGTTTGGTTTTCTGGGTCCTCGGATCTCAGCGTCAGTATCGAGGCCCTTCACGAAGTCTTTGCAATCATTGCTTTTCCTGTGCCTTTGCCCTTCTCGGCGTAGTAAACTATTACCGCCGTTTCATCCCCGGTTGCGTAGAGAATGCAGCCTTTAACTGACTTGTTTCGTAGCATCAGCGTACTTTCTTTTTCACCGATGAGGTTCGAGCGTGTTTGGGAAAAACTATAATAGCCGTTGCGAACAGTGCGCAGTGGACGCATCCACAACCAGATACTCCTATTTCTCTGGTAACGGACGCTTTGAGCTAAGCGGCAGGGGCCGCCCTCCAGCCGTTTGTCGTGGGGTCTTGGCAACCATTAGGTTTCTTTTCGGAATGGTTACAACCAGCCGAAACCCGTCACTGCACGTTTGGAAGAGAACTCCTCGTAGTTTATTTCGCCATTCGCTACTTTCCATCTTCGCTTGAAAGTGGCG
This sequence comes from Dicrocoelium dendriticum, assembly GCA_944474145.2. Taxonomy (NCBI): domain Eukaryota; kingdom Metazoa; phylum Platyhelminthes; class Trematoda; order Plagiorchiida; family Dicrocoeliidae; genus Dicrocoelium; species Dicrocoelium dendriticum. The sequence goes on from OX104071.1 coordinate 22,736,247, forward strand.
ACTACGTACTTTTCACCAAACACAAAGTCTACTCAATAGCCTCATCCGCCGACAAATACTGTCCTAAAGATCTGCCCCCCAGACTATAACTCAGCTTTCACCTCAGACATACGCCGCGTCTCAAGTTTGCAAACCTTTGTCACAGACTCTTTGTCTCGCTTCAACGCAATGCCACCTAGCACAGCATCGACCTAGCAGCAATGGCCACTGCACGAAAGACCGAGCTGTTGGTTGAGCAACTCCGACGCCTAGCGCCCTCCGCATCCGCCCAATTCATTTACTAAGTTTTGAAGGAACTATGCTGCGACGTCTCGCCAACTTTTCCACGTCCTATAGTTCCGCATACCCTTCGCCGTGCCGTCTACGACACACCATAAGTTATCACATCCAGGTATTCGCGCCTAGACAAAGCTCGTCCCGCAGCGTCCGTGGGACAATACGTCAACCGAGACGTCACTCAGCCAACAACCAAAGGTGCAACGCTACGTAGCCTCACCTATTGGTCCCGACTGGCTGACATCCGCGTGGAGATCGTCGGTCCCTTTTCACCCTCTAACAGCACTGTCAACCTGTTGACTATCCTTGACCAATTTAGCAGGTGACCAGGAGCCCTTTCATTACCAAATGCTGGCAAGGGGAGATCGAGCTGTCATGAGTCGCTGGGTCTCTATACGGTTGTCCAGCAACCGTAACTACAGCCAGAGGACCACAGATCGAGTGCACCATTCCAAGCAACGTTAAAACATTAGGATGTTAGCATTCCCCTACTACCATCCGCAATCGATCGACATGTTGCCGCTTTTCTATCGTCAACTAACAACCAGTCTTACTGCAGTACACTCTCTTTAATAAGCAGAGGCATTGCCTACTGTCATGTTTGGCATACTTGCTATCCTTAAGATCGACTTGCAAGTAGCTAGCGCCCACCAACTTTTCAGTCAACCACTTCGACTATACGGAGACTATTATTCTACAGCTTGAGACGCCATCGTCCATGACGCTTCGTTTGCGAAGTAACGCGTTTCAGGCATACGTCGTTTCGCACTTACTCACTCCCGTGTCCAGCCATAAAACCATTGTTCCACCGGAGCTCCAAACTTGTACGCATGTATTCGTTCGAGTTGACGGTAACAAGCCATCCATAATGTCTCAAAATGGAAACCCTTTAGAGAATTTCAACGGAAGTACGAAGTATAGATCATCAATCGCTAGTGGAAGCCTAGATTAGGATGCAGAAATTGCTTCAAAGCTGCCCATATAGACAACAACAGTGCCTCTATAACTGCGACTGTTCCACCGCCAGCAAAGCATAGCCCTAGAATTCCAGCGTCGTTCACCGAAAATCCTCCAACATCCTCCATTGCACAAAAATGGCTTAGGCTGGCCGACAGGTATATTGCCGTCATGGTTTTGCACATACAGTGCGTTTTCTGCATTGGTTCCCTTGACCATGTTTGCAACTAATAAAAAATGGCAACATGGTTTGAAACCATCATAAAACATTTGTTCCCCTTCATCCATTTCGTCAAAGCAGAAAGAAGACATAGGTTGCGATATGTCAACATTTCGATTGCTCTCATCAGTCGCAAACACAATACAAGCAGAAACACAGACACATTTATATACATGGGAAAATATTGGCACACCAATGAAACTGTCAAAATCAAGACCAAGGCAATCTGATTGATTGCCTCAAGAGTTTTTGTGCACATAACACAGGTTGATAAGCGCTAATTAGCAACGCCTCACTGATTGCCAACTTTATCGGGTTCCTGTTACGTACTAACACCTTGAACGCATTAGTGGGGTTCACATAGTGACCAGTTGTCAAGAGGTGTTTGGCGATAGATGATGACGGACTCCGATTCGTTCTGTGGGGCGTTCCGTTCTGTTGCGCTATCATTTGTTCAACCCACTTTGGCAAGTGCTCAGCTACCCTCTGAGCCAACCGACGGTTAGTCTTGCCTATGTAAACATCACCGCAACTGCAGGTGAATTGATAAACCACATGAGAGGCCGAACTATCCGAAGGGTAGCTCTGACGGTCCTGAAGAACCAGTTTACGGTTAGTGTGCATGAGGCGCAACTGGGCAGTCGTGTATGTGCGATTTATGGCGGACCTGAGCTTGTGTCCGATATCATTTGCCACATAGTCCCCTTTAAACGGCAAAACCAAATAAACAGCCTTTTTCTCTGCCGTTTGCACTGGCAGTTTCTTCTTGGGGGTTTGCTGTGCACTTGGATGAACTTTTCGGGATAACCATTCGATACTAAGGTCCTATACAGAAACTTTTCTTCAGCTTCCAGCAGTTCCGGACTACAAATTCGTCTAGCCCTGTAGAAAAGTGTCTTCACTAGACCGCGTTTGTATGCAACCGGGGCGAAACTGGAAAAGTGAAGGTACTGCCCACTCCAGGTCGCCTTGCGGTAAACGGTGCGCTGCAGTGTACCTCCATCCCGTCTCTTGATGAGAATATCCAAAAATGGCAGGCTGCCATTTTGTTCTATCTCGTGGGACACCGATAGGTTGGGGTGAATTGAACCCAAAGTGGTTAACAGTCGCGCAAAATGTTCGCTTCTGGTGAATACCAAGATGTCATCCACATACCGTTTATACAGTTTCGCCTCACCAATACTGGCAGCAACTTGTCTTTCAATCAAGCCAAGAAAGATATCCGCTAAAACTGGTCCCAATGGGCTGCCCATGGCGACACCGTCGATCTGCTTGTATGGCGTCCCCTCAAACTCGAACCGTATATTTTCTGTGCAGAGTAGAATCAGGTCTCTCAAATACTCCACTGGAAGACCCACATGCAGGTTTTGACTCAGAATGAAATGACACAAATCGTCAACTGTTTCATGAAGGGGCACGTTTGTGAACAGTGAATCCACGTCTATAGAGTACATGAGCTCCGAGCCCAGTGAGAATTGTTCCAGTGTCTCCGCCAGTTCGAAAGAGTCTTTCAGGCAGTGCGTAGTCAGGAGTTTACGCACTGGATCTAAGAGTTTCGCCAGCCACCGAGCAACATTATGATAGGGCGAGTTGGTCATACACATAATCGGACGCAGTGGGTTACCTGGTTTGTGCAGTTTGGGTGCGCCCCTCATTCTTGGTGTCTGCGTCCCAGTCGGTTTTAGTTGCCTGTACTGCGACTCAGTGATGTATCCATGTAGCAAGAGTATCTGGAGTTTTCTTGCTACCTGCTTCTCCACCAAGATGTTATTCTCCGGTGTCGTATCTCTCAGGAACTTACGTCTATCACCCAAAATAGACTCCATTTTTGAAATGTAGTCATCCTTGTTCATTATTACGATGCCTGATCCTTTATCCGGCTGCAAGAAGATTACGTGTGTCATTTCTTTTAACTCTCTGATCGCTGCATAGTGTTCAGCCTTCAGGCAACATCTCTGGCTTATCGGCATATTCAGAAATTGGTTCGCAATATCGCACGAGGATAAAATTTTATGAAGACTGTATCCGATCAGGCTGTTTTCCGTCACAGTTTGCCAAGACACTGTCGAAGAATAAATTGCCGGTAAATAGTACTAATCTGACCAGCATCGCGTCGGCGCACATTGACGCTTGCTTGGAACGAGAACGAAAGTTCCTCGAAACACAGAGACGTTTCGCTAGCACGCTCAATGGGTTATCCTTGGTTTGCCGCTTGAAATTCGAGGCATTTTCCGCAGCAGTTCTCCGTCGCACGCGGATGAAAACAGTGCACAGTCTACAGGGTTCGCTTGCAAAGGCTACATATACTTCTTTCCCAACGGATTGCCAGAAACACGTATACAAGCTATCATCTGTACAGTTCACTCGCACGCAGCTGGAAGTGCTCTCGCTTGGAATGAAATATCGGTTGCCACCAAAGGCGATAGACAGGCTCAGCACGCAGGCCAACTTCGAGTATCTGTATGACCAGCTCAGTGATCTCTCGCCAAGATCCATGGAAGATGCGGGTTGGTTTCGGGCAAAATTGGTGGATATTGCGGACCAATTTCTGAATATGCCGATAAGCCAGAGATGTTGCCTGCAGGCTGAACACTATGCAGCGATCAGAGAGTTAAAAGAAATGACACACGTAATCTTCTTGCAGCCGGATAAAGGATCAGGCATCGTAATAATGAACAAGGATGACTACATTTCAAAAATGGAGTCTATTTTGGGTGATAGACGTAAGTTCCTGAGAGATACGACACCGGAGAATAACATCTTGGTGGAGAAGCAGGTAGCAAGAAAACTCCAGATACTCTTGCTACATGGATACATCACTGAGTCGCAGTACAGGCAACTAAAACCGACTGGGACGCAGACACCAAGAATGAGGGGCGCACCCAAACTGCACAAACCAGGTAACCCACTGCGTCCGATTATGTGTATGACCAACTCGCCCTATCATAATGTTGCTCGGTGGCTGGCGAAACTCTTAGATCCAGTGCGTAAACTCCTGACTACGCACTGCCTGAAAGACTCTTTCGAACTGGCGGAGACACTGGAACAACTCTCACTGGGCTCGGAGCTCATGTACTCCATAGACGTGGATTCACTGTTCACAAACGTGCCCCTTCATGAAACACTTGACGATTTGTGTCATTTCATTCTGAGTCAAAACCTGCATCTGGGTCTTCCAGTGGAGTATTTGAGAGACCTGATTCTACTCTGCACAGAAAATATACGGTTCGAGTTTGAGGGGACGCCATACAAGCAGATCGACGGTGTCGCCATGGGCAGCCCATTGGGACCAGTTTTAGCGGATATCTTTCTTGGCTTGATTGAAAGACAAGTTGCTGCCAGTATTGGTGAGGCGAAACTGTATAAACGGTATGTGGATGACATCTTGGTATTCACCAGAAGCGAACATTTTGCGCGACTGTTAACCACTTTGGGTTCAATTCACCCCAACCTATCGGTGTCCCACGAGATAGAACAAAATGGCAGCCTGCCATTTTTGGATATTCTCATCAAGAGACGGGATGGAGGTACACTGCAGCGCACCGTTTACCGCAAGGCGATCTGGAGTGGGCAGTACCTTCACTTTTCCAGTTTCGCCCCGGTTGCATACAAACGCGGTCTAGTGAAGACACTTTTCTACAGGGCTAGATGAATTTGTGGTCCGGAATTACTGGAAGCTGAAGAAAAGTTTCTGTATAGGACCTTAGTATCGAATGGTTATCCCGAAAAGTTCATCCAAGTGCACAGCAAACCCCCAAGAAGAAACTGCCAGTGTAAACGGCAGAGAAAAAGGCTGTTTATTTGGTTTTGCCGTTTAAAGGGGACTATGTGGCAAATGATATCGGACACAAGCTCAAGTCCGCCATAAATCGCACATACACGACTGCCCAGTTGCGCCTCATGCACACTAACCGTAAACTGGTTCTTCAGGACCGTCAGAGCTACCCTTCGGATAGTTCGGCCTCTCATGTGGTTTATCAATTCACCTGCAGTTGCGGTGATGTTTACATAGGCAAGACTAACCGTCGGTTGGCTCAGAGGGTAGCTGAGCACTTGCCAAAGTGGGTTGAACAAATGATAGCGCAACAGAACGGAACGCCCCACAGAACGAATCGGAGTCCGTCATCATCTATCGCCAAACACCTCTTGACAACTGGTCACTATGTGAACCCCACTAATGCGTTCAAGGTGTTAGTACGTAACAGGAACCCGATAAAGTTGGCAATCAGTGAGGCGTTGCTAATTAGCGCTTATCAACCTGTGTTATGTGCACAAAAACTCTTGAGGCAATCAATCAGATTGCCTTGGTCTTGATTTTGACAGTTTCATTGGTGTGCCAATATTTTCCCATGTATATAAATGTGTCTGTGTTTCTGCTTGTATTGTGTTTGCGACTGATGAGAGCAATCGAAATGTTGACATATCGCAACCTATGTCTTCTTTCTGCTTTGACCATCATAAAAAACGATTATAACGTTTTGAAAACACCTAAATATATGTGCTGGTTATTGTGGTTTAGCACTGGTTATTGCTTTGCACAACTGTCACCGCCGTTTCCCGTGTGCTTTCCTTGTACCCCTGCCAACTCCGTCGCACCGTCACGTTGGAGCCGAACGTGTAAATGTATAGGTTCAACGTTTCCCGCCGAATCGTTTTTGCATTTTTTCGCTTCGACACCATAGGATGGACACGGGTAGGAGCCCGCTAGAATCCAATCGTCTGGTTCTCCCGCAGCAGCTGTATCAGGTTTCACCCCTAGTCACGCAGAAGGCTGACCCCCGTTGGATAGCCCTCACTAGATTTATGGACGGTTTACAAGCTTTCTACATGGGGTAAGCTTATAGCAGTCTGGAGCTTATCCCGGATTGCCTGAGTATGTCATGTAAAATATTAAATAAACGTACTGCTTATTGCACACTTAACGGTTGTTTCAGCTTGATGATATGTACGTTGCACTAATGCACAACAGACAGGGGATAGTGCCATAACCCTACTCGAGAATGAGGCATAAAAAACTCCTTACTACTACTACTACTACTACTACTACTACTACTACTACTACTACTACTACTACTACTACTACTACTACTACTACTACTACTACTACTACTACTACTACTACTACTACTACTACTACTACTACTACTACTACTACTACTACTACTACTACTACTACTACTACTACTACTACTACTACTACTACTACTACTACTACTACTACTACTACTACTACTACTACTACTACTACTACTACTACTACTACTACTACTACTACTACTACTACTACTACTACTACTACTACTACTACTACTACTACTACTACTACTACTACTACTACTACAGAAACTGGATTACTGTACCTTGTCGACGCAAGATGGTTGCACACGAGTAAGCGTTGTCCTTGCTAACTTTTTATTTTTTTCGCATATGCGAACAATAACCACTCCCCTGTTGCTTTGTGTGATTACATTCTCAATTCAAACTCCCTCTATACGACAGTGCAGTTACATCTGTAAGCGCCCGAATTGAAGACTCCATTATCATTTCGCTTTTTTTTTTATCACGCTATACACCCCACGGGACATGTCAAGCACCTGCTTTTTCACCCGTTATAAATCATTGTTCCTTGTTCATTGTTGCATTTGTCTGTCTGACCCAACACATGCGAAAACCCCAAACACGGCGTCATGACTGCCTTGAACACTGTAGTGAACATGACATTTTACTCCATCAAACATCACATTCAGACTTGTACACATTTTGTTTTACTTTGCACCCGCCTAAAGCCTATATATACTGGACTGCATTTTTGAACCAGGTCCGCCATCTTACCTGCGCGTTGCCGGCTATTGCGCTCCTACGTGGTGTTACTCATCGCTTCACCATTTTCTCCCATTGTCCTCAAGCTATATTCACATAGCTATTGTACATAGCTATTTTCTCAAGACAATCTTTATATCCCGCCGTCTTCTGTCTTACCGGGCTACGAATTTCTTGTGTAGCATTCGTCAAGGCGCTACATAATTGGTGACCCCGACGTGACACGAACACGCAACACACGTGGGCCGTCCCAGCGGGCACACCGGACTACAAAAACTGGATAATCCAGAAAAAGGGCCGGTAGGACCTTTCACCGCTGCTGAAGGACGGTGCGCTTGGGAGAGGTCACTCCCTCCACCGCATTCCACCCTGCCGCCAATGGCATGGTTGAGCGTTTTCACCGCCAGCTGAAAGCTGCACTATGTGCACATGATAACGCAGACTGGTACGAAGCGCTTCCCGCCGTTTTACTTAGCTTACGAAATACTGCCAAAACCGACATTAACGCTGCTCCGGCTGAACTCGTCTATGGCTGCACATTGCGTCTCCCTGGACAATTAGTCGTCCCAACCCCGGAGAGGGCATGGAACTACAAGAGCTACATAGCTCGTCTGACGCACCACATGCGTCAGCTGCATCCCGCGAGACCCAGGGAACAACGCACTCCAGTGCACGTTCCGAAAGACCTTTCTACATGTTCTCACGTATACTTACGTGTCGACCAAGTGAGACAGCTTCTCTCCGCACCTTACACAGGTCCATACCGTGTTATTAAACGGTCTTCAAAAACTTTGGTGATTGACCGTGGGGGTAAAAGGGATACTGTCTCGATAGATCGCGTCAAGCCTGCGTTCATCGATGAACAACAGTTTGTTCCATCATCGACCTTAACGCAATCTACAGAGCCACCTGTAACGACGCCCAGCTTTTCAGCTCCACCACATTCCCAGTCACCAGATTCGCCTCAAACTAATACCAGTCACGGTAGAAGAGTTCGTAAACCTGTTCGTTTCTCCGATTTTGTCGAACTCATCCACACCTCATGAATCTTTTTCATTTTCTCTCATCGTTTGTATTATGCTTTTCCGTAAATATCTGAATCTGTCTCCCCTAGTTTTTTCCCCCATCTATCAGGTAAAGTCATGAGGCTGGCACGTTTGGGTCCGTCCGTTCAATGGTTGGCTGTTTCTCAATTGTTTGGTCGTTTGGGATGCTTTGGTCTACCCCCAACGCTTTGTCGTCTCGCCCGCCCACGTTGGCCTTTGGATCGCGGTCTGATTGGCTCAATTTGGCTCGCCTTGGTCGTTTGTCTGGCTCGCCTTCCTGGCTTTGGCTGCTCGTGTGCCTGGCTCATTGTTTTTGGCCCCCCACGGCTCGCCAGTACGAACAGGATTTCAGCTTCGTTGTGGCAATGGATTGGAATGCGGTGGGGGGAGTGACCTCTCCCAAGCGCACCGTCCTTCAGCAGCGGTGAAAGGTCCTACCGGCCCTTTTTCTGGATTATCCAGTTTTTTGTAGTCCGGTGTGCCCGCTGGGACGGCCCACCGGTGATGCATTCCAATCCACAAGAAGATTAAATAATCCAAATACAACCGAACTCCTGTGATTCTGCCTTTATACATTTGCAAGCCAACAGCGATCGAAGTCCTCGTCCCTCGGCCTTCTAGGGGAGGCCTGTGTAGTGAACATGACATTTTACTCCATCAAACATCACATTCAGACTTGTACACATTTTGTTTTACTTTGCACCCGCCTAAAGCCTATATATACTGGACTGCATTTTTGAACCAGGTCCGCCATCTTGCCCGCGCGTTGCCGGCTGTTGCGCTCCTACGTGGTGTTACTCATCGCTTCACCATTTTCTCCCATTGTCCTCAAGCTATATTCACATAGCTATTGTACATAGCTATTTTCTCAAGACAATCTTTATATCCCGCCGTCTTCTGTCTTACCGGGCTACGAATTTCTTGTGTAGCATTCGTCAAGGCGCTACAACACACCGCTCGAGCATGGGGGCACTTACATCCTTGCCCTGCTAGCTCGTCGTTCGGTGGCATATTTTTAGCTAATACGCGAGAACGGCTTATACCACAAAATCCCTTTGTCACGTCACAACCTTGCCCCCTATTTTTCATTACTGAGCGCGGTACTTGCTCATAGCCTGTTAGCGTGAGCCGGGCACTCTCGCTGCACGGCTCAGTTATCTGTCCCGTGACTGCGTGGATTCATCGGGTTTTTCGTCCATCGTAATTAGTTCGGTGCTGTTCTGTTACGTTATTGTTTGTTCAGCGTCCGCTTCCCTAGTCCATTCCCGTATGCCCGTAGAGGAATTGCATTTCAATTGCATCGTTTGTAATGTGCGCCAGAAGCACCGCTCTTCCACTGTAGCCCACTATACCCGTGAGTTCATGAAACTGAAACCATGCATTTTGCGTACTTCTAGATGCTTATTATTGTGTTCAAATTTGTTTACTAGATCTCTCAGTATACCCTTGCCACGACAAGTGAAGCTCGCTGACGCACCTAACTAATAAGGCTAAAGAAGTGCTTTCATGCAACGTGGGGGCTCAGGTCAGTTTATAAGGATGAAAATAGAGTGCCGCCTAACGAGCGTACTGTTTCTTGTTCCGAAAAGCAAACTAGCGCCCTCAGTACTTCGACTTCTCAGTCCCACTCGGTTAGCCAACAGTATAATAGATGTAGGGTGCCTGAGAATACCTACGGGATAAATCGGTCAAAATGCAGCGTTGTCAAGAACACTTGGCTGGAATCCCGATTGGCGGCAGCGTTCCAGGACATAGTGAGTTTTCATCTGGCAAGAGTTCTCTCTATATAATGGCACAAATGTCTATGTGGTGGTGTGGCAGATAGGATGCGCCACCGAATAAAGTAACTGATCATTACATCCCACTGGCAAGTCTCACTACTTTACATACCCCCAAACCTTACGTGTAGCCACACAGCTTTTTACCTATCCGCGTTAAACATATAGCATTCCGTATTAGCAACACAGTACTAAATGCTTCTCACAAGACCGCGTTACATTTGTAGATGGTTGCATGTCATAATATGCCTCTGGTCCTGGATTCCGAGAGCTTCGTTTTGTAGTGTGCACGTATGTTGTAATAAACATGGGGAGCTCCAATGGAAAGATAATACCTCATGATGGCTAGATGCTCTTAACACAACCACCTAGTAAGAGACCGCAATAGACCAAATTTGAAGGGAAAGAAGGCATCAGTGACCATCTAGGCGAGGTAATACGGTCTTCTTACCATAGGAATAACCGCAGTTAGTGGGCAAATAGGCCGCTTGCAGCGACCAGCTTGTGCAAAAGCTGATGAAGTAAAAGCTGAAGTCGTGTTATGCGATTTTATAAACCAATAAAACATTTAATAAGGTGAGGAACCGATTGATTGTTGCAATCTTTGCTTTGACTTTGCTTTGTAGGACGGTTCATTAGCATACATATTAGCGGCAGACATCACCTTAATATAGTCCAGCGGCAACATGCCGGCTTGTCAGCGGTGCGGCCGGAGTACAAATCCTGAGCGCGCCGCCTTTTATACTTTCTCTGGCGGTACATATACTTAATTTGCACAGTACAGAGAAGCTTGCGATGGCCAATGTACAATGTTGACATTTTAAAATTTAAAAAATGGTTATACGCCTGTACAAAGATAGAACAGCGCCTGTATTCCGACGACATACTTGCACATTGTTCTAGGTTAGGATGAAACGCCGGCACACATTTGCGCAACCTTGATTAGGCATTTTGTTTGCATGCCAGTTTGTCACTATTTTATGCTCGAAGGACATAAGCAAACTGCCACAAGGACTGTAGTGACCTGGAGATTCCCCTGTTTGGCTGCCGCATGCTGCGTAAAATATTACAAAATCACAAAATTATATTTTCTCGATGTACATAGCAAATTAGCCGCTCGCCTGTTTGAACGTTGCTCGCGTTTGTTTGAGTCAACATAGCATCCGCCTTCGAACGGCGCGACGCTCCTCGGCTCCGCGGCCACCTTTGCTCTCCGCGCACGCGACCACACCTTTCCCTAGCTAGCTATCTTCCGGTGCCTTATTTTTAGCACTAGATAGCGTTTCGCCCCACTTAATAAATGTTTCCTAGCGTTACTTTTGGTGTTCTCCACTCATCGGAGGTTGGCCTTATATTCGCGTATTGTTTCTAAAGCGTACCGATCCTGCTTCTCGCTTTATTGGTGACCCCGACTTTTGGTCATTATCCGGTGAGTTTTCGCTAACCTTTCTTTTCAGATTTGGCCACATTTTTTCGCTAACCCGTCTGATTTTCACTTTTTATTTTCCGGTTTAATCTCGCTGGCTCGCTATTTTGCTCGCTATGGAAACTGATCGCGTAGATTCTGACGTTCAGATCGGCACAGTTACGCTTCCTATCGCACCTTTTCGCGAGACTAATCCTAAGTCTTGGTTTGGTCAGCTAGAGTCGCAATTTTCTTTGCGTGGTATTAGGTCCGAAAAGACCAAGTTCCACCTTGTCGTTTCCGCGCTTCCGCTAAATGTCATCGATGACATTGATGACATTCTAGATCTTCCTGACGACCAAAAGACTTACGATGCAGTCAAGACAGCTGTTCTGAGAAGAACAGGCTTATCCGATCGACAACGAGTTACGAAACTCCTCAAGGAAACCGATCTTGGCGATCTTAAGCCGTCTCAGCTGCTTCGAAAATGCAGAGCCTAGCTAAGCCCACTTCGATAGATGATTCTTTTCTTCGGGAAATGTGGTTGCAACGACTTCCGCGCGAGATGCTACACATCCTCTGCGCTAGTGAGGATGCACCTTTATCCAAACTGGCCGATACAGCCGACCGAATTTGGGAGTCGTACGGCCAGGTTTCGCAGGTCCAGACGAAACCGGACAACGATATCGCCACGCTTAAATCCCAGATGGCAACATTGACTCGACAATTCGCAGACTTTTCGGCCTCCGGACATAACCGCTGTAAATGCTCTAGGAGCCGTTCGCGTTCACGTTCGAACTCTCCTTCGCGATCACCGAATGGAAACGGTTACTGCTGGTACCACGAACGCTTCGGCCAGCAAGCTAAATCATGTCGCATGCCCTGTTCCTTCAAACGACAACAGCAGGGAAACGGGCGGACCAGCACGTAGGGGCGACGGACGTAGCTGGTAAACGCAGTCTCCTTTTCTTCGTCACCGATCGTAGAACCGGATTTCGCTATCTCGTCGATACTGGCGCAGAAGTCAGCGTTCTCCCGCGTGATCCAAAAGACTCGACCGAAAAGGTGACTAGCTCATTGCGCGCAGCTAACGGGACCATTATCCGCGCATTTGGTCAACGCTCGCGCACGCTGAATCTCAGCCTCCCACGCGCTTTCAAATGGATATCCCTTGTTACGGATGTTCAAACGCTTATACTTGGTCTCGACTTCTTACGTCATTACGACCCACTCGTCGACGTTAAGCGACACCGTCTAGTCGACCGCCTTACGAATCTCGCAGTCATTGGGACTTTGACCGACACCGCGTCAGTCAGTCCCGTGTACGCGACTCAACTTAGTTCACCCGTCGGGCGAACGCTGCTCGATAGTTTTCCGCAGACCTTCCGTCCTACCGTCCCGTTGCCTTCCGCAACCGACGCCGCGACACATCATATCGTTACGAAAGGTCCGCCTATGTTCGCAAAAGCCAAGCGCATGACCCCCGACAAGCTCAAAATTGCACGCTCCGAATTCGAGCACATGCTAGACTTAGGCATTATTCGCCCGTCTAAGAGCCCGTGGGCGTCGCCTCTACACATGGTGCCTAAAAAGTCAGGAGACTGGCGTCCATGTGGCGACTATCGCGCTCTCAATAACGCTACCGTCCCCGACCGCTATCCGATTCCGCACATTCAGGACATCACGGCTAGCCTACGTGGCGCCCGTGTGTTCTCGAAGATCGATCTGGTTCGCGCTTACCACTAGATCCCTGTAGCCGAGGATGACATTCCAAAAACCGCAGTCATCACGCCTTCCGAACTTTTCGAATTCTTGCGAATGCCCTTCGGTCTTCGCAACGCAGCTCAGACTTTTCAACGCTTCATAGACTCTGTCACGAGAGGTCTCGACTTCGTTTATCCTTATATAGACGACATCTTAGTAGCTAGTTCTTCCGAAGAACAGCACGCGGAGCACCTCAAGATGCTTTTCGAGAGGTTAGCCTCTAATAGCATTACTGTCAACGCTGACAAATGCATCTTTCAGCAACCATCTATCGAATTTCTCGGTCATCGAATTGACCAGCATGGCATACGGCCGCCCGAAGACCGAGTCAGCGCTATTAAGGACTTTCCTGTTCCGACTACTTCGGCCGCCATCCGCCGTTTTAGTGGGATGCTCAACTACTACCGTCGATTTCTGCCACGTTGTGCAGACTTGCTCAGTCAATTGACCGACTTACTTCGTGGACGCAAGAATGGCAACGTCGAGTGGACGCCCGCTGCAACCGAAGCCTTCAAGGCCTGCAAAGAGGCCTTGGCTGAAGCCGTTATGCTTCACCATTTCGACCCCAAAGCTCCACTCAGCGTTGCAGTCGATGCATCGGACACCGCCATTGGCGCCGTCCTGCAGCAGTTTACTGAGGGATGCTGGAAACCACTCGCTTTCTACTCCCGACGCATACAACCGGCAGAAGTCAAGTACAGCACGTTCAGCCGCGAACTGCTGGCAGTTTATTCTACCGTCCGACATTTCAGGCACGTTTTAGAAGGTAATGCGTTCGTTATCTTCACCGATCATAAGCCGCTTATTTACGCCTTTCGAAATCAATCAGCTCGACACTCACCACGTGAGGTTCGTCAGCTGGATTTCGTGGCTCAATTTTCCACTGACCTCCGACACATTTCAGGTCAGAATAACGTCGCTGCTGGCGCTCTTTCGCGCGTCTTCGCCATCCACACCGCTGGCCATACAATCGACTTATCTACCTTGGCTACCGCGCAACTGACCGACACTGACTGTCAGAACGTCAAACAAGGTCCTTCGCTACGAATCACGTCGCATCCACTGCCATCATCTGGTGGCACAATCTTGTGCGATACTTCTACTGGACGACCTCGACCCGTCGTTCCAGAAACCTTCCGACGTCTAGTTTTCGACACACTTCATAACATCGCTCATCCAGGCATCCGAGCCGCGATCAAGTTCATATCCGAGAGATACGTTTGGCTCGGAATGCAACGCGATCTTAAGCGCTGGGCACGCGGTTGTCTAATGTGTCAGCAGGCCAAGGTACAGCGGCACGTGTCCGCTCCGCTTGGTCGTTTTCCGCAAGTCTCAGCTCGCTTCGCCCATGTCCATCTCGACCATGTTGGACCCTTGGCACCATCCAGAGGAATGGTCTACATCCTGACCATGATCGACCGATACACACGTTGGCCCGAAGCCGTACCTATACCCGCCGTATCCGCGGACACCGTAACGCGCGCTTTCGTTGAGCGCTGGCTCGCTTCACATGGCTGTCCATCCACCGTGACTGACGACCGCGGTCCGCAGTTCGAATCCTCGACATCCCACAATTTTCTCAAAGTCCTCGGATGTCAACGCATCCGGACTACCGCCTATCACCCGCAATCCAACGGCATGGTGGAACGTTTCCACCGACAGCTGAAGGCCTCACTTAGTGCCGCTAATGCACTAAGCTGGACCGAAGCACTGCCTAGGAGACTACTTGGTATCCGATCAGCTCCTAAAGCTGATTTGCAAACGTCCAGCGCCGAACTGGTATATGGACAACCTCTTCGACTACCTGGGGACTTCTTTTCTGGAAACCCCAGAACACCCCGCTACGACGCGAATTACGCTCGGCAGTTAGCCACGAGCATGCGCCATATCAAAGTAACCGACGTGCGAGAACAACAACGCAAATCGTTCGTTTCACAAGATCTACTGCATTGCGCTTACGTTTTCCTTCTAGTCGATGGTCTACGCAGACCACTCGAACGACCTTACGAAGGTCCATTTAAGGTTCTTAAACGTAAGGACCGCGTATTCGTTATCGACCGCCACGGTAAACGTGAAACTGTCTCTATCGACCGTCTCAAGGTTGCCCATGTGGAACCTGAGATCGACGATGACTCTCGTCCACCTTCGGACGAGTCAACGCAGCCTATGATCGACGACACGCCTACTTCCGATGCTACGAAGCATTCTCCGACTAACCCTTCCGACTCAGTTCCTTCCGATTCTATCGAGCAGAAAGCTTCCTCATCCGACAAAACTGCTGGATCGACAACGCCTCCGACCGAACGTCCGAAATCGACTAGGTCAGGTAGGCGGGTTCATTGGCCAGCGCGATTAAATGCTTAGTCTTCTTTTCATTCTTTCTTTCCCGCTTCCTTTTTGGTTGTGGCCTAACCCGCCCAACAAATCGTTTTGAAAACCCAAAAAATTTGCAAAGCGTTTTGAAAACCCAAAAACGGCAAAATGGTTTTGAAAACCTAAAAAATGAGAAAATTGTTTTGAAAACACAAAATGGTTCTCGCTTTATTCGCTTATCGCACTCGGTAAGTGCTATCGCCTTTTGTTAGCTCTGTCGCTCGCACCTGTTTGACACTCCGCGTTTCCGCTTCTTTTTCATATCCCCGACACGCGGACGTTCAACGACAATCGAACGTTACGTTTTCGGACACTACGTGCTCAAACATCGTGTGCTGTGACACTACGCACTCGAACGCTACGAACATTTCCCCCCATTTTGTGTTTTTGGCACCTGTAGGGAGGACACGGGTGGGAGCCCCCTAACGTCCGATCGCATTGGTTCTCCCCCAGCAGCTGCATCAGGTTTCACCGCCTGGTCTCGCAGAAGACTGGCCGGCGACGGACAGTCCTCACGTAGATCGAAGGGTCACCTACGGTTCTCTTCTAAGAGGGGGGCTGTGTAGTGACCTGGAGATTCCCCTGTTTGGCTGCCGCATGCTGCGTAAATATTACAAAATCACAAAATTATATTTTCTCGATGTACATAGCAAATTAGCCGCTCGCCTGTTTGAACGTTGCTCGCGTTTGTTTGAGTCAACATAGCATCCGCCTTCGAACGGCGCGACGCTCATCGGTTCCGCGGCCATCTTTGCTCTCCGTGCACGCGACCACACCTTTCCCCTAGCTAGCTATCTTCCGGTGCCTTATTTTTAGCACTAGATAGCGTTTCGCCCCACTTAATAAATTTTTCCTAGCGTTACTTTTGGTGTTCTCCACTCATTGGAGGTTGGCCTTATTTTCGCGTATTGCTTTTAAAGCGTACCGATCCCGCTTCTCGCTTTAGGAGTTCGTGGACTTTATTGAGAAAGAGAAATACGAAATAACCGCTTAGTGTGCCGCATCATCTGGTTTTTGTGGTTTAACGGAATGCTTCGTGGTCAGTTACGGCTTAACATTGCTCATATACTTTACCGTTAAGCGGAAACCCGAGGTAGAAAAGTTTTATGGTTGGACGACCGCCGTTCACTGGTCTAGGAACTCCGTAATTAACGGACGCTAAATTGGCCGAAAATATGCTCTGTTGTTTGGTACGGAGGTTCTGGTCGGATCTATTTAGCAATGTAAACTAAAAACAAGTAATAAACTGCATCCAACCTAGCGCATAGATTTATTCATAGCTTATTAATATAATGCTCATACCGTGTTAAGTTTTATTTATTTGGTACATAGTTTAGCTCGTATCACTACGGTCAAGTAGTTCCAATATTTTAAATTTCCTTTTTTGTTTTGCTAAACGCTTGCATCTAAATGCGTCTGTATATGCTTATAAATTTTGCTAGTTATTGTTCCTTCAAAATTATCTTAAATTTATTTATAGCTTTATTTCAGCTCTTACCATTTCAATAAGGTGGTTCCGTTATTTTAACTGTACTTAGCTTACTAATTTTATTACTACGTATGTTCCCGCTATATATCCGTTACAAAAAGCTCAGCAATTTTGAGGTGCACCCAGTGTAAAATGTTTCCCACTAGTCCGTTATTTACGGTATAATTCCGATCTACCGCGCGCATTTCCTGTTTCGCGAGGTAGAAGAATGGGACCAACACTCTCACAGCTGGCGGGAACGGGTTTGCTGGCCAAGATCAATCGACACAGCCGGGAGTATAATGGTAGCGCAGAATACTGAAATGTAGTTAAATAATTTGTAAATACTATAACTAAACCAGTAGCGGATGTATAAAGGCATCTGGGTCCTGCAGTTTTTATAGTACCATAGTTTACTCTAACCTTGATAGCAAGTGCCCGGAGTTTCTAATTGCATAATTGGATCTAAACTGGACATGTGTTATTGGATAATTAAATAGTGCACTCGGTTAGTCAGGAAAAGAAGAGTAACCATTTTAAGGGTGTATATAAAGTGTGATACACTTAAATGGAAGGGGAAATGAATATTTTGCTTACCTCACATGCTCCCATGTGATTTCCTTTTTGGGAAACGACTGGGCAGAATGGTAAGCGTACTTTGAGAACTAGGTGGACAAGAACGGAAACGGCTGTGATAATAATATGTAAATGACGTGGTGAACGGCTGTGGCACGAATAGGCAAATAACCATGCGATTTGCGCATACCTATTTACATATAAATAAATAAATAAATAAATAGTATATTCTCTGTAAAACGAGACACACCTCTAAAAGGCATGATCAAATATGGGACTTGTAATGGAATGCGTATTTATAAAGAAAAAGTAACTCGACAGCGTCAGTTGCATATTGTAGCAACCCAAAAGTTATTTCTTGTTTTATGTACACTTTTATGATTCAGTCGTACAATATTGGTTTTAGGTTTAATGCCGACTCTACGGCCACTATGAACTGCATTCGGCTAACCACTTGTCTCCACGGTGAGTTCCGACACTGACGTACGCTCTCGTCGTTCCATTCGTTTTTCGTTCGACTGTAGCCTTCCGCGAATACAATCTGTTGTGTCCGTCCTTCTGGTTTTCTGGCGTCCATACTTGAGCGAGAACACTCTCGGACTAGCAAAGACTAGTACTACAATATTTGAATGCCTGGGGAGCAGTTAAGTGATCTAAGGGGAAGGAGAAGTGAACATGCATGTCGGTGTTTGGTCAATATGTGTTGGCTAAATGCTCACAACGGCGGAATGAGCTTTCTTAGGGTACAAAAATGGTGGATGAAACCTTATAAAAATAAATAAATAAATAAATAAATATATGTATCTGTGGTCACGAAATTAGAATGCACATATTTGTACTTAAATATATGCATTCACTTTCAGACTGCATTATGTATACATAAATGTTCGCATTATTAACCTCAATCCTATATATATATATGCATATATATGGATACAGGTTAATAAGGCGTACATTTATGTATACATAATGCCGTCAGAAAGGGAATACATATATTTAATAATGAATATATGCATTTCTAATTTTTCAACTTTAACGTGATTGGAAATGGTATTGCTCCTATAATCTATCCATGCTTTTATCCATATGTCGAAAGACATTTGTACGCTTGTTACGGTAACACTGATCATCAGTTCTATGCCATTTAAGGGGGCGGAAACTTATTAGTCCCCGCTATGATTACCTAATGCAAATCCCTGCAACTGGACTTCAGTGGAACAACGTATGCATTCTTTTCATTACAGAGATATAAACGACCTTATCCGTACGTAAATGAGTAAATAATTAAGTATGCTTCTGTCGGTTTTCATGGAGTTTAACTGGTATCTGTAATGGCGCATTTTAAAATGTCAGGAGTAAAGTAAGTTACGCATTTCACTAAGAAGCTAACACCGTGTTATACATAATATTAAGGGAAATTTACCACACCCAGTATATGCGGAAGTTATAGGAAGCGTAGGGAATAATAAGATGGCAAAAGGAAGAAGGAAAAATCAATGAACGTTTTTGCGATGTTTTCATACAGATAGCCTACATACATACGCAAGACTATGGGTAGGTTTATGTTGCTGCGAACGTGACGAGTACATAGTAAGGCCATATAATAGCCTCACGGGTGGCATTTCTTTGTTCACTGAACCACCCTCCAGTGTTGGCCGCGGTTGGTTGCACGAGCGATGCATGGAAAAGTAGCATGGGTTCTATAACAGCAATGTCATAACGATCATTAAACAGGTAAATATGTTTGACTTCATTGCGGTAAAGGAAGGGCGCTTAGTAAGCCTACGTATGTTCCACAGGGAAGCCTAATTATGGCGTACACCGACAGTTATGTTATCGGCACCAGGAGACTACATGAACGGCCTTCACTTATGCTAATTAGCTTCCATGATATTTACATCCATATGGGCTCTAGGGCAGCCTCATACACTTGCTGCACATGTCTTGAGGGCCTCTTATTATTAGTGCTATATTAGTCGCAGAGCATTGGTGTCCTTATCGAACCCAGCATAATCGCCGTCGTTGGAACCATAGTCCTTCAATACGGGCGGTTACTAATAACATAATGGCCCCGCGGCGGTAGTATATTAATCACTGCTAACGAATGAAAAGAGAATGCATCTGCACGCCCACTGGAATGATTTAAACTGTTCCCATCGCAGCTACATCAAATCTGCCATCATGAAATTAACAATGACTGGTCTCACAGGCGTTCTTGACTGACAGTACATAAGTCTACGTAGGTCCCACGTTGGTGGCAGCATAATGGGTACGGGAGAGGACTGCGCTATAGGCAGAGCGCGCCTCCATAACCAGTGGTTATGAAATGCACATAGGTTACATAGTAGACATTATTGTTGTTATGAGGGAAGCCAAAGTGGTAACATTATGCATTGCGACAAAAAGAACGTAAGTACTGGGCTTTGTTAACGCTACTGATACAACGGGAATGGAGTCACATGGCTTTTCATTTGTTTTCGTCACTGTAAGCAACTCCATTGAATGTATTATGCTGCGTACCCGTGGCAATACGGAAATGGTAACGAAAAAGAGGCACAAATGGAGCGCTGACGTCTGCACCGATTCCGATTATTCACAACGTGAACACTGGGGAATGGTAAATGGAGATTTATTCCGTAGACACACATGAAAGCAATACGCATAGATGTAACGCGGGGTTGACTTACTCAAGCACATGGAAGCGATGTAGCTCGCCACCCGATAGTGGAGTGTATGTTTCACGTCATCAACGTCTTAGACAAAATTACCAGGAAGTAAAAGGTAACGTAGTTCGGTGGTAAACGTTTGATAATTTTTCATTGCGGTGCCACCCATCAACAAGAGAAGAGGGCGCATACAGGCATCCGACCAATGGAAGCTACAGATTCCATCATTGATAAAGTTTTAGCCTGACACTGTCACCTACCTTGTCATGAATCATGAATCCTGCAAAGACAAGAATTAGGTAACAAGAAATGTCATGCAATCAGTAAAACAGGGATGACGTATCCACTAACGTGATATACTTAAGGAATGTAGAGAAACCTAATTCTACTGCGAAGCATCATATCCATGCACCTTTTGAAGCGGGTTCCCCTGTATTACCTTACTACAGCGCTGCCTTACCCAACAATCTTTCCCGGGTGCCCAACGAGCCATAAGGCACTCATTATAGTGTTTTAGTGCACCAGCGTGCCGTCTGATTGTCTCATTGACATCTTCTTTCCTGGGCCCAGTGGTGCGGATCAGCTGGAAGAGCTTGCCGTAATTACCTACTGCTCCAGCCTCCTACAGCCTCCAGCCTCCTACTACAGGAACCTACAGGACTGATACTACATCCTGAGCTATGACACAGCCCATTCGCCTGCAATCCTTAGAAGGTCGGGAAGCGAAGGAGCTGACACGGGATCTCCCTTTTGTCCTCTACCACTCAATGATGTTCAAGTTCAAGCGGGACCGGAACCGTAGGAAAATCCTGCGGTTCCACCTTCGAAAACGTCGTCGATCCAACACGGAAAACAGTGCCTTGTTACGCCAAAAGACAGCTATATCAACACACACGATTCACAAGGTCAACCAGACAATGTTCACGTGTCGTGCACTATTAGTCCCCACTGTGCCGGCCACGTGA
The DNA here is from genome assembly GCA_944474145.2 of Dicrocoelium dendriticum. NCBI lineage: Eukaryota > Metazoa > Platyhelminthes > Trematoda > Plagiorchiida > Dicrocoeliidae > Dicrocoelium > Dicrocoelium dendriticum. The sequence goes on from OX104071.1 coordinate 22,757,561, forward strand.
AGAATAAAAGAAAACAGTAGTGTCAGTAAAGAAACAGGGAAGACAAGATAATGGAATATCGCAGGCCATATTTAGATGTAAGTTAAAATGACTGAAAGAAGCGTAGGCCGTAGTAGACGAAGAAAAGTTTAAGACTTGAAGGGGAAGACTTTAAACTGAAGACCGAGAGCGTCAAGTCGAAGCTTGAACTCTTTCACCGTCGGTGTCATCACGACGTCTGCGGGCAATGCGATCCAATACGCTATAACCCTACGCGATAACCGGAAACTGCCCAAGCCCGGTCAGACCGGGGTTCGTGCAACTTTAAGGGATGGCCACGAAGGGTTGGCAGTGGAGTTGGGCGAAACAGTCCAATCAAATCAGGACCAAACTGATCCATCAATATGCGATATGTGAGGACCAAGTCGCCCCGAAGCCGCCTGTAATACATGGAAAAGTATCCAACTTACGTAGCCTCTCCGGGTACGTCAGCTTCTTTAATTTGTGCACCATTTTCGTCCCGGATCGCGGGACTCGTTTAAGGAGACCGGATCTTACCGTAGTGCAATGGTTTGCTTGCCTCAGAGATCCATTAAGCTATGCTGGGTAGTGCTTTTTTGTACCTTCAGAGCCACTCACACCAGAGTGGTCAATGGTTAGAGGTCAGACAAACTCAGCCTCCTGGTCCACCAGGTTGGGGGTTGGAATGAGAGTGGCTCCTCAGTTAATAAAACGGGCTCTGTAGTCCAGTGCCAACATCCGCTGCCTTGCGGTAAGGTTTTTGAACCAAAGTCTTTGGCAGAGAACCCTGATCGTTCTTCTGCCTAGGCCTGCGCAACCTGGCAGTATTCTGCCCGCGCAATACAATGAATCTTTCCTACAACTATTGATGACCTGGCCGTCGCATAGGATAATAAATGGCGGTCTATCTGCTGCATGGAGCAGGGTGGATAGGGTATGGATGCCACTGCTCAGGCCTTCCCGGCTTCTCATACCCCTTCTTACGCTTCTTCATCCTTATAGTCCCGCTCCAACTTTGCTTATATCCCCCATTTCAGCCCCCAATCCTTGGCCCTCTTCAGCTTACTTCAGTAGTCGCTTGTCTTCTAACTTCAAATCACACACACAGTCGCAGGGCCTCGTTTCAATCCAGTCGACAAGTCCATGTTCAACCAAGCGGACAACGTCAGTACATCCGTTTCCTTTGGAGTCCTCGCGTCTCGCTAAGGCTGACATGCTTCAACGTGCGCACTTTGGTGCAGATTGGCCAACGGGCAGCACCTGCTCGCACACTAGAGACCCCCTCGATCGATAGTTGCTGTTTATCAGAAACCCGCCTGTAAGGTTTGAGCTCCATGCTTACCCCGAGATCCCTCACATGCGACACGGGCGGCACATTCTCATTGCGCCTGCCTGGCGATGGTGCAGCTTCAAATGCCGGTCAAGCTGGTGTCGGCATTGGTTTGAGTCCCCAGGCTAAAGATGCCCTGATTGATTGGATCCCAGTAAACAGTAGGATGTGCGCTGTTAAATTAGCTGGTTCCTTTCGTGCTACGAAGTCGCGCGGGGACAAACGTTGCCTGTTTGTCTTTGCGGCTTACGCCCATACAAACTGTAGCGCTGATTCGGTAAAAGATGGTTTCTATCAGCAACTTCACAAGCTCCTTCGATACAGAAGAAGCGCGGATACTGTGGTGTTGGCTGGCGATCTAAACGCCCAAGTCGGAAAATTGTCCACTGATGAAATTCCTTTGGGCTCCCTTAATGATAATGGTGAGCGATTGCTACAGCTGTGAAGATGCTCACTTCTTTCTCGCGAGCACTAAATTTCGACACAGCACCCGCAGAAGCGTGACTTGGCGGCCAGCAGCTTCGGGCCAACCATGGACACAAATCGATCATATCGCGACCAGTTACCGCCGGAGAGGCTGTGTCCAAAACGGTCGCTCGATTTGGAGCACGAGCGTGGACTCTGACCACGCACTTGTCTGTGCCGACCTCCTGAGGCGTTTCCTTGGACGTCCGCAACCTCGATGTGAACGGATTGACACCAGCCAGCTGGCGAAGACAGATGTTCTGAATGTGTACCAAAGTGCGCTGACATCTGGGCTGAGTAAGCGCCCCCAAAACACAATCAAAGATCACTGGACGCAAATTCGTCAAACGTTACTGTTAGCAGGCATGTATTCATGTATCAAAGCAAATTGCCAAACCCGACGTCGGGTCTCTACACAGTCTCTGGGACTTATGGATGCTCGCCGACATATTCCGGCTGGAAGCGAATAAAATGTGGCTCGCAGCAATCTCAGGGCAAAACTAAGTGCCAGCCTGAAGAAGGACCGCGAAACCTGGTGGTCTCTTAGTGCATCTGAGAAGGAAACACCAGCTACCGTTGGCAGTCATCGTAAGTTATTTCGTCTGATACGGGAAACAGGCAGCAGGAGACCTGGTGTTAGCGAGACCAAACGAGACAAAGGTGCGCAGTCGATCCACAGCCTGTCAAAACGCGTTGAGCGTTGGGCTGAACAGGTTGCAAGGGAGTTTATCCAACCTGATTTGTCGCCTTTCTCTTCGGGCATTGAGCGCCCTTCTCCTTGGGCCGTCTCCTTGGATCCGCCCTCACGTGCGGAACTCGAACGTGAGATCAGGCTGTTAAACTTGTATAAGACCGCAGGGGCAGATAGAACTCCCCCAGCCCTCTTCAAATTCGGAGAATTTGCTCTAGTGGATGATCTACACGAGTTGCTAGTAAAACTTTGGGAGCAGGAGACAGTTCCGACAGACTGGAACCGCTCCGTCATTGTCCCAATTTTCAACGGAAACCAGGTTGGAATACGGCAGAGGGATCAGTCTGATTTCGATTGCCTCTAAATTGCTTGCCTCCGTCATTCTTCACAGACTGACTGGCACTCTTGCAAGCTGGATTCGTAAAAAGGAAGCCAAATTTCGTCGAGGTCGGGGCTGCATCGACCACATCTTCATCTTGCATCAAGGGTTGGAGCACCGCCATGTTTATTGGCGACCCACCGTTGTCGTGTTTCTTGACATAAAAGGTGCCTTCGACTCAGTCGATTGATGTGCCCTTTGGGACCGTCTGCTGAGGAAAGGTGTGCCTGATAAAAATGTAAACATTATCAAAGCGCTGTACGCGCATAGTTCGGGCAGGGTGAGGGTATACGGCAAACTCTCGTCACCCTTCAGTATCACCAGCGGTGTGAGACAAGGATGCCCGCTGTCACCTTTTCTCTACAACTTCGCAAATGTTGAAGTCATGGAAACAGCTTTCGCTGGACATGACCTAGAAGGTGTGGAACTACTTCCTGGTGAGCGACTTCTTGACTTGGAGTACGCGGACGATATTGCCCTAAGCTGTGACAGCCCCCAAACATGCCAAACAGCACTGGACCGATTAGCACTGGCTGTCAATAGTTTTGGGCAATACTTTGCTCCATAGAAATGCAAAGAACGTCCCCAAGATTGGCAGGGACCCAACCCTGCGCTAACGCTTGGTGGTGATCTGCTAGAAGTCGTTCAGTCATTCGAGCACCTGGGCAGCTATATTAGCACCCGTGGGATTGAAGATGAGGTTACGAACCGTATAGCAAAATCTCGAGGTGCTTTTGCCAATCTCCGCGACTTGTGGCGCAGACGCGACATTACTCTCGCCCTCAAGGGCAGAGTTTATACTGCAGCTGTCTGTTCAACTCTCCTATAGGGCTGTGAGCCCTGGCCCATCAGGTGGACAGACATAAAGAGGCTCTTCACATTTGAACATCGATGCCTTCGCAGCTTAGCTGATGTCTGGTGGGAGCACCGCGTGAGCAATGAGCGTGTTCGACGTCGCGTATTTGGTGCAGGAAGAGCGAGTGAACCGCTGAGCACCACTATATCACGCAACAGGCTCCGATGGCTGGGCCACGTGTTGCGCATGCCAGCACGCCGACTTCCGCGACGTGCATTGTTTGCGCGTTGGGGATGTGGTCGGCATAGGAGGAGGGGAGGCCAAGTGGTGACTTAGTCGAGAAAAATGAAAAACCCCACTTCGAAGTTGGCGTCGGTTGGTGCATCCCGACTGCCTGGCTGGGGTCCTAAGGAGGGTGAACACGTTTGGTTGGACACACTTGATGGTATGGCTCGAAGCCGGCACCAATGGCGTTTGTGTTGTGGTTTCCTTTGTCCACCACCCTCCTGTTTAGCATCCCTTCCAATCACCATCTCAGTTGTTAGGCATAAGATGACTCACTTTTACGGCAGCCAGCTGTTAGCCCTTTGGAACGACGTCCATCCGTTACTGAGGACTCATCGGGCGTGCCACCGTTTTCTTCTTCTTGTCTTTGTATTGCGGCACAATGGCTGAGATGTTTCCACCTCCAGCTAACGTGTAATGATGACGATGACTCGTTAAATTGCCATCCTATCACGAACCAGGCCTGGAGGACAAGCCTGGACGCAGTATTCCAAGTGCGGCCTTACAAAAGCCGAAAATAGTCTAACGAACATGTCGGTGGTCATAACCCCGAATTAACTGCGGATCATCTACATGTTGAAACCTTTGCGAGCAGCTGTCGTCCAGTGTTCAATGGACTTAAAGTTGGATGAAAGCAAAAACCGAGGTAAGATTGGAGTGGAACTCGCGTTACCTCGTTGCCGCCAAGCAAACAACGCGTCGGCGAGACATTCGGACCAACGGGTAAAACGGAACCTTTCGCTAAATTAACGGGCAACTACCATAAAATTGACCAATCCCAAAGTCTATCCAGAGCCCACTGTAGGGCCAGTGGACAAATCGGGTCGTCTATCATGAACCAGGGTTCCAAGTCATCCGCAAATATTAGGGATGGCACACTCACTTCATCAGGTAGGGCACTAACGTATAAAGTGAAGAGAAGGGGCCGAGAACCGAACCTTGCGGAACACCACTGAGAACACATTGGAGGAAGGACAGGCTTAAACCATCTCGCACACACATTTCCTTTATGAGGAGGAAAGCTGAAATCAATTGTAAGACTGGTCGGGAAATACCACAAGAATTCAGCTCGTACAAAAGGCGCGAATGTGGAGCGGTGTCAAAAGCGTTGGAAAAGTCAATAAACAGAACGTCCACTGCCTTCCCGCAGGCAACGGCTTAGGCCCAGTGTTCACGAGTGGAGTATAATGAAGGAGCAGAGAAGTAAGTACGTCAATTTCTAGTACGTCTGTTGAGTTGTTTGTTTACAGCAGAAGCAAACCAGGGTGGCTTTGCCGTAAGTTTATTCCTGTCAGATAGTGGTATATGGGGGGAGAGCTCACTCAAGTATGATTTAAATCTGTTCAAGCCGTCTGAACGTCGTCACTTTCCAAAATGATACAAGGCGACGTTACGGCATCGGCTTTTATTGTCTGAAGTTCGGCCCTCCAAATATTTCGAACTCGGTCTGGATGATCATTATTCTGACGACAATGGGCGCACTTAAATGACAGACATGCGTGGTCCCTAGCACCGAGAGGTGATTTGTATACAAATCCGTGACAAAACCAATGGAATTAGAAAAGATCCAAGCCAAGAGGGATGGGTTTTGACCCATCATGAATCTAGTAGGCCGATCGACACATTGCTGCAGGGAAACATGCAAGGTCAGCTTGAGAAGTTCGGTAGCCAAATACCTTGTAACAACGTCGCAGAAAATATTCTGCCAGTAAAACTCGGGAAGATTGAAGTCCCCCATCACTAAACACCTATTTGCCGAATGCTCGCGGATGAAATCAGGAAGCGCCTTAGCAACGCTGTCATGGCTTCTATAGACCAGCACAACTTTAAGTTGCGCGGAGGCAAACACAGGTTAACTGCGAGTGCCTCAACATCACCCTATGATGATCTGAAACTATACGTGTTAAAGATGGTAAGTGCAAAGTTAACGTACAAAGCAACGCCACCTCCGCGCAGACAAGAGGTGCGGTCACACCTCAGCAGTGCGCAGCCTGGCAAGCACACTTCACTGGCAGTGACGTCGATGGACAACCACGTTTCAGTGAATGCGAGAACATCTGGATGGCAGTCGTCGATAAGAGCGCCCACTTGGCTGGCTAGCCGAACAACCTCCTCGTGGTGTCAGCTGGGTGGTTCGGGTTTAACCCGTTCCAGCAAATAGTTCGGCGGCAGTGTTCCAGGACGTGGTGGGTTACCACCTGGCAAGCGCTCTCCCTATAAAAAGCCACAAATGTCTGCTTAGCAACACTGTGACGTGGCGGTCGTGACTCGCCACAAAATAAAGTCACTGCCCGTGGATATCCGGATAATTCTATCCAACCCACGGACACCAATCTCCTACTCGCATATTGATGACGATATCAGACATTGAAGATTGGAGCAGCACAACTATAAGCACAATATACACAGTTACATATACGTACACACACAATGACATGCATACATACCCCCTACACAAACACTAACTGGTATGGCAAACATATTGGAGTTTTGCACATTCATGATCATGCATCGTTATGTCAAAATGATCATGCCTGTAAAGGCGTGCCTCACCTTGTTGAGAATAAAAGATTTATTTATTTATTTATTTACTTCGCACAGCTTGTTTCGCAGGCTACGCACATTGCTTAAGATCGCCTGAAGGAATTTAACATTGTGCTTCCGGGATCGTGCGCCACCAGAACCGGCTCTGGTAGGGCGGACGTGGACCGCCGGCTTATGGCACGATGGATCGTGCGCTATATATCCGGTGCGCGACTAGACGGCCAACCAAGAGCAACGGGTGGAAGATACAAGAGTAAGCTAGGGAAGAGGTATATTGGACGGGAAGAGCGTTAGCTACTGCTAAAAATAGGGCGCCCGGAGAGAGCTAGCTAGGGAGAATGTCGTTGGCGTCGAGTGCGTTGCCAGTGCGTCGTTCGCAGTTGAGTCGCGCGCCAAAGGCGGAGACCGTTTTCGTGTTTCCAACAAGCGGGAACAACGTTCCAACAGGCACACCAAGTAGTTCCCTAGTACATAAGAAAGCTATAATTTGAATATTTTAGGATAGTTAACACAGTCATATGGGGGAATCTCTAGGTCGCTGCAGGCTCACCACCCGAAAACCCAACAAGCAGAGAACCTTTTCTCCTACTTCATGGCGGGCTTTGAGGTCCTTCACAGCTTTCCGCAATCTCGGCCTCTCCGCCAAAGGGAGGTTTGGGCGCACAATGACGCCAGTGCCCTTGAGCTTTAAGGCGAAACGCAGAAATGCTTGGCGCTCCTCCGGAGTGAACAGAACAACTCGCAACAACCGAGGGCGAGACTTGTCAGCTAGCAAGTTACTGAGTCTGGTTAGTATGCGTACGGTCAAGCCGGGGAAGCCGGGAAACAGGATTTTAGTAACGCATAGTTTAAACCACTGAAGGTCATCAAGGATACGGTCTTTGGGGAGAACGGCAGAAGACTCAGTGACGTTTCTGAAAATAACACTGCAGTCGGTATACGAGTCTCCGCGACGCGGAGTCTGTACAGCAGGCTCCATGGACGTCGGTGGTTTCAGTTTAGTGTCCGTTTGCTTAGACTCCAGTGTCGTAGATGTTTCCAGTTGCAACGATTCCGTAGTAGTAGAATTTGAGGAGGGAATGGGCACCCGACGGAGTTTTCATGTCCGCCTTGGGTTTCGTCGCCCTTTTAACCTTCGTTCGTCTTTTTTTGACAAGGGCAGAAACCTGCTGCTCTCCTTCGCTAACAGCGAAATCAAACACGCTCTCTGAGGGTTCGTTACTAACAAGGTCGTTGCTAACAGGTAAACTGAGATTTGACAGTGAACAACTCGATGCAAGATCTGACAACTTGCCATTGTCTTCTGGCAAGTTGAACATGGACATCAGGGAAACCCCCTTTTCTCTCGCGTCTCCGTCAACCGCCTGTTCTGTGTATATAGCCATGACTTCCCAAACTGGAAACCAGGATACTGACACAAGTGCCATTCCCTTCTTTCGTAGAATTCAACCTTCAACTTGAAAGAGATATGGGCTCAGCAACCCAGCATCCTGTAACGGTGTAGCATTTATTCTACCGTAACAATGGCAACTTGCGGTTTCCCAGGAACGTTGCTACTCCCGCCATGAACACAGGGATACTGCATGTACCGGTACAGGTACTCATCTGGCAACCCCTTCCGCTATTGCCGTTCATAATGCTGTGGAGTCACAGCCATATACTTGCAACAAGCTGCGGCAGATGCAAATTTCCATACATCGGACCCAAACTCATCAAGTTTCCGATAATAGTACGCACCGAAAGACATAATCTCTCAGATACATCTACCAGGATGACAGTTACAAATGCGGCGTCAAGTAGTTTCCAATACTTCTGTAGTCTATCACAACTACTAATTATGAGAACCACATTAATCTTCTTCAGTACAAAGCATACACAGTTAACGTGTATACTATATATATATATATATATATATATATATATATATATATATATATATATATATATATATATATATATATATATACACAAACCGCCACCTAATGGCAACCTCTCCAGTTGGACTAGCATATCTACCTAACCAAACCCGCCGCTAGGCAAATCTCAGATGTGAGAGTCCCGGACCGTAGAAGAATACCCGCTACCATGGTCTTAAGGTTATGCTTTGAACTGATGCACATTTACTCGGTAGCGGGGAATTCTACAGCACCAACTTTGGACTGCAGTTAGTAGACCAGAAAAAGGCGAGCAAACTCAAGATTGTTATATTATGGATTTAAGCTTAACGACGAAGCGTGCGAGCAATTTTATGCCGTAAGTGGCCACTAACCATCCCGTTAAACCACATAAACTATAATTCAGTAAAATAAGTGATTATTCCGTGCAAGCCGCCATAGATACTAAAGACCACTTAAGCAAAGTGGTAGCTTGTTATTAACATCAGAGCACGAAATGAAGGAAAGCTGTCAAGCGAATCAAGCTCGTTAGAAGTATTGCGCAAACGTGTGTCTTGGCGTTCCATGCTTACCTAATACAATGTGAAAGAATGACGTATAACTATTTTAATCTTATCCTTGCATACTAGCCGACACAAACTCTGTGTGGTTCCTATTTTAGTGATGGTACCGCCGGAGCGATTTCAAGACTCAAAGCACTCAGCATTCCAACCCCGACAACAAAGCTGGCAATCCGGAGCGCTACTACTAGGCTGCAGTCAGGGTATGCCCTCCGGTTATACGAAACTGAAAAACCGTCCGCCAAAGCAACGTCAAAGCAAATATTACAGATACCAAAGAGCTCCCCACACTTTTTAAAGCTTTTATGGATTGAAATTTGCAAAGCACCATTGCAGAATTTATTTCGCCAGTTTTTGCATAATTTGGTCGTTACATCAGGTAGAAGCATTTTCCACTAACAATTTACTCTGCCCTTTACGTTTGTGATATGTTGTTACTTGCATACTTGACCATGCCTGATATGGCGTGCCTCGAAAAAATTGCAACTGAAGATAATCTTTTATGCATTTTTCCAACGAAACATAGACCTTGGTGTTTCAGCACCGAAAAGATGATTACTATCTTCTACGTACAAGTTCATTGCTTATCAATTGTATATTATTATTTGCTTGTTTTCCCTGCTTACTTCCGGATGTTGCAGCTCTTTAAGTTGGCACGCTAACATTTGCTCATGTCTGGATTCATCCGCCCACGTTTTTGTACCTCGTTGAATTTATTTCACTGTGTCCGAATTCAATTGCCTTCTGAACACGGCGTTTGCTTGCGCGCACGGTCTCGGGTTAGTATTTACTAGGCTTACAAATTAGTGACCCCGAATCGTACGCGCATTTACACTAATTTGCCGTTGGCATTTTAGGTTGATCATCCCTTTTTATTTTCTGCTTTTTAATAGGTTTATCCCGGTTTTCATCATCCATGATCTATCACCATAACTGGAAAGTGGCACTTGAGTCGTTTAACGTCGTAGACAAGCTTAACTTTGGTTCCAGATTACATGGAAGAGCACAGTTTTTAGAGGGTCGCCTGTACCGGGAGCCCAGAGAGTGATTCGAGAAGACAGATCGAGTTGCAAGAAAACTTTTATTGGTACAGTAAATGATTCCCTGTTAGCTAGCTATAAAAGAACGGCACTGTGGACGCTCTAGCTAGGGGAACGGTGCATGCACAGCACACATGTCAGTCGCGAGTTGCAACCGAAACGAGCGATAAGCAAAAATGGCGATGATCAAGTCAAGCATTCGAACTCAGCGAACAGTTCAAGGAACCACACCAGTGGCGTAGGTGTACGATGAAATAATTTTAGTTAGAATTTTACACAGGCAAACGGGAGCATCTCCAGACTGTTACTTAGCCCTCCCCCGAAAGGGACTGTGTAAGCAGTCCTTCAATCTACGTGAGGACTGTCCGCCGCGGGCCAGCCTTCTGCGAGACCAGGTTGTGCAACCTGATGCAGCTGTTGGGGGAGAACCATGCAAAGTCCTGCCCTATCGGGCTCCCACCCGTGTCCTCCCTACGGTGTCGAAACTGTAAAAACTCTTTTTGAGGGGACAGTTAGTAAGGTTCACATAGACAATTGAGCAGGAAGTTTGTTCCACTTCCAGTTGACTTGCTGGGATCCAGCGAAAAGTCAAACCGAGATGCAACCAACCGGTGGTGTATATGGAAAGCAAAAGGAAAAAGCAGCATAATTCATAGCAAATTATGTAGCCCAGCTAACGTCCTTCATGGCTCAGTGGGTTAAGCTGCTGGCTAGTTGACATTTACCTCTGGCGGTCATGGGTTCGAACCCCTTAGAGGACCGAGGGAATGCGCGCCGCTGACGCGCCCCAATAAGGCGGAACGCGTCCTAGCGCTTTTCCGGACTAGGCTCTGCTATGTAGCTTGTGAACTATTGGGATGAAAGCCTTATCCGAATGCACAAAATTGTGTAAAACGAAAAACGTGCAAAGCTGTTTTGCGTTTTCAAAAAGTTTTGCTCTTTTTTGATAAGTTCAAAAATTTGGGCTTCTTCGTAGATTTTCGAAAACTTTTGGTAGGAGCAGAAAATTTCAAAGACACTTACTAGGTAAAATAGCGAGTGTTAACCTAGTCCGAAAAACGAACGGGAGGCTTGAGCTTCCTACCGCGTCGATCGATAGTTGGGCGAGTAGGAGTGCTGTCGGTTGAGGTTGTCGGTTCTGCTGGAGCGGACTGACGCGGCTGAGGTTGCGGTGCGAGCTGTGATGGCGCAGGCTGTAAAGGTGCTTTTTGAACCGAAGAGGCAGGCTTGTCGAGGAATGCTAGCTTGAGTCGATCGACGTTAATCGTCTCAGTCTTACCATTGTAGTCAACGGTAAACGTCTTGTCGCTTCTGCGTCCGATACGGTACGGACCAGCATGAGGAGGTTGAAACGGCCGGCGTACGCTGTCAGTGCGAACGAACATGTGCGTGCAGGTAGTTAAGCGTTCGTCCAAGTTGGTACGCAAGCTCTGTGCTTTGGGTTGCACAGGCTGAAGCTGTCGCATGTGATGAGATAGGCGCGTTACGTAGTCGCTATATATTTGAAGGTTGTTGGCGCTTTTGTTGTGACGAGTTCACCAGGTAAGCGTTGTGTGCATCCAAGGACTAGCGACTATGGCGTGGCGTGCGAATCCGCTTTAATCGTGTTTCTTCTGCCTAAGAGAACGAGCGGAAGTGCTTCATGCCAGGATGTGCTAGGTTGGGCACAGAGTGATGCTTTGAGCTGCCGGTGGAACCTTTCCACCATCCCATTAGTTGCGGGATGGTATGCGGTGATGCGGTTATGTTGGCAACCAAGAACTTCGAACAATTTGCTGAAGGATCCGTCAAAGTGCCTGCCTCTGTCAGTGATGACTACGCTTGGGCAACCGAATTTAGTTACACAGCGTTCTAGGAAAGCCTGCGCAACTGTTTTAGATGAGCAGTTGACCATCGGAATCACCCCTGGCCAATGTGTGCATCGGTCGACACAAGTGAGCAGGTACACGTAGCCTTTGCATGGAGGCGAAGGTCCGACCAGGTCGACATGGACGTGTGCAAAACGAGAGGCAGGAGCGGGAAAGACGCCCACTGAGCTTTTGGTGTGTTAGTATACCTTAGCGCGCTGGCACTCTAAGCATGCACGTGCCCAAAGGCAGACATCGCGATTGACGTTGGGCCATACGAAGCATTCAGTTACGAGCTTCTGCGAAGCACTATGCCGGGATAAGACAGGTTGTGTAAAGCGTTGAAAACTAGTCGACGCATCGAAGTAGGAACTACGGGTCGGGGAGAAGTTTGTGAAACGTCACAAAGAATGGTCCCCTCAGATGAAGCTAGTGGAACTTAAATAAATAAATAAATAGTTTATTCTTGAATTTGTCAAGGCGTTGCGTCGTAGCTTGTCTATGTCGGGAGCAGCGTGTTGGGCAGCAGCCATAGCGGCTGGGACAATTTTGGTACCAGGCGATAAGCTGATCTGCTGAATGCGTGAAAGCGCATCCGCGACGGGATTGAGAACACCTGAGACATGTCGCACGTCTGTCGTAAATTGAGAAACGTAGTCTAGGTGTCTAGTTTCCCGCGGAGAATACTTGTCCGTTGCGCCATTGATTGCGTCGTTCAATGGCTTTTGTTCAGTGAAGACTGTAGAATGTCGACCCTCGAGATAGTGACGGAAATGTACGATACTTAAGTAAATAGCTAACTGTTCCATACCGAAGGTTCTGTAACGCGATTCGGCAAGCTGTAAAGGTATCGAGAAGAAACCTAGAGGAAGCCATCGACGGTCGATGAGTTGATGAAGAACTGCACCGCCGGCAGTATCGGATGCGCCGGTTGCCAGGGAGAGTGGTGCAGATGTTTCTGAATGGGCGAGAAGCGCTATGTTGGAGATAGCGACTTTGAGCTTCTCAAAAGACAGCCTCGCGTCGTCTGCAAAATGAAAAAAACCGTTGTTTAGCGTGGAGCAAGTCAGTCATCGGTTGAACAATTCTCGCGCAGTTAGGAATAAAGCGCCTATCATAGTGAAGCGAGGCGGAAGGCAGCGCTTGCCCGAAGAACGGTTAGAGCATTAAACGGAGGCGGACGAATAGAGAGACCGATACAATGGGGGCGAGTCGCTGGAGAAACCAAGGCCCAACAGAACGGGACGAAAACGGACAGGAGCGGCATCCATGGGTGAGCCCGAGGCAGGCAAAGCAGGTGGAGAATTTATTGAAGACGCAATAAATCGGACAAAACCGCCGGTATCGCCTCGTCATGAAACAATTCCGGGGAGAGTGACACATCCACGGTTAAGCAAATGGCACGATACCGAACGATTTCGGGCTTGTCAGAATCGGAGGCGTGAAAGCGAAGATGCACGGACGAAACGGACATAGAAGATGCGTTCCCGTACCCCCGGAAGGAGCATAGAAGTGCCACGAGCGGAGGCCAGGAGGGATGGTGCAGCGTGGGAAAGAAACCTGCCACAGTAATGTGCGCCTGTGTGAGTGATTAGGTAGCGTGTATGTGCGCGCCAATAAAGATTGTGCTTCATTGTTGCGTTGTCTTGGCGCTACACTGGTGCTGTGACCATTCAGCAGGAAGATTCAGTGGCCAACACCATTAGAAGGAGAGACGTGAAATCGTGGTTGGGGGAATTTGAGGCTATTGCGGTGTGCAACTGGATCAAAGGAGATGCCAATTTGTTGACCGCTTTGGGCACGATGCTGACGGGGAAAGCAAAGGCGACCTACCAGCTAACGAGGAAGGCCAAGGCTGGCTGCCTATCTGCCGAGATGAATGCTGCGCTGTGTGCGGAATTCGGTAAAGAGAGCGATCGGCAACATGCGCTCGAGCAGTTCCACTCAACCAATTGGGAACAGCAGGAAGATTTAGTGGTGTTCTTTTAGCTACTGATGTGACATTTGGACGTGGCGATCCTGAGTTGGATGGTGGCGCGAGGGATAGACTACCGAGAGGTCAATTCGTCCGAAGTTTGCTTAAAGCCATTCAGGACAAAGTGAAATTGGCGTCCATGGTTGGGGTCAGTAAGACAGAAGACCTTGTGGCTGTGGCACAGAGTTTTGTGGGGCCCGTGGAGATGGGAATAATCGAACGGTCCGCGTTGGAATGCAAAATAGACCAGCTTTCGCCCCTGGTTTGGAGGCTGGCGAGCGAAACTTCGAGAAGCGAGACACAACACAATTGGCACGGAAGACGAGATAGGCCCCGCTGCTTCCGATGCAACCAGTTGGGCCATTACGCTTCGTATTGTACAAAAAGAAATTTTTACCGTTGTTTTTCTTTATCTATGTCGGGTCGGGGGCGGGTACCATCCCTAGCAATAACAATTGAGGGTATCGTAGTTAATACGATAATAGCTACGGGAGTCGGCGCGTAAATTACGAAAAGATTCGCTAGTTTCCCTTTATTCCAGTCGTCAAACACAATGCAAAAAGTCGGAGGACACTGCTTGAAGGATACTGGGGCTCAGCGATTACAACTGCAAAGCTGAAAAACGGTCATGTCACTCCATGTTCGTCGTTGAGGGGGCAACCGATACAAGCCACTGTAACGACATACTTAAGTGGTTGGGTGCAACCATTGATTTGAAGATGAATGCTGTGCTAGTGGGCAGTGAGACGATCGAGATGAGCCCAGGGAAAAGAGACCACATAGGTGCTGTAACGGTTCTTCACTATTGCCCGAACCGTGCAATAAGGGACGTGCTTCAGAAGTATGCGCATTTGTTCACGGATGTGGATGATGATTACGAATTTTTCAGCTAAGTAGAACCTCGGATACCTCTAATCCCGGGTGGGCAATGCAAGCCGGTTTTCAGGCGGATACCGCAGAACAATCTGGCGGAGATACAGAAACGGGTGGTTGAAATGGAGGTTAGAGGCATCATCAGACGTACAAAGAGTCCGTATTCATCTCCCGTATTGTTGACAAGAAAGGCAGACGGAAACTACGGATTCTGCATCGATTTCAAGGAACCGAGTAGAGTTACGGTGAAAGACGCTTTTCCAATGCCCAAAATAGAAGAAATTTTCCCCAATCTTCACAATGCCAAACTGATTTCATTGATAGACCTACGTTCATGTTATTGGAAACTCCCCATTGCAGAGAAAGACGGGTATAAAACAGCTTTCAGCGTAACTGGCCAACAGTACGAATTCTTGAGAATGCCCTTTGAACTGTGCAACGCCCCGGCAACATCCAGACGCTTACTACTTATGGCTCTGGAGAACCTCAAAAATGTGGTTGTTTTTGGGGATGACATCATTTTTTCGCGTAGACGGAAGATGATCATTGTGCCCGACTCGCAGCGGTATTATAAAGACTGGAGGAAGCCGGCTTGAAGCTCAGTCGCAAAAAGTCACAGGTTGCTCGAAAGTGGATTGCATGTTTGGGTCACATTGTCGGGAGTGGCCAGGTTCAGCCGCTTCCAGAGAAACGCGAAGCAATCAAGAATTTCGCAGCCCCGAAATCGAAGCGTAAGCTCCAGCCGTTCGTCGATATGGTAACGTATGACTCGAGGTTCGTGCCCCATTTTGCAGAGAGGATAAGCCCTTGTTAAAACTTTTGCATAAAAACGAAGCGTTCGCGAGGGCACCTGAAGCAGATCGGGCATTCGACGACCTTAAGCAGTACGTTGCGGATGCACCAGCATGTTTACGGCTACCCAACTCTGGAGAACAATTTACGGTGGCAGTCGATGCAAGCAACGTTGCAATCGGAGCTGTACTGCACGAACCAGTCGGTGTGGTCGAATATGCCAGCACAGTCCTGACCAACGCAGAGCAAAAGTAATCCACGACAAAGAAAGAATGTCTTGTCACTGTGTGGGCATCGGAGAAATGAAGAACACCCTTAGTAGCAACTGAATTTCATGTTGTTACCGACCATAAGTCACTATCATGTTTACTGACGACGAGGGATCTGCGGGGACGACTAGCAAGGTGGGCGTACCGGCTCCAGTAATTCTGCTTTACCATCGAGCACATAGCTAGGACTAAGAACGTGATGCCCGATATGTTACCGCGGCCAACTCTGGACGAGTTCTTACCAGACACGGTCATACCGGTGGGTGGAGTCACTGCTGAGTATCGAAGCCTACTGGAAAGCTAACGCGCGAGTAAATTGGTGAGGTTAATATGTACTCGTTTACAAGCCGGGACCAAGCCAGAGGTGCCATCAGGAGAAATCGAGGAGCTCCTCCGGATTTGAGATAAGCTAGAGGTCGCGAACGGCAATCTGTTGGAACAATAAACGGAATGAAAGTACTCTTCATTCCCCAGAATCTACGGGAGCGGGTGATGCAAGTGACAAATGACGACGCCTAGATAGGATTCGAGGGAGTCCTCGATCTGCTGCAGAGGAGGGTATTTTGCTCAACCATGAGAAAAGACGTCGCTGCATACATTTGTGGATGTTCATCTTGTCAAACAAACCGCGATATGGATACAACAAGGCCTCCGATACGATCTATCGAAGTCAACCAACCGTTTCCATTTTGGGGATTGGACGTTTATGGTCCATTACCGGTCAGTCGGTCCGGAAACAGGTACATCCTAGTAATGATTGACTATTTTACTCGGTGGATAGATGCCATACCGATCAAGGATCAAATAGGTGAAACGGTGGCACAGATAATCGAGTTCAATATACCCGCAAGGGATGGAGTCCCTCAGTGTGTTGTAACCGACCAAGGACCATGTTTCGAGTCCAGAGCGTTCCAGGCCGCATTGCAGAAGTGGAACATCCAGAGACGACGCACGTCACCGTATCATCCACAGACCAACGGGTTGACTGAACGCTTTAATCGGACAATGAAGTCATGCATAAACTGTACAAGTTACCGTGGGAGCAAGCATTGCCCATGTTCCTCCTCACGTATTGAACCAGCGAGCAGTCGACCACAAATTTGCCCCGTTCGAATTACTGTTTGGCAGACAGCCAAGAATTCCACTCAATGCATGCATTACGCAAACGCAAGGGTGGGATATCCCACGAACACACCGCGGACGTTTGGAAGCAACCGCCAGAAGAGAAATCAAGTTTCGGCAGATGAGGAATAAGCACAAATACGATGCTTGGCACGCGCCCCACAAGTGGCAACCACACAGTGCAGGTGACAAAGTAACGATACGAAATCACGAAAGTCCAGAATTTGGAGATCCGGGGGCACGGAAGTTCAGGAATACTGGAATGGCCCTTATAAGGTACTCGACCGGAAAGGAGAGAATTTCAAAGTTAACAACAGGGGGTCGCAACGCTGGATGAATGCCGCTACATGACGTCCTTGGTGTGGCAGAGAACACCCATTTGAGGAGGGGCTGGTGTAGCGAGGCGGAAGGCAGCGCTTGCCCGAAGAACGGTTAGAGCATTAAACAGAGGCGGACGAATAGAGAGACCGATACAATGGGGGCGAGTCGCTGGAGAAACCAAGGCCCAACAGAACGGGACGAAAACGGACAGGAGCGGCATCCATGGGTGAGCCCGAGGCAGGCAAAGCAGGTGGAGAATTTATTGAAGACGCAATAAATCGGACAAAACCGCCGGTATCGCCTCGTCATGAAACAATTCCGGGGAGAGTGACACATCCACGGTTAAGCAAATGGCACGATACCGAACGATTCCGGGCTTGTCAGAATCGGAGGCGTGAAAGCGAAGATGCACGGACGAAACGGACATAGAAGATGCGTTCCCGTACCCCCGGAAGGAGCATAGAAGTGCCACGAGCGGAGGCCAGGAGGGATGGTGCAGCGTGGGAAAGAAACCTGCCACAGTAATGTGCGCCTGTGTGAGTGATTAGGTAGCGTGTATGTGCGCGCCAATAAAGATTGTGCTTCATTGTTGCGTTGTCTTGTCGCTACAATAGTTGACAAGGCCAGGTAATCGGCGTAGCTGTTTGAAGAAACTGGGAGCAGGACAGTCCTTCAGTACCTGGATTTTCTCTGGTGGAGCTACGATACCAGCGGCGGAAATGCGGTGGCCAATATTGTCGATGGGGCTTTGGCCAAGCTCGCATTTATCAAGGCTGACGGTAACCGCATTTTGTGTTAAGCGTTGAAAGAGAGCATCGAGTTGATGATGTTCATCGTCAGAAGAGCTGGCGATGATAGTGTCATCTAGATAGGGACAAACGCCTTCGAGTCCTCGCGTTACCTCATGTATGAAACACTGAAATGTTTGGGCAGCGTTACTGCGACCGAAAGGCATTCTGAGGTACTCGAACAGGCTGAATGGCGTGACGACTGCTGTGGTAGCAATGTCGACTGGCGCGACAGGTATCTGATGGTAGGCGCGAACTAGATCGAATTTGCTAATGATAGACTTACCAGCTAGAGGTCAAGGGGTGCATGTGCAGAATGGGGTATTTATTGGGGATGGTAACTTTGTTAGGTGCCCTGTAGTCGCCACAGGGAGCCAGTCACCCGAGTTCTTCGGTGCCATGTGGAATGGTGATGCCCATGGACTTTTGGACTCGCGGACTATTCCCAGTTCGAGCATTTGCTCGGATTCCGCCTCAACAGCTTTGAGCTTGTCCTGGGCTAGTTTGCGAGGACGGGCAGAAACAGGTGGGCACTTAGTGCAGATGTGATGCATGACTTTTGCCGTCAAAGGAGGCAAGTCTTACAGGATGCCACCGAGTTTAGGATGCTTATTGAAAAGTGCTAGAAAAGGTTGTGAAGCTTGAGGTGGGACAGGAATGGGAGTGATAGTAGCCGCTTTGGCGCTAGTCCCGATAACACTGAGCGGTGACCTGGAGTCGATAAGCCTCTTCCTTATGGCGTCGACGATGAGGTCGAGGCGTCGAAGAAATGCTATGCCTATGATGGCGAAAGACACTGCAGCGCTTATGAAAGGCCAGTGAAAGGTTCGCCGGAGGCCTAAATTGAGAGTTAGCAGCTTTTCGCCGGAGGTTGCGATTGGTGTGCCATTGACGGCACGCAGATTGGTCGGCGATGGCGAGACGACCTCACCTGGGCTACGGGGTATAAAGCTAACTTCGGCACCAGTGTCGACTAGAAACTCGGTGCCGGAAGTCAAATCCATAACGTGGATGAGGCGACTTTGGTGTTGGCCGGTCGCATCCGTCACCGTTACGGACCGGCAGAGCAGTTTCCCTGCTGCTCGGCGAAGTTGCAAGGCCTGACACATTTACGAGCTGCGGTACCAAAACGCTGATGGCACCAACAGCTAGCATGCCTGTTACTAGACTTGGAACTTTTGAAGGGCCATTTTGGGCGGCTATGACGACGACGGTTCATAGTAAGATGTTGAACCTGGCGACTAAGAGTCACAACTAGTGTTTACAGGGCTTCTACAGTTGACTTTAAGCCAATGATGGAAGTGCCCTGAGACGCGACGGCCTTGATCTTGCTGGCATCGACTTGTGGCTGTGATCGCTCCATAACTCGATCCGCTAAATCTGCTAGTTGAGTGAGCGAAACGGAGCTCACTGCAGCGAGAATTGATGGCGTGTTTTCCGGTAGCCGCCCTAGCCATAGTCCGCGAATTAACGTCTCGTCCATGTTTGAGGAACCAAGGAATTGGTGCATCTCTCGTAGCAGGGTTGAGGGCAGATAGTCGCCCAGCTGCAGATCCCTGAAAAGCTGCTGCAGGCGTTGTTTCTCAGAGGCCATAACGCGCTTGATCGTGGCCTGCTTGAGAGCCTCACAGCTGTTTTCGGTCTGCGAAATGATGACGTCAGGATCTTGCATTGATATCTCTTTGGGGAGATAGGACAGAAGCTTGCAATACTTCGCGTAGTCGGAAGTAATTATGTAATTGCAAAACAGCCTCAAGATGAGCGAACCACAAAAGAGGATCTATGTCCCAAAAAGTTGGCACAGGGAGAGAAACAACGCTTAGCAGAGGCTCTAACTTTGGATCTACAGATTCCATGGCATAAAAACTGACGCATGAAACAGGCTATCGTACGCAAAAATTAACCGGAAAATATGAAAACTAAATGGAACGAGCTCACCGGAGAAAAGTTCGAAATATCCGGCATTGAGCTTGTTCCGGAGCCGGGGTCACCAATTTTAGAGTGTCGCCTGTACCGGGAGCCCAGAGAGCGATTCGAGAAGACAGATCGAGTTGCAAGAAAACTTTTATTGGTACAGTAAATGATTCCCTATTAGCTAGCTATAAAAGAACGACACTGTGGACGCTCTAGCTGGGGGAACGGAGCATGCACAGCATACAGGTCAGTCGCGAGTTGCAACCGAAACGAGCGCCATGCAAAAATGGCGATAAGCAAGTCAAGCATTCGGACTCAGCGAACAGTTCAAGGAACCACACCAGTGGCGTAGGTGTACAATGAAATAATTTTAGTTAGAGTTTTACACAGGCATACGGGAGAATCTTCAGACTGCTACAAGATTTGGTTTTGGATATTCGAAAAATTATTGGTCGTCTAGTATGCTTTCTGGTAGCGTTTCCTTATCAGATTCCGGGACATTGACGATTCTAGGACAAAGCTTCATTGCAGAACTTGCAGAACCAGTTTGCTTGCTGGGGTTTGGATTTGTTCATTTCCTTAATTCAGTTTCAGATGGACTAAAAAACGATAGGAAAATCCCTTGAGTGTTCCTTCTTTAGCAAATCGTTGAGCCAGGAAAAGATAAGGTGCTAGATCTTGATAGATCTAAGACGAAACACCCGAAACACACCCTGATCAACCAGGTACTGCACAAGTTCCCTTCACTAGCAGTCCGCGCTGTGTAGTTTACGTGAAGTAAGCAAGAAGTAGAAAGTAAATGAAAGATAAAGGGAAGGAAAGTCATTAAAATGAAGGATAACGCCAGAGAGTGAAGTGAATGACAGAATAAAAACTAAAAGTTTGAAGATGGATATGGTCAGGAGAAGGGGAAGGTTTCCTGCTGCCACCCAAGCGCGTCTAACTGACTTTCGAAACCCTTAACCGTAGGTTCACTCACTACACTTTCTGGAAGCGAGTTCCAGCACTCGATAACTCTACACGATAACCGAGTTTCCGCCCCGATCCGGTCAGAACGCAGCTTGTGTAGCTTCATGGGATGACCGCGAAGACAAAGCAACCTAGCCGGGCAAAATAGCTAGCTCAAGTCCGGCCAACCCTTCCCTGTTAAAATGCGGTAAGTAAGGATTAGGTCTCCTCGAAGCCGTCGGTAGTGCATGGAATACATACCCAAGCTAAGTAGACGCTCGGGGTACGATTGCCCCGTAACCCCTCGGCTAATTTGGTACCTACTCTCAAAACCCTCTCAAGCTCTATTTTGTCCCGAATAAGGCAGGGCGGGCAAGCCTGGACGCAGTATTCCAGATGGGGCCGGACTAAAGCTGAGAACAGCTTCGCAAATGTCGGCAGTTAAGACCCCGTTATAACGGCGTATTAACCATAACATTCTGAAACCCCTACTAGCGGCCTTCTTCCAGTTGTCACCAGAATGCTTATTTAACTTATTCACCCAGTCCAGTTTATTCATCGACATAGTGGAATCTTGTTACCGCACCCTGGAACGGACGTCGTTAAAACCAACCAATGCGGTTTCATTGGGGTTACACGTACATCATTCGTAGAGATCCATGAGGCGGTCTGCGATTGCGGTGATAAAGTTACCACACTTGGACTTCGTATGTTTTAAAAAGAAATGTGCTAACGGCCCAGCTGTGTTTTATGTGTTCAGGTATATACTTCACTACACTGTATGCCTTTAAAATGTCTGAAAGTTTAGTAGGTCAAATGAGTACTACGCAGTAACTCGATTTTTTGGCGTGCCATACTGATCGAGCTTTTCAGCTGAAATAATGCGGAACACAGTGGTTGAATAAAAACTTGCTACGGAATTTGACTATTGTCAAATTTCCGTTGGTCCAAGCTATCTTGGATCGATGTAAGCGGTTCTGGTCAAAGCGTCTTTGGCGCTTACTGGTAATTTTTCCGGTTTTTCCCAGTTTTAATCCCGTTTTGCACCCAGTTTTGCCTTTTTATTGAGGTCGTTTAACTATTGTGCACGTGTTATAATTCCACTCTGTTTTCCACTATGTCGGTCTCGCAATGCACCGAGGCTGTTGTTCCTGGTGGCTTGGATTCTGAGGTTATCGCACTTTGTGGCAGTCCAAGCTGCAATATACCAGTAACTGACGATTCCGGCGGTATGCAGTGCGATGTCTGCAACCGATGGTACCATCAGCTTTGTACGGACCTGAATACCGAGCAGTACGCAGCGCTGGCCTCCAGCGAAAGTTGCTTTTCAGTTGTGCCAATTGCTGCAGCCGCCGGCAAGGCCGCGCGGCCTTTCGTACGAGAGACGAATCTCTTGATACCCGGCTGCGAAATGTAGAGCGTTCGTTCTCGATGCTCTCAGATCTTCGCTTTAAGATTGATCTGCTCATGAAGACGCTTCCGGTCTCCAAAAACGCGGATTTGATCGCCTACACTGATGATGCACTTGTGGCACCAATCATTATGTCACCAGTCCAGATAGCTACCGACCACAAGAATGAAGCACCTTCGGACGTCGTATCTAAAGCTACCCTGACAGATGCCGAATTGCTAGTTCAACGGTCCCTTCGAGTTAAGCGAAAAAGAGTCAGGAAACCCCGTACGTTCTCTGCTAAGCAAGAAGATATAGTTGTCTCGGCACCAGAAACAAATCAAGTGTAGTTACTTGGCAAACCCTCTGACGGTTGTGCGAAGAGGAAAATTCCAACACACACCACTTGTCGGCGGAAGCTGCCGGCAATCCCGGTTTTCACCGAGAAGGCATGTTCTGAAAGTTTGCCTATTTTTGCTCAAAGCGCAAAATGCTCACGGGACCCTGCTCCCGTAACCAAGAAGAAAAAGCAGACCAAATCTGACATAAAGCCTTTCGGTGAAATCGATGACCCTAAAAAGGATGGCATCGACAGTGGAGCGAAAAACACACGCTGCCGTTGCTACCTCATCGGAAAGGCAAAGAGAGTCCCATAGCTAGTGAAAAAGCCACCTGCTCCAAGCATTAAATCGAAGGCCCGTGGGGTTAATACACTCCGTCGTGGCGATTCTTTCACGGATAGTAGCGTTATATTCCGTAACGCGGCTGAATCCACTGCTATCCTTCCTGCTGATCGCATGTTGGACGACCTTCAATGGTTTAAAATGTGCGTAACAAAGCTTCTTCCACCTAGTTTTCCAGGCGTTACTGTCAGGAAGCTGATTAGACTGGGGAACGTCCCAGTTAATGTACTAAACCCTCGACCGCGGCTACTTCGTGTGGTACTCTCTACCCCGGAGGAACTCAATGATCTCATGCGGTTTGCGTTTAAGCTGAAAGGTACAAATATTAGCGTTCAACCGGACCTGCCGCTGGCCGATAGGCTGAAGCTAAGGGAGGCCATCAAGGACCACAAAACTAGGCGAGCGGCCGGTGAACAAGGTCTCCCGTTAGTGGGTTTTCGGGTAGTCAGCCGGCGGTCTTTTTCCGTCCTATCACTGCTCATTCTGGTAGCGCACGATCCAGGTCTGGATCTAACGAATACCTTCAGATAGTGTTAAGTAATGTGCGCGGATTAAGGAACAAGGTGTACGAGTTAGGTCTGTTTGTAGATGGGTCTCATCCCGATATACTCGCATTCACTGAAACGTGGCTGTCTCAGGACATCACGGATGGTGAAGTACATTTACCTAGCTACGCACTATTTCGATGCGATCGTTCCGCTGGTAGGCAGGGAGGGGGCATCGCTCTTTATGTGAGCTGTAAACTTGGCGTTTTGAAGACTTGCTTAGTTCAATCAGCGGACAAAATTGTTGAAGCTCTGTCGGCTGTTACTAGCACATTCGCGGCTCAGATTACAGTTGTAATTGTGTATAGAAGCCCTGGAAGCGTATCCAAAGAGTTATTTGACTTAGTAGATGGAAATTGGGTATTGCCCACCCGAAAACACTGCACAACCACGACGCGTTTCGATGTAATTTTTCATCTCATCAGGTGGAGACAGCAGGATTTGAACCCGGGACCATTGGAATAGCAGCCAACACTACTACCCCTTTGGCTACCGGGTCACGATGGGCAATGCATTTTGTCACAACGGTAGATGACTAATTGGAGGGTCAAGTTTGGATTACACGTTGTGTGATTGGATTGCGACACGCAACCTCAATTTAATAGACTGTGATTCACATTGAAATGAACCGTAGTCACTGCGATCGCTGGGACCGTATTCAAAGTAGATGGAAATTGGGTATTGCCCACCCGAAAACACTGCACAACCACGACGCGTTTCGATGTAATTTTTCATCTCATCAGGTGGAGACAGCAGGATTTGAACCCGGGACCATTGGAATAGCAGCCAACACTACTACCCCTTTGGCTACCGGGTCACGATGGGCAATGCATTTTGTCACAACGGTAGATGACTAATTGGAGGGTCAAGTTTGGATTACACGTTGTGTGATTGGATTGCGACACGCAACCTCAATTTAATAGACTGTGATTCACATTGAAATGAACCGTAGTCACTGCGATCGCTGGGACCGTATTCAAAGTAGATGGAAATTGGGTATTGCCCACCCGAAAACACTGCACAACCACGACGCGTTTCGATGTAATTTTTCATCTCATCAGGTGGAGACAGCAGGATTTGAACCCGGGACCATTGGAATAGCAGCCAACACTACTACCCCTTTGGCTACCGGGTCACGATGGGCAATGCATTTTGTCACAACGGTAGATGACTAATTGGAGGGTCAAGTTTGGATTACACGTTGTGTGATTGGATTGCGACACGCAACCTCAATTTAATAGACTGTGATTCACATTGAAATGAACCGTAGTCACTGCGATCGCTGGGACCGTATTCAAAGTAGATGGAAATTGGGTATTGCCCACCCGAAAACACTGCACAACCACGACGCGTTTCGATGTAATTTTTCATCTCATCAGGTGGAGACAGCAGGATTTGAACCCGGGACCATTGGAATAGCAGCCAACACTACTACCCCTTTGGCTACCGGGTCACGATGGGCAATGCATTTTGTCACAACGGTAGATGACTAATTGGAGGGTCAAGTTTGGATTACACGTTGTGTGATTGGATTGCGACACGCAACCTCAATTTAATAGACTGTGATTCACATTGAAATGAACCGTAGTCACTGCGATCGCTGGGACCGTATTCAAAGTAGATGGAAATTGGGTATTGCCCACCCGAAAACACTGCACAACCACGACGCGTTTCGATGTAATTTTTCATCTCATCAGGTGGAGACAGCAGGATTTGAACCCGGGACCATTGGAATAGCAGCCAACACTACTACCCCTTTGGCTACCGGGTCACGATGGGCAATGCATTTTGTCACAACGGTAGATGACTAATTGGAGGGTCAAGTTTGGATTACACGTTGTGTGATTGGATTGCGACACGCAACCTCAATTTAATAGACTGTGATTCACATTGAAATGAACCGTAGTCACTGCGATCGCTGGGACCGTATTCAAAGTAGATGGAAATTGGGTATTGCCCACCCGAAAACACTGCACAACCACGACGCGTTTCGATGTAATTTTTCATCTCATCAGGTGGAGACAGCAGGATTTGAACCCGGGACCATTGGAATAGCAGCCAACACTACTACCCCTTTGGCTACCGGGTCACGATGGGCAATGCATTTTGTCACAACGGTAGATGACTAATTGGAGGGTCAAGTTTGGATTACACGTTGTGTGATTGGATTGCGACACGCAACCTCAATTTAATAGACTGTGATTCACATTGAAATGAACCGTAGTCACTGCGATCGCTGGGACCGTATTCAAAGTAGATGGAAATTGGGTATTGCCCACCCGAAAACACTGCACAACCACGACGCGTTTCGATGTAATTTTTCATCTCATCAGGTGGAGACAGCAGGATTTGAACCCGGGACCATTGGAATAGCAGCCAACACTACTACCCCTTTGGCTACCGGGTCACGATGGGCAATGCATTTTGTCACAACGGTAGATGACTAATTGGAGGGTCAAGTTTGGATTACACGTTGTGTGATTGGATTGCGACACGCAACCTCAATTTAATAGACTGTGATTCACATTGAAATGAACCGTAGTCACTGCGATCGCTGGGACCGTATTCAAAGTAGATGGAAATTGGGTATTGCCCACCCGAAAACACTGCACAACCACGACGCGTTTCGATGTAATTTTTCATCTCATCAGGTGGAGACAGCAGGATTTGAACCCGGGACCATTGGAATAGCAGCCAACTTTGAATACGGTCCCAGCGATCGCAGTGACTACGGTTCATTTCAATGTGAATCACAGTCTATTAAATTGAGGTTGCGTGTCGCAATCCAATCACACAACGTGTAATCCAAACTTGACCCTCCAATTAGTTATTTGACTTCATTCGCTCCCAGTCCACAAATAAGTGGTTGGTGATGGGCGACTTCAACCTCCCAGAGGATAGCTGGGCAGATCTTTCTTGCGACTCAGCGTCAGGCACATTCGGTGCTGATTTGCTTGAGCTTAAGCTCCAAGTATCTTTGCATCAGTTCATTGACCTCCCCACTAGGTACATGGACGCCCAAGTACCGTCCATCTTAGACCTTGTATTTGATAAGTCACTCGATTTTGTTGGTGACATTACCTACGGACCTCCATTGGGTTCTAGTTATCATGTTTGTTTGCTCTTCAGTTGTACTCTGTCTAGACGCTACCAGAGTACTGTTGAGTCTCGCCCAAATATATGGAGCGCAGACTACCAATCAATGAGAGCCAAGGCTTCGGGTTTGCATTGTGAAATCTCAGACGACGATACTGTCCAGGTTGCCTGAGATAAATTTAAGTCCTACCTCACAGAGGTCTCTGCTCCCTTCATCCCAGTCACAAGGAGAAAGGAGGCACGAGCACTGTCACCCTGGATAGATCCCACTGGCAGGCATCTGCTCACAAAGAGGTCTGGATGTTCGCGGACTTACCGAGATGCTCCGTCCACCTATATTTATGACAGGTACCGTAAGGCTAGAAATAGGTGTAAGCAACACGTAAGGGATGCTCAGCTCAATTTCGAAAAAGGATTAGCGGACGAAGCTTCAGAGAATCCAAAAAGATTCTTCGCTTATGTCAAAAGGCGCTGCGGTTCGAACATGTCAATTCCAGTATCGATGCGTGATGACGGTACTCATGCGCATAAGAACTATGACAAGGCCTGCGTACTTAGTGGGCAATATGCAGCAGCGTTTGTAAGGGAAACTTCTTTGACAGGCGTTGAGCTGGTTGGCAGGATCCCAGAGGGTTCAGGACTATCTGAATTTATTGTAGCGGAGACGGAAGTTCGCAGGCTGTTACAAGGGCTGAACCCTTCTAAGGCCTCTGGGCCTGATTTAATTCACCCGAAATTGTTGCATGAGTTGGCTGCGGAACTAAATGGACCGCTTGCTATGGTGTTTCAGAAATCGCTTGACAGCTGTGCATTGCCTTCCGAATGGAAGGAAGCTGTCATCTGTCCCATCTTCAAAAATGGGGACAGGAGTCTGCCTGCAAATTACAGGCCAGTTAGCTTCACGAGTGTAGTAGTCAGACTCCTCGAGAAACTGGTGAGACATTCATTGGAGAGTCATCTGAATAGATTTAATCTACTTAGCAATATGCAACACGGATTCCGGAAGGGATTTTCGTGTTTGTCAAATCTACTGGTGGCTCGCGAAAGTTGGGCGGATGCAGTGGATAACGGCCACATACTGGACGTGCTTTTCGTCGTTTTTCGGAGGCATTTGACAAGGTACCACATTTGGGGCTGGTGCAAAAGCTGTCCTCCTACGGGGTATCTGGCTGCGCGCTTCATTGGGTGACTGCCTTCTTGCAGAGTAGAGAACAGTGTGTACGGGTAGGCCGGGGCCTATCGTTTAGGCAGTCTGTCCTCAGTGGCGTGCCGCAGGGCTCGGTCCTTGGACCGCTGCTGTTCTCTATCTATGTGAATGACCTACCCGCGGAGCTTGAGGTACCATCGCTGCTATTTGCTGATGACCTGAAGCTGTGGAACATTGTCGATGTTCCTTGGGGTTCCGAAGCTATTCAGCGAGCATTGGATAAGCTTTGGGACTGGTCTACTTTATGGTTACTGCCCATAAATCAAGCAAAGTGCTCCGTTCTTCGAATTGGAGGAGGTTGTCCTCCTACGAAGTACGTGGTCGGTGGGGTCGAACTCCCCCCGTGTATCTAGCCAGATTGACCTAGGCGTCGTACACTCTTCGGCTTTACACTCCGGCGACAACTGTAAGAAGGCCGCAAGCAGATTTTTCCGCATGTTGTGGTTAATTCGACGTTTTATCGGAGTCTTGACGGGCGGCAACTTTACGACGCTGTTCTCGGCTTTCGTTCGGCCTCATCTGGAATACTGCGTCCAGACTTGTCCGCCCTGCCTTGTCCGGGACAAAATGGAGCTAGAGAGGGTTTTACGAGTGGGTACTAGTTTAGTCTAGGGATTACGGGGACGGACATACCCCGAGCGTCTACTTAGTTTGGGCATGCATTCAATGCACTACCGAAGGCTTAAAGGAGACCTAATCCTAACCTACCGTATCTTAACTGGGAAGGTTGGTGCAGATTTATCTTGGCTATTCAGTCCCGCTAGATTGTCTGTTCTACGCGGTCATTCCTTGAAGCTGGACAAACCGCGGTCCGATCGGATTAGGGCTGAAAACCTGGCTGTCACGCAGAGTCATCGACCGCTGGAACACTCTTCCGGAAAGTATTATCAGGGAATCTACGGTTAATGGGTTTGAGCGGCAATTTGACGCTCTTGGGTGGCAACATGAAACCATTCCATTTTCCTGAGTAACTCGCATCCTCTTATTTCGATTTTCTTTTCGCTACATTTCTTTACGCCTTGGCATTATCTTCTTATTTAAGTGCACTTCCTTATTCTGTACCTTCGATTTCTCTTCCTATCCTTTGCTTACTTCACGTGACTGCCGCAGCAAGGACTGCTAGGGCAGGAAACATGGGCATTAATTGGTCGGCCAGGGTGCGATACGGGTGTACCGTTTTAGATCCATTGATAACTGAGCCCTACATCAATTCCTGGCTCAACCATCCACTCAAGATGGAACACTCACGGGATTCGACTATCGTTCCAGTCCCATCTGAACTGAACTGAGCGGCTCCAAGGTCACAAAATCACAAGGTCGTGACCCAGAAAGACGTTTCGTGGATTGCTTCTCAGAACACTTGACTTTTATAGACACTAATGCCGAGGGATATTATTACATTGCAGCTCGGCCAATGCGGCAACCAGAGTAAGTTATAATTGCATTTATGTTGAGCTACGTTTTATGCAATTTTCATGTAATAGTTTCCTATTGATGCGGCAGTGTACTGGGATGATCGCGCCTAATGTTTATATGTATACATATACTTATCCATACATATATACACATATGTACATATTTATTTATAAAATGTACAATGTCTTAGGAGCCGATGCAACTATAACTACCTTTTTTCTGCATCAAGTTCAAGTTCAGATGGACTGGAACGGTAGGAGAATCCCTTGAGTGTTCCATTTAGTGTAGCTCGTTGATCCAGGAATTGATGAAGCGCTCAGTTTTTGATGGATCTAAAACGGAACATCCGTATCGCACCCTGACCCCCGAGGAGTTTGACTGCTACACTCGTGAAGCTAACTGGCCTGTAGTTTGCAGGCAGACTCCTGTCCCCATTTTTGAAGATGGGACAGATGTCAGCTTCCTTCCATTCGGAAGGCAATGCACAGCTGTCAAGCGATTTCTGAAACACCATAGCAAGCGGTCCATTTAGTTCAGCAGCCATCTCATGCAACAATTTCGGGTGAATTACATCAGGCCCAGAGGCCTTAGAAGGGTTCAGCCCTTGTAACAGCCTGCGAACTTCCGTCTCCGCTACAATAAATTCAGATAGTCCTGAACCCTCTGGGATCCTGCCAACCAGCTCAACGCCTGTCAAAGAAGTTTCCCTTACAAACGCTGCTGCATATTGCCCACTAAGTACGCAGGCCTTGTCATAGTTCTTATGCGCATGAGTACCGTCATCACGCATCGATACTGGAATTGACATGTTCGAACCGCAGCGCCTTTTGACATAAGCGAAGAATCTTTCTGGATTCTCTGAAGCTTCATCCGCTAATACTTTTTCGAAATTGAGCTGAGCATCCCTTACGTGTTGCTTACACCTATTTCTAGCCTGACGGTACCTGTCATAAATATAGGTGGACGGAGCATCTCGGTAAGTCCGCAAACATCCAGACCTCTTTGTGAGCAGATGCCTGCCAGTGGGATCTATCCAGGGTGACAGTGCTCGTGCCTCCTTTCTCCTTGTGACTGGAATGAAGGGAGCAGAGACCTCTGTGAGGTAGGACTTAAATTTATCTCAGGCAACCTGGACAGTATCGTCGTCTGAGATTTCACAATGCAAACCCGAAGCCTTGGCTCTCATTGATTGGTAGTCTGCGCTCCATATATTTGGGCGAGACTCAACAGTACTCTGGTAGCGTCTAGACAGAGTACAACTGAAGAGCAAACAAACATGATAACTAGAACCCAATGGAGGTCCGTAGGTAATGTCACCAACAAAATCGAGTGACTTATCAAATACAAGGTCTAAGATGGACGGTACTTGGGCGTCCATGTACCTAGTGGGGAGGTCAATGAACTGATGCAAAGATACTTGGAGCTTAAGCTCAAGCAAATCAGCACCGAATGTGCCTGACGCTGAGTCGCAAGAAAGATCTGCCCAGCAAACCTCTGGGAGGTTGAAGTCGCCCATCACCAACCACTTATTTGTGGACTGGGAGCGAATGAAGTCAAATACCTCTTTGGATACGCTTCCAGGGCTTCTATACACAATTACAACTGTAATCTGAGCCGAGAATGTGCTAGTAACAGCCGACAGAGCTTCAACAGTTTTGTCCGCTGATTGAACTAAGCAAGTCTTCAAAACGCCAAGTTTACAGCTCACATAAAGAGCGATGCCCCCTCCCTGCCTACCAGCGGAGCGATCGCATCGAAATAGTGCGTAGCTAGGTAAATGTACTTCACCATCCGTGATGTCCTGAGACAGCCACGTTTCAGTGAATGCGAGTATATCGGGATGAGACCCATCTACAAACAGACCTAACTCGTACACCTTGTTCCTTAATCCGCGCACATTACTTAACACTATCTGAAGGTATTCGTTAGATCCAGACCTGGATCGTGCGCTACCAGAATGAGCAGTGATAGGACGGAAAAAGACCGCCGGCTGACTACCCGAAAACCCACTAACGGGAGACCTTGTTCACCGGCCGCTCGCCTAGTTTTGTGGTCCTTGATGGCCTCCCTTAGCTTCAGCCTATCGGCCAGCGGCAGGTCCGGTTGAACGCTAATATTTATACCTTTAAGCTTAAACACAAACCGCTTGAGAACACTGCGTTCTTCCGGGGTAGAGAGTGCCACACGAAGTAGCCGCGGTCGAGGGTTTAGTACATTAACTGGGACGTTCCCCAGTCTAATCAGCTTCCTGACAGTAACCCCTGGAAAACTAGGTGGAAGAAGCGTTGTTACGCACATTTGAAACCATTGAAGGTCGTCCAACATGCGATCAGCAGGAAGGATAGCAGTGGATTCAGCCGCGTTACGGAATATAACGCTACTATCCGTGAAAGAATCGCCACGACGGGGTGTATTAACCCCACGGGTCTTTGATTCATTACTTGGCGCAGGTGGCTTCACCACTGTTTTTGGGACTGTCTTTAGCCCTTCCGATGATTTAACAACGGCAGCGTGTTTTTCGCTCCATTCTGGATGTCTTACGTTTTTCACTATTTGAATTGTCGGTCTTTGCGGTCCCCGTTGTTTCTTTTAATTTCACTATATTTTCTTACTAAGGTATAGGATTTTGGATACTAATGTGGTACGTTGCATCTAATTGAGAGTGGATGTCAGAAGTGAAACGAAGTTGGACACAGCATACCCTATGCGATGAGCCACCAAGACGTTGACGGATGATGCATGAGATGAGCGAGTGTCAGCACTGTAACTCACATAATCTACGAGTGTGAGGAGATAGACGGAAGCTATGGAGCAGTAAAACAAGTGCGAATAATATACGGTAGATGGGCAAGAAAATGGTACTTATAAGAGGCGGTTTTGGGGTGCTTCTAGAGAATCTTCCCTTGAAACTTCTTAAATTCACTGTTATGTTCCATGGTGAGTTGCAGAGAGCGAAATGAAAACCCTTTTCGGCTCTATCACCTGTTCATTGGCTGGACTACACCTGCCGATGCTCAATTTGTTACCCTAAAAATCGTTATGGCTGAAACAAAAGCGGCGTAATTCAGGCGTACTCAGCAGGTGTTTATCCAATCGTTGTTTGAAACATTCCTCTGGACACTTGCTACCCATATAGCGATTGTCTATTCATTTCCTTCTCGGGTGGAAAAAGCGACATCGTAGCGGATGTGTAACCTCTGCGACTTAATAAATTTCAACTATGGCTCCGTGTCTAGCAGTTTGCATTGTGCTGAAAGAAATTGCACCTCCCTTAAAACACGCAGCACCGACGCAGACTTGGCTTCTCGTCTCTTGACTTCCTCGATTAAACACAATCCATCTTCCAGTGTTAGATAAACGTGGAAAACAGCAGTCCGATGGTCTCAGGCGTCATTTTGGAGAACGACCGTGTGGTACCAAGCAACCTGTTGGCAGACGTCAATTTCCGCAGCGTGTTATGGGTTGTTTTTCATTCTGGCGGTACAATTACACCCAAATCCTTTTCACGAACCATATTCTTCATCAGGAAACCACCAATGTGGTAGGAGCCGAAAGGTTCTAGAGCACTGATCGGGAGAACAGCAAGTATCACTATCGATAGACATTTGCCACTTGACAGGCTAATCGTGCAGCAGATCCAGCATCATGTGCAAATTGTCAGTATCTTCAGGCTTGGATATCTCCGATCAGTTTGAGGCCATCCATCTAGAGCAAGCCGTCAATTTGAAGCACCTCAAGATCGTTGATGAACATTTTTAAGAGGTCAGGCCCAAAATGGGAACTTTGGTCATAAGAACAGACCTAGATGATCTCGTTAACGTTCATCCCCACACTACGATCAGTCGACCGGTGGCCGAGTGATCTACACGCCTGACTTGCGATCACAAACTACTTCGGCTTGGACAACTGGGTAGTATCTCCCCCTCTGACGAAACCATTTACTTTATGTGTTGTGTTGTGTTTTCTTTTACAATTTCTGTACCTTCTTGTGTTCCATAATTTCTGATGGCTTTGTCTATTCATAAACTGTTGCAAATATATATATGCGACCATAAGATCACTGGTCCGAATAGGAGTAGGGCCGGACGTTCTCACGTTATACTCAGTTCACGCGCGACTGGTGGTGTTTGCGCGGCAGCGAATCGCCGTTACGGCATACGACCGACACGTTGTTTTTATTGTTATACTACGGTCATCCACATTCTAGAAAACCAGCACTCCAGGCGAGAGATTTGCCGGCGATACCAATCTGCCGAAGCTTGATTACGCCTCGTTTGTGTGGAGCCCTATCAAACGCTTTGCTAAAGTCGTCAAAAACGATATCAAGTTGACGGCCGGCATCCATTGACTTCGCCCACTATTTTCGGGCAACAAGTAGGTTTCTAATGCAGGAGTGTGCGTACGGAGCAATGGAGATGACGTTCGATTTATCAAAGTGTAGATGCAAGGCCCGTTTGAAAATACTTTCCGTGTTCTTGCAGATGATCATTGGCATGCAAATTGGCCGGTACTTCACAGGTTCTTGATGATTCACTTCTTTTCACTGCTTCCCAGTGGCCACCTTCCATTTACTCGGGAGACGACCTGCCTCAAGAAAGCTTCGAACCAATGGACAACTAAGTGTACCAATGAACTCCGCCACCTCATCGAGGAACAGCAGGTGTAAACCATCAGGACCTGGCGAAGAATTCGGATTCGAATAGACTAGTACCGTATAGTGTCGAATATAAGCCCGTCCATAGATATGCTGACATTATAACTGCAACATCAAATTTGTCCGAAGTCGTAAGTCCTTTTATTAGCCAACCCCAAAAAATCGACAGAAGAGAAACAAAATTGTTTTTCCAAGATTTTGACTTCATCACTGCCTGCTCTCAATTGAGTGATTTCAAGTGAAATCTGCTCCACTATTGGTCAGTTGCCGTGACCGTAATGTTGTGATCGTGGTTACTGAGGCGCACAGCCTTTCAGAACAGACTAACCGCATCGGACAGTGAATTGACCATACGTCATCACATGTGACAGATAAGACAGGTGTGTGGGTGTCAGACAGGCCGCCTCGTATAGTCGGGGGCCACATACATACGAACCGGTAGAGCAGTTGGTGAGAGCGAAGCTCACGTCAGGACTGTGGGACGACGTTGTACTTTTAAGGCACCGGATCGCCTGGCACAGCTTAATGTTTAGGGGCTTTTGCTTCGCTACTGCTATCCGTCGCGAAAGACAAATGTGCAATATACTGAGAATTCTCGATACAAGTGTAACGTGTCTAGTTATAGGCACTAAAAATCTCTATCTGGAATACTGCCTATTATTATCGGGTGGTGCTAAGGAGTGATAAGGGCAGTGGTAGACAGGGAATTTTCGGGTGGATTTTGCATGTGCCTTTTTCATATTCTCTGTAGCCTTTTTCTAAGCCTACCCCTCACTACAGAAACGAAAAATTGTTCAAATATTATCGACCCGTAGCCTAAAAGTAACGAGTTCGTCTCGTAATCTTGCGGCGCGGGTTCGAATCCGCGTAGCGTTGGGCATCCTCGAGGTATACTCAGCCCACCTGCGACTGATGGTGGTCGCACAGCAGCGAAGCGCCGTTACGGCATACGGATGACTCATTATTATTATTATTATTATTATTATTATTATAGAGAAGTCTTCATTACTTTGGGGGCCTCATACTGTTGCGTATCCGAAACTAGCACCATTGACCCTTGCTGTGTTGTTGAATGATATGTTTGCCGGCATCCGGTTTCGAACTTGCCTGTCACTGTGGCCTCCACAGGAACAGCCACAGGACGCCTGCGCCTACAGAGGGACCATGGGTGGCTTGCGCTGCACCACCCACAGCTCCAACCACACACCCCATATCCAGTGTAAACCCGAAGGAATAAGACCGGGAGGCATGTGGATGGGAGCCACGTTCCATCAGCGGAGCCGGCCCACACTCCTTCACAGGCAAACACAAGCACGCTGTATTTGGGAATCAAGCGCACACAAGGCGGTGGTTGGACCGTGGTCCGCTGCACACTGAGTGCATGGAACCACTCCTTGATCCTAGCACGTCCACAAAGACCGTGCACCCGGTCCCCTCCAGCAAGGACCAACTGTCTCCTGGAGCCAGTATGGACGAGGTAGTGGGTAATAGACAGGTAGGCACCTTGTCAACATGCACATCAAGCACAGCCACACCGGGGATATCAAGCAACAGCCCATCACTTGAAATAACATTATCAAAAAGGTATATCTGTTAATGCATACGGCTATGCAGACATCTCTTCGCTAAATTATCATATAAAGCAAGTTGGTTATCAACAAATATGCGGCAAATATAATTTTATTGCGTTTGTAGCATATTTCCAGTAACCTGGGAATTTCGTTGAATTACATATATATGGTTGGCGGCATCCGGTTTCGGATTTGCCTGTCACTGTGGCAAGCCACAGGACGCTTGCGCCTACAGAGGAACCATGGGTGGCTTGCGCTGCACCACCCACAGCTCCAACCACACACCCCACATCCAGTGTAAACTCGAAGGAATAAGACCGGGAGGCATGCGGATGGGAGCCACGTTTCATCAACGGATCCGGCCCACACTCCTTCACAGCAAACACAAGCACTTACAAACATGACTTTCATGAAACCTCAACTTCATCCGGCATCGTTTATCACACGATTTTGGAAAAGTCACTTTATTTCCTGTGTACAGAAAAGCAGATAAGCGAAAACCTGCTACTGATAATCTCCTTTCTTTTCCATCTGTTTATCTTAACTCTCTCCCGACTCCAATTATTAAATTTCCTTCTTTATTACCCCATCTTGATTGACGATAGTTGCAATGCCACTGGAATTCTGTCATTTGCAGATATCTTCCCACATCACTTACTTTACTCCTAGCAGCAACGGCACCTCATAGGCCTACCGCGTTCCGTTTCCCTGGCGGATTTCACCGTTCGCACTCTAAGACAAATAAGTCAACAGGCAGCACTCGCACTCTCGTTAGACACCATGGGTATCGGTGTGTTGATTGTCGCAAACTAGCATCAACAGGCCTCACGTCTTTGTTTAACTAACTGCACACTGCTTGTCCTCTGGCCATTGGTTACACGCATCCGGAGACACAGATGCGGTAGTCACTGGTTAAGCTAGACTGGGCCTCGTACACGACAGTTTGAGCGCTTTATTAGTCAAACTCTGGGAGCAGGGAAATTTCTCACCAGGCTACAGCCGCTCCGTTGTAGTCCCAATTTTCAAGGGAGGTTTACATTTTGAAAGCGGCAATCATGGAGGTATCAGTCCGCTTTCGATTGCCTCCAAGTTACTTGCCTCCTTCATCCTCCAAAGATTGACTGGCACCCGTGAAAGCCAGATTAACGAAAATTACACCGGGTTTCGTCGAAACCGAGGTTACATTGATCACATCTTCACTTTAGGTCAGTTATTGAAGCACCGCCACTTATCTTGACGATTTATCGTAGTCATGTTCCTATCATTAAAGGTACTTAAAATTAGATGGATCGACGAGCTTGCGGGACGTTTGCTTACAAAGGTGTGCCCGGAAAATGCGTAAGCATCATAAAGTTGCTTTACGCGCATAGTACTAGTAGGGTGGGAGCTTGTGTGAAGCTGTCACCGCCCCCCCCCCCCATTCTTAAAGAGCGGGTGTACTGTGGACTTTCGTCCCTCTTTAGTGTCACTGCTGGCGTGAAACAGGGCTTCCCAGCATCCCGCTCCTTGTTCAATTTCGCTATTGACGATATCCTGGAGAGTGCTCTAGACAACTGCGAAACCAACGGCGTCGTTCTGCTTCCGGAAGAATGGCTTCGGGATTTGGAGTATGCAGTCGACATCGCCTTAATTTGCGACCCCCCACAGGCCACTCAAAATGCCTTGTGTAGGTTAGAGGTGTCTGTTTCTCAGTTTGGAATGATCGCTCCATCGAAATGCATTGTCTTACTACAGGACTGGCTAGGCACTACTCTTCTCCTTACTCTTTCAGCTCATTTGTTGGAAGTGGCTGCCAAGTTCATTTACCTCGGAAGCTGTCTCAGCGCGAATGGTTTAACGGATGAAGTCTCTTTTCGCGTCTCCAGTGTTCAGGTTGTTTCTGCTAATCTCCGCCATCTCTGGCGCCGAGATGATCTGGGTCTGTCTGAAGAGCCGAGTTTACAATGCCACGGTGAGAGCGGTCCTGTTCTATGGCTGCGAGACTTGGCTTGTTCACGCAAAGGATGTAGTGAAGCTGTCTGTTTTTGATCACTGCCTTCGGAGCATTGCTGATGTGCGATGGCAACATCACACTAGTAATGAGGATGTTTGACGGAGGATTTTCAGATCAGACAGACTTTGTCGGCCACTGAGTAGCATAATTTCACTATACAAACTTCAATGGCTTGGGCACGTGCTTTGCGTGCATACTCATCGTTTACCTCACCGTGCCCTCTTCGCGCGCGCAGAACTCGGCTGGAAGCAACAGCAAATTGGCCAACATATGACTTGCGCTAGAAGTATGAAGGATTTAACCTCACATTCGCCCGTAGTCTGGTACTCTCGAGGCCCGGCTGGGGACGCAAGGACCACGAACACGCATGGCTGGAAACCCTCTCGGATATGACAAGAAACCATGCGCAATGCTGGACATGTTGTGACACTCTGTTTTGCATTCTTTTCTTTTCGTTTGCTTGCTGTATTTCCCATACGTTGTTGCACTATGTTAATTGTGCTATTGGTCATTTATTGAATATATATGGTTGGCGGCATCAGGTTTCGGATTTGCCTGTCGCTGCGGCCTCCATAGGACAGCCACAGGACGCCTGCGCCTACAGAGCGGCCCTTAAGAAATCGTTTCGGCACGGTGTAGAAATCGTTGAAAGCATCATTAATCAGAATTTCGTGTTTACTTTGACCTGAATGTTCAAGGATGGAACTTCTTATACTTCCCGTATTACTTTTCTGCAAAGACCGGGGACAGTGCTCAGCTATCTGTGTTGACAGATGCGTGGTCGTGTGCCCGAGGTACTTAGCACCACAGATGCAAGTAAATTAGGAGGCGCCTAGCGATAGCAATCAAGTTAACGCAACTAAAGCTTTACAAGCAGAGGATGCTGTTTTAATCTCTTACTTTACCGTGGTCGTGACGAGGATCTATCTGCATAGAACATCGTTATTGACTGAGGGTGACTTCACTTCTCAGCTGACCCAATTTGTTCAATGAAGGGGTCAGTGAGTCCTGTCATGTGAGGTCATATTAGATCAGTTTCCATCGACAACACAGGCTCCCACCGCCTTATCCGATCAACTTTACGTCCGTTCGAATAAAGTGAGGCAGTTCAGACTCTCCACCACTTCCTCTTCAGCCTTCATCAGCTTGTGCTTATCTCTCCTAGTCTTTTAAATGTATTTGTCTGAACTGATTCTTCGAAAAGAGATCTCTTTGCGGCCGCGTTTTCTTGGATCATTCGGTTAGGACCTAAGCAGTGGCCATGGGAGGACGCAATCTCTATCTGTCCTCCGCATGCGCTTGCCTACTTCAGTTTCGAAGCATTGTTCACTGTATTAACCTGAACAGAACAATAAGAAGACGCATGCTGCAGGATGGGTACCCTTTCGTGCCCTCTGCTCACTTACAAACGCGCATCCTTTCGAGTGATAACGTGACAACAAATCAATAGGTTGAAATCGGTAAGTCACATGCAAAAGAACTAGAACGGTGGCTACAGATTGAGGATGTCTCAGGCGGGCTTAATCTGCGCAATGTTTCCCTGGAATCCAAGCAACTAGCATGGATTCGACTTTTGGAGCAGAGCTATGTACACAGCGGATAGGTCTGAGGTAGCTGCATCCATATTCATGCATTTATGCAGGTGATAGCAACCGAACAAACTGTCCTTTAATTTGCTATCCGCTTGCGACTCAGGAATTTTATTTATGGGGACGCAACATACATCAGCATCTTTTAGCTATCGCTCGAGCAAATGCAACCTTTTTCTGGTTTAGTGTGTTTCATGTTACGTAAAGGACAAAGGAACGAAGGGGTATCAACAGTACGTCGATACGCAGTACCGACGCAAGCAAAAACCGTTGCGCGTGGGCTACGGATACTACGAGGATCACCCGCTCCCCTAAGCATGCTCGAACCCGTGTCCTCGGATTATAACGTAGGCTTGGGATCCTTTAGGCTACGTACGTTGAACGCAGATGAAGAGCTTTTGCATAATGACTTGTGAGTTGTTTATTGGCGACATGAGATTCGTAGACCAATTTACTAACATGGACACAGTTTGCAGAATCATAACGATATTAATTGCTTTCTTTCCTTAGAGGCTACGGAAGATCCACTATGAGGATAGAGAGGGGTTCAAGAGGATTTGATCGAAAAGAAAATGGAAAAAAGAAACCTGTTTTTGCTCTCTCGTTGTACCCTACACTACTAGTTTAAACGCTCCTTCCAACACTGCACCAAAACTGATGAAAAGCATTTCTGAACTGAGGTAATGGTCAAAGTTATTCTTGAAGTGGAATATTAGCTCAAAAGCCCCATACAAGACAACAGTTCCAACTAGACCATTTACAACACAGCTGCAATTGCCATACATGTTCCAAACCCCAGGCGTGTCTCATGTATACGAGAAATGTAACTGATATTTGTTCGTTTATTATGGGACCCTTCTCTCACTGTCCAAAATCTCACCGTTGAGTAACACTGAGTCGTCATTGACGGTATTGCTTTTGCCGTTTTCCATCCAAACCGTCTGTCCGAGCTATGCGCTGAATTTTAGTTTCACCGTCGGTTGTCTCATCAGTTGCAGCCAGATAAAGGTAGTGCAAGCTTTCGATCGCTGCCTTATATACATTGCACACAATTGCGCTACTTTTAAGCTACAGGCTACTCGCCAGTAGTTCTCCATTTTAGCGCATTGCAACTCAGCATTCCACGACTATGTCACTAATAGTTTAATCATCTAGTGCTGTGGGAAATATACCATATATCTTCTTTATCTTCCCCTTTGTCCATGCAGTTGGTATGGAATTCTGGAAGCAACTCTGCACTGAACATGGCATCAGCCCAGAGGGCCTGCTGGAAGATTTCGCAACCAACGGAACCGATCGGAAAGATGTCTTTTTCTATCAGGTTAGTGTATTTTTTTCCACTTATCTATCTCCTGCACTTTTACCTGTTGGTTACTCCTTGGTTGGTTCGCTTCTTTTGCTTCTGTTATGTAATGGAAAGCGCAACTTGGCCCCTGTATGCCATACGGCGCACACCCAATAGACGGAAGAGAGTGCTCTGCACAAAAGGTACGTACGACGATGTATTTCGTAAAGTAACACAGTCTGGACGCAAGCAAAGTAACTGCGGGCGATCGGTCGATAATCACTCATCCAACGGATTACAAACTGCGAAATACGTGTGTGTGCGCATGGGGGTTCTAGAGAACTAGCAGTGACATCACACGCTCAACGGTTTCTATTCCAGCAAGAATTCATGTTGCAGCAACTCTAGCCTTAGTAACTATTTTTTCACCCCTACGTCTTTTTTGTAACCCGGGACCTTACTTGTCCTGAATTCATCCCAAACAAAATGCAGGTGTCTTTTTACTTTTTTTGCATTTTGGGGTTAGTTTTACTCTTTGATTCACGATTATTTGTTCCCAATTCGTCAAAACTTTACAGTTATCGTAGAACTATCGATATCAGATCCCTTTACCGAATCCATGAAACCGCGAGCCCAGAAGACCGAAGCTGAATCTTCCACTGAAGTCACCATGGTTTCTGCACCCTTTGCTTTGACTACTTTACTTACCGCCTTCCACTGATACATCGCGGGCCTGTTTCATACTGTTGCTAAAGTTACCTGATGTGACTGGCCTCCGTTACGTTCCCGAGACGTACCCTATCCTAACATTTCCAAGTTTAAGTTAACCAGTTGCTAGTCAGTGTTCTCAACAGTCACCGGTCACGCACAGCTTTTGTCCTCTAGCGATTTCTTCCTGATAAGCTGATTGTTTATGGTATTTGGTTCGAGGTTGCATTCGGATTCGTCCTTGAAAGTCAACTTTGAGATGCGTGTCACATCAATGCCCAAGTATTAATCACCATTCCTACTTCTGTAAGCGGGAAGCTGCCGATTCAAAGCTGCATACTGGCCACAGCCGTGTTACGTAATTCAGGTGACCCACTCTTTGTGTATAGCATTCTTCTGTTTTCGCATTACTTCACATGACCTTTGTCCTCAATTTCCCGCCTCTTTTCCTCACTCCCAAGGCCGATGATGCACATTACATTCCGCGCGCTGTTCTGCTCGATCTAGAACCGCGTGTATTGAACAATATTTTGAGCTCTCCCTACGCACGTCTCTACAATCGAGAGAATGTTTATCTTTCCAAAGATGGAGGTGGGGCGGGGAACATTTGGGCTGCCGGTTTCTCTCAAGGTGAGAAGCTGGAAGAGGCCATTTTTGATATAATCGAGCGAGAGGCGGAAGGAAGCGATAGTTTGGAGGTGAGTCATGCCTATGTTGGACATACTAATTTCTCTGTCTGCATCACTTGCCGCCAAGGTTGTAATGCTTGATTCCACGATTTGCTCGGTTGTAGTTTGGCCTTGCATCTTGCTATGCTTCAGCAATATGTTGGTTGGGGGTTCTGCTTTTTTGTTTGCACCCGTGTCTTCCACTAACAGGTGTTCTTTCTACGCTACATTCGTTCCTTCATTTCGGATGCCTAATCCTTTTATTTGACGACGTTACAACTTGTCCATTCTTCTTGAGTTATTCTGATCCTTTCTTTGGTCTGAGTCAAGAAAATCGGATCTTGTGAGTTATCATTCTGAGCAGGCAACATTGGACCCCCAAATGTATCCACCTGTGCACGCAGATTTCTAATTTTATATCCTCACTCCATTCTACATTTTTGGGACAGCTGCGAATTACACATGAAATACACGTAACCAAAAAGTGTGTAAGTAATTATCATCGACTTAACATTCATTTGTATCTCGTCCACAAGAGCTTTTGTTTGTGGCACAGGGTTTTCTGGAATAGCGATATATATATATATATATATATATATATATATATATATATATATATATATATATATATATATATATATATATATTACCCACTACATCGTTCATACTGGCTCCAGGAGACAGTTGGTCGTTGGTGGAGGGGACGGGGTGCACGGTTCTTGTGGCCGTGCTAAGCTCAAAGAGCGGTTCCATGCACTCAGTGTGGAGCGGACTACGGTCCAACCACCGCCTTGTGTGCGGTTGATTCCCCAAATACAGCGTGCTTGTGTTTGCCTTTGAAGGAGTGTGGGCCGGCTCTGTTGATGAAACGTGGTTCCCATCCGCATGCCTCCTGGTCTTATTCCTTCGGGTTTACATTGGATATGGGGTATGTGGTTGGAGCTGTGGAGCTGCGCAAGCCATCCATGGTCCCTCTGTAGGCGCAGGCGTCCTGTGGCTTGCCACAGTGACAGGCAATTTCGAAACCGGATGCCGCCAACCATATATATAATACACAATCTGTGGTACAGATATTGTGCCATCGGAATCATGAGTGAATAGAAAGACAGTATAAATAATAAGAAAAGAGCACCAACAACAAAAGCTCTTTTGTCTAGTTTATCACTCACAATTTTTGAACTATTTTCAGTTTGGTTTTTTTAAGGGGAGGAGGGACACCGCAACACACTGATACACACGTCTGCCATTGACATCGATCTTGAGCCATGGCTTCCAAGGTCTTCAGCCAGCAGGTGTCCGCATCTCTTGGTCCCCAACCAGATAGTCGACAACAACCGGCCGAGGCCAACTGTTTCGTCAGCCTTTTCATGCGGCTTCACCAAGTTGCAGGCTGTCCACCAGACCGTCACTTCTAGCCCTGTCCAGCAACCGTAAACAACGCACGACGCAGGTTACGCTGGACAGACACGCGCAATATGTGTCCAAACCACCGCAGTTGGGGCAATGAGACGAGCTCCTCGAGCGAGTGGCTTCCTCGTCCCAAGACACGCCTGTCTAACTTCCACATTCTTTACGTAGTGCTGCCACCATAAACAGGCAAGGGACCGCAGACAGCGGTGCTCGAAGACGGATAGCCTGCGCAAGTCACCTTTACGGATGGGCCATGTCTCGCATTCGTACAACTGTACAGCACGAACAGTTGCACAATAGACCCGCCCTTTGATGGAGAGACGAATGTCGTGGCGACGCTACAAATGCGTCAGCCTAGAAAACCCGAGGCCTGCTCTCAAGATGCGCATCAAAATCTCGTCTCCAACAGCCCGCCAGCAGTGATGCAACTTCCCAAGTAGACAAAGCTCTCCACAACCTCTAGTGTCTCACCACCAAGAGTGATTGCAGGCAGAGGCACCTTCCAGTCTTGGAAGAGAGTCTTACATTTGGATGGCGCGAAGTACATACCATACTTGGATGCTTCAATCGCCAAACGGTTTAGTGCAAGTTGGACGACGTGTGGATCGTCACCCAGCAAGACGATATCATCAGCATAATCCAAATCAACAACTCGACTACCTAGAAGGAGCTCAACGCCAGCGTTCAACGAATCCCCGAAAGATTTCTTCAGGACATCCTCAATGGCAAAGTTGAATAGGAACGGAGAGATAGGGCACCGTTGTCGAACTCCACTGGAGACCACAAAGGTAGACGAAAGCTTGCCATAAGCCCTAACCCTGCCCGAGGTCAGACTATTTGGAGCGCGCAGTATGGAGACGAACTTTTCGGGGACACCATTCCTCAGTGGGTAGTGCCACAGTACCGTACGATCGACAAAATCGAAGGCTGCACGGATATCCAGGAACACAGCAATCGTTGGCCTCTGATACACATGGCGGAGCTCGAGGATATGACGGAGTGTGAAGATTTGATCGATGCAACCGCGACCAGGGCGAAACCCAACTTGTTCTTCTCCTTGCAACGATTCGCGTGTTGGGGATAGCCTACGAAGTATGATGCAT
The DNA here is from genome assembly GCA_944474145.2 of Dicrocoelium dendriticum. Lineage (NCBI taxonomy): Eukaryota > Metazoa > Platyhelminthes > Trematoda > Plagiorchiida > Dicrocoeliidae > Dicrocoelium > Dicrocoelium dendriticum. The sequence goes on from OX104071.1 coordinate 22,801,713, forward strand.
ACCAACAGCTTGCAAACGACGGGGATTAAGCTTATGCCTCTGTAGTTGGAGCAGATTGTGCGCAAGCCCTTTTTGAAGATGGGGACGACTATCGATTCACCACGATGATGGAACTTTCTCTTTCGACCAAATTTTCGAGAACAAAGCGGTGAGTTCTCGAACCAGCGAAGCGCCACCATCTTTAAATAGCGCTGGACGAAGACTATCAGGCCTGGGAGCTTTATAGTGCTTCATGTGCCGGAGCTCCTGCTCGAGTTCCTGGTAAGAGGGAGGATCTGTGGGGTAGATCACTCGGCCCCAACACGAGCGCCAGAGGTAGCAGATGGAGCTGGGGGCCAACAAATCTGCGAGTCAAAATGTTCGGCCCATCGCTCCAACCGTCGTTGAAGATTGGTGATTAAGGTGCCATCCTCTTAGCGTATCGTTTCACTTATACCAGATCGAACACCTTCGGTGACTCGAATGAGATGGAAACGTTTTCTGGTATTACAACAGAGATTAGCAAGCTCCATCTCCCTAGCACGTTCACACCACCAAGCTTCGCGGTCCATTTGCAGACTCCTGCGCAACTCTCGACCAAGGGATTGGCGTTCGTCACTGTGCCTGGAACCCGATGGGATCAAGCGACGTTTGTCCATCAGCGACTAGGAGACGGCGGAAATCCAATACTTCAGTGGGTGACGGGCAACTCCACAAGTGTTGATACTGGCAGAAACTAAGACATCTTTGATATGCGCCCACTGCGAATCGAGATCACCGTCAATAGCTGAGCCAAGCAAGGTTGACAGTGAGGCTTGGTACCTGGTTAAAATCGCAGGGTTTTGTAGATTTGCGACGTCCGGTCGATAGAGAGCGCGCTTAGGTGATCCTCCAAAACGCATGCAAATCTTAGCACGAACCAATGCGTGATCGGTCTAGATAAGTTGACCAGTATGATCGGCAGTCCGTTACCCTTCTGCGCCATCTATAGCTGATTGCTATGTGGTCAAGCTTGGAGCACTCTTGCGTTTGTGAGGGCGGGCGCCAGGTAGCAGTGTCTCCTCGAGTGCCGAAAACTAGTGCTCCAAAGATACAAGCGATGCTCAGAGCAAAGAGCAAGCAGTCTGTCTCTGAGACCAAAACTATCCCGAAGGTGGTGTTCGCTTGGTGGAAGGCGGCCAACCTGTGCGTTAAAGTCCCCGGCAAGAATGACTATATCAGTCCTTTTGGAGGAACGCAGAAGTTCCTGTAGCTGCTAGTAAAAACTATCTTTAGCTGCATCCGGGCTGCAGTCTGTAGGTGCTTAGGCGGAGACGATAAACAAGGCACGCTTAACTTCTCGACGCCTGCTTACGTTACATGAACCTCTTAGTCTGACCGCACATAGTCGGCTGTTGACTGGGATCCAGTCAAGCAGAGCTGATTCAGCCCTGGCACTCTGTGCAACCCCAACACCAGCTTGGCCAGTGGCGGCAGCTTCTGGGTCTCGAGAAAGCCGCAAGTGGTATTTGGCGTCAGGGTTTACCGGAGAAGCCATTCTGATGACGGCGCTAGAGTCTTGTAATCTGGTCTCTGAAAGGCAACGGCTGTCTACCGAAGGCGTTTCAAGAGTACGGGCCAGACATGCTTGTCGTCCGATCTGCATCAAAGTTCGAGCATTAAACACTGCGAGGATGGATGGAGAACCAGGTCGAAGAAGAGCTGGAGTTTCGGTGTAGTGAGAGGCGGTTGCGATCGCAGGCGATTGAAAACCGGGAGTTTGGCTGTTGCTTCCATCAGTTGCGAGACGTGGGTCGTTTGTGACGGTGACCGTAGAAAACATAAGAGAATATATAGGTGAAGGAGGGGAGGTGGGGTGATCTGTGAGTCGAGGTTGAGCGGTTGAGTTAGCATAGAAGATAGGCATAGCAGGAGCAGTAGTAAGCAGTGTGGTCCATGATTCGTCAGTGGGCGTGATACTACCCGGTTGCCCATGCTGAAGTAGAGGGTTGTCTTAGGGGGCCCTACCCCTAGCCTTTGATCAGAGATCTAACCTATAAGGCAGCAGGGTGATGTGAGGGCGTCGCAACCCGTTGAGAGCCGGTGACCAAACAGATGGTTCATACGCCTTTCGGTCCGTGGAGGACCAGGGGCCCAACACACCCTTGAAGTACAATGCCTCTCAGGAAGGGGCAAGGGTCATTGACTTTATTTAGTGGCGAGTCACATCCGCCACCTCGCAGTGTTGTTAAGCAGACATTCGTGGCTTTTTATAGGGAGAACGCTTGCCAGGCGAAAACCCACCACGTCCTGGAACACTGCCGCCGAACCATTTGCTGGAACGGAAATGACACGAACCACCCAGCTGGCACCGCGAGGAGGTTGTTCGGCAAGCCAGCACTGGAATAGCGATACGGATTAGCCACCGCACTGTCGGAATGCCAAACGACCACCAACATCTCTTGTCCCTTGTGCGGTTTGTTTTCTCATCCGCGCCCTACGAATACCATACGTTCCCGCTGTCTGTGTGTTTACTTCCTTCAAGAGCTATCAGTAGAAGTTCATCACAACTAGATTCAATCAAACAGCCATCACACGCACGAAAGAGCACTGTGCGGCCGTGTCATCCTTTCGGGAATCGTCAGCAGTGTGCATTCCATCTGGCCCTTGTAGGGATGCAACCTGCAGCTCGACTGTTGCCAGTCTGTAGTTAAGACCACGTAACTACGAGAGACGGTAACGACAACGTGACTAAGTCATTAGATGTGAACTAGCGCCGCTCACTATCCACTGATTTGCGCATGCAGAGGACAGGGAAACTCACTCACCAAGCGAAAAACTTACCAAAATTGAACCTCCAACTAGATTGTGGCATTATGAGCAGTTGGTCTGCGTTTTGTTTATACGTGATTAATAGGGGGAATTGAATCGGATAAGTAGAGATTCACCGTATCTTTAGTCACTCAGTCAGATAGGCATCGCACGCCCTGCAACCGCCGAGTTGCGGATTCGAGCGCCACAGAGGTCAGATAGTGCGCATTGCTGACGAATCCAGAAAGGATGAAACGGCCGTACCATGCTTTCGGGGTGTGTGATGGCTGTCTGACTGAGTCTAGATGTGGTGAACCTCTACTCCCTTTGCCACGTCCTTGTAGTCTTTCAAAGTGTTCCACTAGCGCTTGACCCGGGTTACCTCAATCAGTCCACGAGACATCGCCTATTTACATCAAGCTACATGGGGTGCACACCGCTAACCGGTCCCGTATGGTCGAAATGGCCGTTCAGGTTTCCGAATGTGGCGACTGTGTGGCTGTGATGGTCACTCTTGGAAATTAATTGGTATGTATATTTACACTACTTTCAGAAAATCAGTAGTTACCGAAGCTAGCTCAAACTTCTACTAGACGATGGGCGATTCGGCAGATCAAACTTGTGGGGACGAGCCCACTTGCCTGCACGTCGGAAACGGTAGTATTCCACCAGACTGCATTTTATATGGATCTAAGGAAAGGATTCGTGTAAAACTGGTGTGAAAACACATTTGGTAGATAATAAGAGTATGAACAACAGTTAATTGCACTAGGTTTTCTTCGAATTGTTGGGATCACTATTCGATTTAATGTGCGGTTTCTAAACTCTTGCATATGAAGATAAATGTCTCTTTTCCGCCGTAATTTCTAACTTTTGGTTTTGGTAGCTCAGCATATATACTTCTCAAGCGGAGCGGCATCCAGTTTCGGATTTGCCTGTCACTGTGGTCAGCCACAGGACGCCTGCGCCTACAGGGGACCGTGAGCGGCTTGCGCTGCACCACCCACAGCTCCAACCACACCCCACATCCAGAGTAAATCCGAAGGAATAAGACCGGGAGGCGTGTGGATGGGAACCACGTTTTATCAATGGAGACGACCCACACTCCTTCACAAGCAAACACAAGCACGTTGTATTTGGGAATCAACCGCACACAAGGCGGTGGCTGGACTGTAGTCCGCTCCACACTGAGTGCATGGAACCACTCTTTGATCCTAACAAGGCCACCAGAACCATGCATCCCGTGCCCTCCAGCAACGACTAACTATCTTCTGGAGCCAGTATGGACGAGGTAGCGGGTAATAGACAGGTAGGCACCTTGTCAACATGCACATCAAGCGCAGCCACACTGGGGATATCAAACAACAGCCACTTACTTGAGAGAAAGGTAACAAAGAAAATTAATCAAGTAATGCATAAGGAAATGTTGAAATAAATCATAAATTAATGAGCATATGAAATAAGTTGTTTACAAAAGAATCCGAGATAGGTTCACGAGGTCAGAAAATATATTTTAAGAAAATGCCACAAACGAGAAAGTGTTATCAAAATTAACTACTATTAGTTTCAGCTACGTGTGCAAGTTTAGAGAAGAGAGTAGGTAGAGATTTATATGAGAAAGGAAAGCATTAGGACAAAAGTAAAAACCCACCATCTGAAATAAATAGACTTAACATGCAAGCACGCGGTTAGTAAACCGAATGCAGCGTACCTACAAACGCTGCGCCGGTTCTGATTACGTTCTTTGCAGGACCCGTCGTCGCTTCGGTAGTGGTCCCGAGTGGCGTCGCTCATGGCTCCCTAGGCCTGCCTGAGTCAGGCGCTCGCGAACGCATGTGCTACAACACCATGCGCTCGATGTCGATGGAGTACAACCCATCGGTTCTTACCGCCTTCGCACTTGTCGCTTCTACTCTGCATGTATGAGGTTTTTCTCCCTCACTTCGGCAACTGCCTTCGTGATTAGATCGTGCCATGTACGCCGATCAACCGCCTTCGATTCCAATGACCTGCAATTAAGCGGTATACAGCCATCCGTACACACACTTCATATTGACAGTCGTTTATTCATTAGAAACCTCCGTTTGTGCTATTTTTGGCCTATAATAACGGAGCATTTATCCGTTTACACATACTAAGTTGTGTTCTCTTATTTATATACATAAATCATTTCAAAATTGCAAATTCTATAAAACAATATCCAATGCTTGTTTATCGCAAAAAGCGGGACATTAAAAGTTTAAATCAAAGGGATCATTCTATTCTGATCCAATTTTTACCTGAATTTTCGCGCTGCGGACTGGTGGAACACTACCGTCTGACACTCGCTCGACAGTGAAGATTGAGCTACGCCATAGTATTGTTAGCAGCTTGGTCATAGCGGCTGCTGCCATCTATTGCTGACTAGAAAAGTAGGTTTCTGACTCCTCACAGTAAGAATGGAGTATGTATTGCTGGCAATAATTCCGAAAAGGTAAAGTAGCCATCCGCCGTTTTCTCCGAGCGTGTCATTTACTGTCCGACTAAGCACAGCTGCAGTGAGTTTCTTTTGACATTAACCCAGGTGGTTATTTCAGACAACAAGAAGTTCATTTCATTTATCCAACTGCAAATGTCAGAAAACTTAAGGTATGAAGTAGCTCAGCTTCTGCCCGTAAGATGAATGAGAGTTTCCGTTTGCTGATACTTCAGATCAGATTCACAACATTTCTATGGCAATCTGAATTCTCTCACTCAAGGTCACTCTCACAAATTTTGATCTGCCTTCCTCTCTTGGCGTTATATCTATTTATCCTCCTTTATTTTCCCGCATGAATAACCGGTGTGGCTCATTTAGGACGTAGTGTATGCACATTCTGCTGCGCGGCGTTCTAGCTGAAGCGCATCCCGTCGTACCCTCACTTGAATTTCTCTGTGTTGGTCGTCTGTGTGTGTGCGCTCTTCCCCGACCAGATTTGTTTTGTCATCCTCGAAGGAGCGGGTGAACCCCGTCGTGTCTGGACGACGTTTTCATTTCCGGTTGCCGCATCCGTTAGACACAGTCGCATTTACTGCGCTGCTTTCCTTCGGCTTTTCTTTAATCCATGACATTTTCACTTTGCTTTCACCCGTCTCAGTAGTTTCTACCTAATCGGTATTGCCCTGTCTCATATTGGATAGAATTGTTTTAGTATCGTTTCAGCTGACTCACTCAACGAAACCGTTGTTTTTTCTAGGGTTTCGTGATGACACATTCGATCGCTGGGGGCACTGGTTCCGGCATGGGATCCTATCTACTTGAGCGCTTAAATTCCCGCTTTCCGAAAAAGTTGATCCAAACCTACTCAGTGTTTCCAAACGTAGAAGACACCAGCGATGTGGTCGTACAGCCCTACAACAGTTTACTCACATTGAAACGATTGACTCTGAACGCCGACTGCGTGGTAAGTCCTCGCTGCGCCTACGTTTTGGTGGCCACAGCTGCAAGTACGTTTCACTATCGTCTTCAGTCGCACTTGCTTTCTTCGGCGGGTTATGTAGTGAATGTTTGCGCATTATTTACATTGAAAATACAATTCTATTATCCTGGGTTTCCATGTGTTTCTCTACGCATAGTGTTGTTTCACCGCACGCTATGCTCCTGACCACTTGTCCACGGTCCCTCTAGTGTTTAGCCTGTGTCACATGATTGGTAGCAGGCTTTATTCGAATCTCATGGATCCCTGTTTCTTAATGCATCCGTGGCGTACGATTTCCGCAATGTTATTGTTTAGGTATCTAACCTCCGTCCTGGGTTCACGTCCCCACTTCTGCCCAGGTTTAGGCATCCTGGTAGTGTACGAGATCGCTTACAACCATTTTCAGCTGTATAACATCGAAGCATCAATGTGAGGCACTTGCGCACTGACAGCACCTCTTTTTTATTCCACGTACTCGGCGGTCTTCAACATCCACTCATCCGAAGCAACAGCCATCCTACCTCACGTACCCCATTTGGTCGACTTCGGATGTGCTTTGTTCAGTGCACTTTAATCCGTCCAGTCGGTCAACTATGGTCCGAGTATATAAGTATGGTAGGTCACGTGACCGTCAGCTACGTTACCGTAGTAATAACCCCATTAGCGACACTGCGGCAATGAAAGAGGATGCGCATGAACCAATGTGCGAACGGTTTCAAGGGGAAAGGAATGATGAGGAGGTCCGGTCATTAGTTGGATATCTTGCTAGTTATGCATGTGGTCTCTTACAACCGATTTAATCGGGCTCAATTGTATTTGACCGTATTGTCACCAGCGTATATTTGACACAGTAATAGATACCAAGGTAAGTGGTCAACGGCTTCGTTTCCACCTAAAGGTGTCTTTTGAATTAAAAGTGTTCACATCATTTGAGTCATATCCTCTGAATATCAGCGGATTACCTTATTGTTGCACTGACTTGGGCTAAGTTGCGATGAAACATTCAAGGTTAGGGCGAAAACATGTAGAACTAGATAGGAGCCTTGGTAGTCAAGCTTATTCTTGTTTTTCTTTCGGACTGCGCCCTCGGAAATGGCTGCGCCGGTGTCACGTGGCTTATCCCGCATGGTACCTTCTCATCTATTCGGTTTCTTGCCGATCGTTGTTAACCTGACCTCATTTTCGCAGTGAGGGTCTCTTTTTGCGCTTTCCTTCTGTCCTCCCCGGATCACTTATCCGACCTTTTTTGCTGTATTTTGGAGGTACAGAAACTATAACCCTACTCCCACATAGCGATCATGTAGTGATTGTCGGCAATCATACAAGTTTGTTTATTTACTGAGAGTCATTATTATGTGGTGGCACTAGTTGCAGCCACACTGAATCCTGCACACTTCAGCGCTTAGATCATGGTCGTTTAGATGAATTGATTTGAGGCACCGCCCCGAGACGTAACGACTGGATGCTGGTCTCGTCTATACCGGCTAGTCATACACCCGATCGCTATCTTTGGCCGTTTTGTATTTGGAATCTTTCAGCATGTTTTCCCAACATTTGTTATTACCTAAAGCTGGTGTACATTAAACTTTTCACTTCATTCTCTCAACGGTTTTTGTTTATCTTCTAGGTTGTTCTAGACAATACAGCTCTCCACCGAATCGCCGCCGAGCGTTTGCACATCGAGACACCGTCGCTGGCTCAAATCAATCAGCTGGTAAGTCATCCACGTATCCCGATGGAGCGGTCTTTGTCAATGTGGAAAGCAGTCTGTAAAGTTTGTTTTACCAAAACCATTCACGTGCATCTCCATTGCAGTGAGGGTGATTTCAAGTTAACCTGTCCGGCGTAAACACTGTCCTGCGCTTCACTATCCGTAGAAATTTCCCACGGGGGTTCGACTCTCAAACCCTTAGAGTTAAACAGCCTCATATGTTCCGTGTTTATTGGAACCATTTCGCGTTAATATTCAGAACTGACTGCTAATATCGGGCTTATGGTAGTTGGCACATTTCAAGACCTCACCGGACCATTCAACTGCGGTCAGTTCGAGGTCGAGGATGAAATGGTTGCTTAGAGGAGTGCATGGCGTTAGTGTGTTCCTTTTCAGTACTATCTCCGCGTATTGGTTCTGCCGTTTAGTCAATGTGTGTCGTTCCCCTTATCCCTGTGAAATCACCAGGTAACGTTTAGCTCAATCCACTTATCACCTATCTGACGGTCACCCAGCGATCCACTTTCTGGTACTTACTGTTTATCTATGAAGCATTTAACAGTCCTGGATTCATCTACTGGCTGATGAAGACACCGTGATTGCACGGAAGGATGAATGTTCTGAGACCTGAGATTCAGGCTAATCGCTTCCAAAGTGTTGTTTCAATCTGGTTATTTTGTCGCCGTCGTTCTCGAGATACTTGCATTTACACGGAGTCTGAAGGTTCACTAATTGGTTTCGATGCGATGCTGCATGCAGACCTGGGCAGCTGACTGACAACTTCCATTTGCTTGATTTGCCTTCCCCATGCAAGGCTTTATAGCGCATTTAGCTAATTTCCTGGCTGTCGTCTTCGCTCTATGAAGGACCCGTGAGATGTGCCCCACTCATTCGGATATTAGTCACTGTGTTATCATACGCCATCCCGGAGACACACTAATTCACGAGAGGGCCGAATAAATGACATAAGGTCATTGGATGGTCAGTTTGAAGTACACATTGTGGAATTGGATTGTGACGCGCAATCTCAACGTGGATCGCGACTTCCATTGAAGTGAACCTTGGTCTTTCAATCACGAGGACCGTAGCTGAAGCAAGTAGAAATTGGATGTTGCTAGCCCGAAAACAATACACTCCTCTGACACATTTCGACCTTATATGATCTTATCAGGTAGAGGAAGCAGGCCTCAAATCCTGGACCATTTGGATGTTTCTCATCATTCCCATCATCAATACACGTTAGCCGAGGCTGGAAAACACACCTCAGCTAATGTACCGCAATACAAAAAGGATAAGAGATTAAGCATTACAGATTGCAACAGCTAAAAAAATAACATAATGCTACTCATATTATGCATTGAATTAAAATCGTTGTTTGAAGTGGAAGGCTAAAGAGACTCACAACCTAAATGCCATTGAGGTCGATTCTTCTCCATGTCAGCTATTGTATCCAACCAAACGTGTTTATCGTTCTTGGTATCCCAGTCCGGAAGTCTGGATGTACCAACCGACGCTAACTTCGAAGTGTGAGCTTTCATTCCTCTCGACCGAGTCATCGCTTGGCCTCTGCTCCTATTCTTCCATCCAGACCCCGGGCGCGCAAAAAACGCACGATGCGGGAGTCGGTGTACTGGTCCAGCCATCGGAGCCTGGTGCGTAATATAATGGTGCTGAGCAGTTCACTCGCTCTTCCTGCGCCAAATATACGACGCCGAACACGCTCATTGCTCACCTGGTACCATCCATCACATGATCAGCAGACGCATATCAATAAACACGACTCGAATGATTTTGATCTTAGCGCCCAACATGGTGTAGGCTTCCGTAATGATAACGGTGGGCGATTACTTCATTTGTGTGAAAATGCTCGCTTATTTCTTGCGAACACTAATTTCCGACACAGCACCCGCCGGGGAGTGACTCGGCGCCCACCAGCCTCGAACCAGCTATGGATGCAAATCGATCACATTGCGATAAGTTACCGATGGAGAGGCTGCGTCCAGAACTGTCGCTCGATTTGGAGCAGATGTGTGGACACCGACCATGCACTTGCATGTGCTGACCTGCGGATGCATTTTGGCGGATGCCCACGACGACGTTGTGAGCGCATTGACACCAGCCAACTGGCGAATCCAGCTGTTCTGAATGCCTATCAAAGTACGTTGTCATGCAAGTTGAGTAAGCGCTCACTGGATGCAATTGAAGCTCACTGGTCTCATATTCACCAGACCTTACTAGCTGCAGGCAAATCCTCGTGTGGTGAGTCTAATGGCCAACGTGGACATTGGGGCTCTTCGCAGTCTCTGGAACTTATCGACGCTCGCTGACATATTCCGGCTGGAAGCGAACACAATGGAACTCGCGAAGAGCTCCGGGCAAAACTCCGTGCTAGCCTGAAGAGAGACCGCGAACCCTGGTGGTCTCATCGTGCACCCTAAATGGAAGTGGCTGCTGCCCTTGGTAACAACTGTAAGTTGTTCCGTCTGATACGAGGAACGGGCAGCAGGAGACCTGGTGTAGGTGAAACTATACATGGCGAGAGTGGATAGCCTATACATAATTTGTCAAAACGCTTGGTGCTTTGGGCTGAGCACTTTGAAAGGCAATTTAATCGGTCGGAATTGTTAGATTTCTCGCCGGCCGCTGATCCCCCCGCTCCGTGGGCTATCCCTTTGGACCCACCCTCTCGCTTAGAAATCGAACGTGAGATCGGACTGTTGAAGTTGAACAAAGGCGCGGGACCTGATGACCTTCCTCCAGCCCTCTTCAAATTCGGGGGACCTGCTTTTGTGGATGATTTATATGAGTTACTAGTGAAACTGTCCAAACCGACTGGAGCCGCTCCGTCGTAGTCCCAATTTTCAAGACTCACGATCGGAAGTCGGCAACCTTAGAGGAATCAGTCTGACCTCCGCCTCCGAATTGCTTGCCTTTGTCATCCTTCACAGACTGACTGGCACTCGTGAAAGCCAGATTCGTGAAGGGCAAGTCGAGTTTCGTCGAGGTCGTGGCTGCATTGACCACATCTTCACTTTGCGTCAGTTGTTGGAGCACCGTCACATATATTGGCGACCCACCGTTGTCGTGTTCCTCGATATCAAAGGTGCATTCGATTCTGTGGATAGAGGTGCACTTTGGGACTGTCTACTCAGGAAAGGTGTAACTGAGAAGCAGGTAAATATTTCCAGAGCATTACACGCGCCTAGCTCAGGCAGAGTGAGGGTTTAAGGCAAGCTGTCGACGCCCTTTTATTTCTCCACTAGTGTGAGACAAGGATGCCCGCTGTCACCTTTCCTCTTCAACTTCGCTATTGACGAAGTCATGGAAATCGCGTTCACAGGACAAGACTTAGAAGGTGTGGAGGTACTCCCAGGAGAACGACTTCCTGATTTGGAGTATGCTGATGATATTGCCCTAATCTGCGACAGCTCACAAACATGCCAAGCGGCACTGGACAGATTAGCACTAGCTGTCCGTCACTTCGGGCTTTGCTTCGCACCCTCGAAGTGCAAAGCTTTCCTCCAAGATTGGTCTGGACCGCCTCCTACACTGACGCTTGGCGGGGATCAGCTCGAAGTCATTCAAAAATTCAACTACCGGAGAAGTTGTATGAGCGCCCGTGGGATTGAAGATGAGATCACGAACCGTATAGCCAAAGCTCGGGGCGCTTTTGCTAGCTTTCGCCACTTATGGCGCCGGCGTGACATCACTCTTGCTCTGAAGGGTAGAGTGTACAATGCACTGGTACGTTCAACCTTACTGTACGCTTGTGAAACCTCGCTCTTTAGATCAATGGACATAAAGAGGCTAGTGACGTTCGACCACCAGTGCTTTCTCAATTTGACCCACATCTGGTGGGAACACCGAGTAAGCAACGAGCATGTTCGACGCCTTGTTTACGACACAGGAAAAGGAAATGAATCGCTCAACACCGTTATTTCACACACCATGCTCCGATGGCTCGGCCACGTGTTACGCATGCCAGCCCACTGACTCCCGCGACGTGCGTTGTTTGCGCGCCGGTGGTGTGGATGGAAGGAGAGGTGGCCAAACGATGACTTGGTCGAGAGGAATGAAGACCCTCACTTCTGAGCTGGCCTCGGTTGGAGCATCTCGGCTCCCTGGTTGGGGTCCGAAATACGATGAACACGTTTGGCTGGATACACTTGTTGATATGGCTAGGAGCCGACCTCAGTGGCGTTCGTGCTGTGAGTTTCTTTGTCCGTCCCATCCCTCTAAGCCTCCCCCTCCAACCACGATCTCACTATTTAGCTTTATATATTTTTGCATAGTAATTTTTTGCTCCATAGTAACCGGCTGCTAGCTTACTGGAACGATGCCTATCCGTTACCGGTAGATCAGCTGGCTTGCACCTGTTGCATTTCACCCATTTCTCCTTAATGTATTGCGGCACAGTAGCTGACAGGTTTCCCAGCTCTAGCTAACGTGTATAATGTATGAATGAATGAATGATCATTTGTTACTCTTTGTACTCACCAGAGATTTGTCAGCTTTTTTCTGCATTGAGCCTGATGATGAATAAATCGAAAACAATTGTTTGCTCTGAACTCATTGCTTACGTTTCTCTCCGGGACTAACAATAAATAGGCATTATACACGAACTTAATCCTAAATGCCCTAAACAAACGTTCAGGTTCCAGGCGCCTACACCTTGTCAACTGTAGTGCTTAGTTGCAGTATTAATCATGCTGGTTGCCTATCGAATGGGCGAGCTGAACAGATTCGGGCCGACCATCTGAAATACTGATCGATCACCGCCTGCGAAGCAACAGCGCCCACAGGTATGAGCGAGAGGTGCCTCGTAAGCCCGCACGGCCCATCGATGGATAGGCTGTGTCAACCAGCGGCAGCCCATGAAGGAAGAACGAATCGGAATCGCTCAACGGTGCGCAATTTGTCCTATAACTGTTTTACCTTATGATCAAATAGATATCTGATCGAGGCCCAGGCTTTGGTTTTTAATTCACGGAGCTCTACACGACATCAACAACATGCTATCACAAACAGCTGGCTATCGTGCAAAGATAAGGCGGTATCGGCGAGACAGCTTCCTTGCTGCTTTCATTGCTCCGCGTCATCATCAACCATTACCCCTCAGATAACTCAGCACAAACACACTTTAAACAGGCAGTCCGACTAGGAGACTGGAACAGACGCGCCACTACTTTCGATTGCGAGCCATGTTCTCTATAGTTCCGATCGAAACACAAGCTACACAGCGGATGATTTCCTTATTCTTAGATGCTGGGAACCAGGGTATAAACTTCGTTTCTGCTTTTTGTCTCGGCAGTAAGCAGGACGACTCCTTGAAAGTTCGTCCTCTAGAGGTAGTCTGTCAAGAAAAAGAGGAATGCCGCGGTCTCTTTAAACGGATGTCACGTCTGAAAGGAAAATTATTCCATCTTTTGTGAGGATTCTCCCCAGAAGATTGAATTAAAATGAAGCATGTCGTTGATGAATAACTAACCCGACGGGTAGACTGTGACAGTAATCTTCACACCGTGCATTTTCGAGTGGTACAATGAATCCCGAGGACTCGCTGAGAGCCAATCTTTGTTCTACTCGTCCACTGAGAAGCAATAGTGGAATGAGAGTGATATCTGCTAATGTGCGTAGTTTGGAAAACGGACTGAATGAGATTCTACTCCTGACTTCGAATCAACAAACTGACTTGGTAATTTTTACGGAAACCTGGCTATCCTCGGATATCTCAGACTTGGAGGTACTTATTCCACGATATTAACTTATCAGGGTAAATCTTCCAGAATGAATATCTGTTAGTGGAAAACAAACTTTAAGGTTCCCACAGTGGAAGCTATATAAGATTTCGACGGAGGCTCAGAGATCCTTTGATGTATGGTTCACGATGAGTACAGGCTGCTCATGGTCGGCGTTATCTTCAGATCCTCTCTGGAATCAGGATCTCATCTTTTGAACTCCATGAGGGTACACGGTGGAGGCAAACACTGCCTGATGGTGGATGACTTCAATACTCCGGTTGTAGGCTGGGACGTAATTCACTGCGATTTTTCACCAGATTTTTTTGATGCCTTCTATTAGACAGTCCTCAAATGTAACCTAATTCAACGTCTTTTCTCCTACTCGGATTTTTCCAGGCCAGATGCCATACATCCTTGATCTTGTAGCAAAAGAAAAAGAAAGGCATCTGCAGTACGCCGGTACGCAGTACCGATGCTTAGCTGCTGCGCAACCACCACGGTTCACACGCGGGATAAGCATAATGCACGGGTCGCCCTGCCCCTACGCAGGCGCGAACCGGCGCCATCGGATTACAAGACAAGCTCGTTGCCTTGACCTTGTGCTCACACCTGCACCATCAAATGTTTTAGATGTAGCTACTCTTCATCCTTTCGGCAAAAGGGATCACTGTGTAGTCTCCTTCTTGTGGATGCGACAGTTAGCTATCCATATCTATGGAGCAGGTCGACGGGATGTCTGGCGTCCTGACCCACTCCGCTTAAAATTGGCTGCAAGCTTCATGGGTTGGAATATCTTTCAGCATTTAGATCTCAATGCTGCTTGAGGTCTTTTGTGCTCTAATATGATGTTCATCATTAATTAGGTTGTACCAAGGGCCACAAAATGACCCTCCAAAGGGCCCCATGGATCGATCAGGAAATCAGATCGCTCATGCTGAGAAGACGAAAACTTCGGGATCGGTTCAAGGTTACCCAGGAAGCACAAGCTTACTGTCATTACAAAGTGGCCAGAAAGTTATGTACTCTGTGAAAACGCGGTAAGGGAGAACTGTATGAGCAGCATCTGACCGAGCAATCCTCGAATGATACGAAAATACGTTTCGCTTACCGAAAAAGAAGCAGCAAACCTGGTAACGGTATACTTAATCTGTGTTCAAACAGAGATGACGGTGTTTCATTACGACATGGCGAAATCTTGTCTTTTACCTTTGCACTATCACAGTGGGCCTGCCGAACAACCTCCTCGTGGTGCCAGCTGGGCGGTTCGGATATTTCCCGTTCCGGCAAATGATACGGCAGCAGTTTTCCAGGGCGTGGTGGTTTTTTGTCTAGAAGACGTTCTCCTCTATAAAAAGTCACAAGTGTCCGCTTAACGACGCTGCGAAGTGGCGAATGTGACTCACCACTGAATAAAGTCACTGCCTCTTGTCTTCTCGGAGACATTGCATACCGGCAAGCAATCCTAGCCTTGGATACTGCCTTTGACTTCCGGAGTATCGGTCCCCTGGTATGGCTTTTCGTCATCTGAAAAAATGGAGAGACCCGTAGCGACAAATCAATTCATTCACGACAACTGATGAAACCAAACAGGCATCTTGTTGTTTCAAGGGCACTGCTTCACACCACTTAGTAAATTAATCGACCATAACCCAAACGTAATCGTTCTCCCTCTTCTCCTGTGTCAACTGACCCATAATATCGGCAGCCAAACAATAATTGGCGCCCTCGATCGCTGTTGATCACACTGAGAGATTCTACCTTTGACTTCGAGAGTGTTGGGCCCCTGGTATGGTTTTTCGTTACCCGAAAGATTTATGAACTGGATGTTCAGTCACCGGCTCCTAACGGCTGATGAACCCTTGTTTCGCCCTGCTGCATTGTAGGTTAGGCCCTTCGGCCAAAGGCCTGGCGTCGTGGTCCCCTCAGGCAACCCATCTATTTCGGCTTAGGCAACCGCGTAGTATCTCGCCTACTGCTGAACCATGGATACACACAACTACGCTCTTCCTCGCTCACTTGATCCACTGTCCTGCGACTACACCAACTTTACAAACACACCAACAATTTACATACTCTTCCTTTGTATTACTCATCCCCATTGTTACCTGATACTGCAACTGTGAACAACCATGTCGCCGATGAATTTGTTCTCTCGCCACCTGCCAACTCAACCACACAGTCCTCGACAGGGTGTTGCCAGCCCCAAAGTCTGCCATCTCCGCTACTGCGACCTGGAATGCAGTTTAAACTAGCAACTCTCAACGTGCGCACATTATTGCAGCAAGCTGAACTTGCACGCACGCTGGAGACACTTGAAATTGATATCCTCTGCTTGAGTGAAACTCCACTGCAGGATTCCAACAGTCTAACAGCTGTCGTCACCAGTCCAGCCACACACCCGCTTTTATCTTCGCCTTTCTCGTGACGCTGAGTCCACCGCGTCTGGAAAAGCTGGTGTTGGAATCGCCCTCAGTGCTAGAGCCGATGTCGCCCTCTTTGACTGGATTCCAGTCAACAGTCACCTATGCGCTATTAGGCTCCGTAGCTCTTGAAACGTTAACAGGCATCGCACAGAAAAGCGTGCTTTTCGTGATTTCCATTTACTGTAGCTCGGATACAGTCAAAGACCGGTTCTAGCAACATCATGAGCTGTTCCTAATGGCGTCTAAAACAGACACCATTGTTATTAGTCGGCTGCTGCCATGCGAACGCCACCTCGGTGGACCGCACGGGTATAATGATGTTCGCTCAGAAAACGGAGATAGACTGCTTAGTCTGTCATTAGCTTTTCCTCTCCATTACGAGCTTTCGTCACCCTGGACAGCACTGCCACCTGGCGTCCTCCATCGTCAAGCCAGCGTTGGTCACAGGCTGACCACATAGCCATAAATCGCAGGTGGCGCGGCAGCGTACGCGATTGCCGATCATTTTGGTCAAGTTGCGTTGACACCGATCATGGATTAGTGTGTGCGATAGTTTGCATTCGTTTCAGCAGTTCACTCAGAGCCAAGCAAACATGAGTAAAACCCTCAACTTGGAGGACCCAACGGCAAAAATTCAGTATTAACAGAGGCTTTGTGAAAATCTCGCTCTCTCCTCTGGATGTTGATCAACATTGGTCAGATTTTCAACAACCAATGCTGTCCTCCGGCTTGTCTAGCTGCGGACTCACCCGCAACACAACCACAAGCTGGATTTCCGTAAGATCCTCGGAACTGCTGGATCGTCGACGAGCTGTGCCTGCGGAGCACAACGAACTTCGACGGTCTATCTCTCTACAGCTGAAATCATGCCTCCGCTTCGACCGTGAATCCTAGTGGTCTAAACGAGCTGCTGAAATGGAAGCTGCTTCATCGGTTGGAAAATTCCGCAGTTTATTTTACCTCATCAAAATCACTAGTTTCAATTCACACACTGTCAGTCAGACAATTTGTGGTCAGACGACACGAATATCACCAACTTGCACAGGCGCTTGGGTGGCTGGGCAGAGCACTTTGCTTTCCAATTTAACTGCTCCGCACAGCCCACTGTGATACCGTTTCCCTCGGATGGTGCTTGGCTTATCGCCACAGAACCTTCTGCCGAAACAGGGATCCGAAGTGCAATCCAACCTTTGAAGCGCCATAAAGATCCCGGTCGTGACAGCCTACCCCCGGCTCTATTCAAAGATGGTGAAAATGCTATCACTGTTCATAAGAATTTAAACTGACGAGAAAGTCCCAATTGCATGGGGAGAATTGGTCATTGTTCCGATTCACAAGAAAGGCTCCCACGAGAGTTGCGCCAATTACCGCGGAATTTCGTTGCTCTCTGTTGCGTCCAAGATCTTTTTGTCTGTTCTACTCCGCAGGCTTTCAGCGACTAGAGAAGGCGTTTCCCGAGAGGAACAAGCAGATCTTCGTCCAGGTTGATGTTGCATTGACCATATCTACACACTCCGCCAACACTGTGTACTCAACCAAGACCCCATCATCATCAACGGCAGTACATCAGCCACTTGGACTGATACTTCACTGCCCTAAAATCACGACGACCTGAGGAACGAATGCTACTAAGAGCGAGTGGAAGGAGACTAACTGCAAAACTTTAATGTCCTGAGCAAACATTCAGGGTAAAGGTACGTGGATCTTGTGTTAACAACACCATCACAAACAACTGCCTGTCGTGCCAAGTTAAGGCGGCATCGGTGAGACAGTTTTTTGAGGTTTTCACTGCCTCGCATCATAATCAGCCATTACCCCGCAGTTAACTCAGCCCCAAACACACTTGAAACAGGCAGTCCCATGGGGAGACGGGAGCATACGCCCACTGGTGTCGACTGCGAGCCATGTCCTTAAAGTCTCGAGCCAAGCACAAGGCGAGTCACGTGGACTCCTAGAAGTCCACATGGATCGACAGCGCTTAGTTTGGTCGTCAGTGGCTTCCTTTCCCGCTGCCAACTCCGCTTTTGTCCACCTCGAGCCTTGCGCCAACCTACATTTTGCAGACACAACAAGGTCCTCCTAGATATGCGTTGACCAGGCATACGTAGTACGTGCCCAAGCCAATGCAACTTATTCAGTGTTACCTGTTGTTCCAAGGAACTAGCCTGATTATCACTGTCTAGCACTCGCCTACGCACATCATCGTTGCGGACACGCTGGTGCCACCCAACACTAGTAACGCTCCGCCGACAGCGATATTCAAAGGCTTGAAGACGCCTAAGGTCGAAAGGTCTAAGTTTCACTACCATAGGGTAGAGAGCCCTTACTGTGACCTTGTAAAAACGGCCTTTTAGCCTGAGTAATCCCTTTCTGATGCCAAATATGTCGCAGATTCTAGAAGGCAATTCTGGCTTTTGCAATTACTGAACTGAACTCAGTTGCTACATGCCCATTGTTGCTGATGCAGCAGCTAAGGTATGTGAAGTGGTCAACTAACTCGAGTTCCTCACTATCAGTAGTTTAGAGGTCACCAAATGACTGGTGATCCTGCAACAACAATGCACTTTGAAGGTGCGAAGCGCATACCAACTAGCGGGACCACTCTAGACAGGTTAGGGTTGAATGGGCAGTCCCAACATTGTTAAAAAGCAAGACAATATCGTCCGCATAATCAAGTTCAACTAGCCTTTTACTAGGCAACACCTTAACGTCTGCATCGTAAGATTCCGCGAGGGAATACTCCATGATGTAGTCCACGTCGAAGTTGAATTAACACGGTAATACTTGGCAACCCTGACGAACGTCACTTGGTTTCAGCAAAATATCCGATAACTCACCGAAGACCCTGACGCGGCCTGTAGTGTTCGAGTACTGGGCAAGTAACATGTTCACTTGTTTCATGAGGACACTTCCGCACAAATATTCCGAACAGAATGGATCGATCGACTGAATCGAACGCATCCTTGAAGTCCAGGAACACAGCTACTATCGGTCTGCGATATGCGTGGCGCTGCTCTAGCACCTGTCGCAGAGTGAGTATGTGGTCTATACAGCCACGTCCTCGGCGGAAGCCAGCCTGCTCTTCCCTAATCCGAGATTCCCGTTCCACAGTGAGGCGACGAAGGAGAATCGAGGCTAGTCATTTTGTCACGACTGGCGTGAGGCCTATACCCCTGTGGTTAGCACAGTAGGTGCGACTGCCTTTCTTGTAGATTGCCAATATAATTGATTCTCTCCAGTTATCTGGCATGGTCCCTTTCTTCCAGACATCTTCGAACAGTGAGGGAAGTGCTTTGCAGAGGACCACACTACCATCCTTAACTAGTGTGAATGGGAGGATATCCGGGCCGGGAGTTCGGAAACGATTAAGGGCTGTGATCACGTTCCGGACCTCAGGCTCCGACTGAGCCTCTAAACTAACCGTCCATGACTCAGTTTGCATCACCTGAGTAGGAAGCAGAGGGAAATGGGCCAAATGAACTGACCTAGTAAATGTTCAGTCCAGCGGGTCATACGGCACTCTATATTGTGAATCATTGCACTTGCACTGTCTCTGATTGTCCCACTGACGCCTGTTTTCCTGGGATCAGGGGTGCGGATCGGTTGAAAGAGTATGCAGTAATTGCCTACTTCTTCCGCCTCCTCCAATTCTTGAGCCCGATTGGTCCACTAGGTTTTCTTTTTTGCACACAAGCTCCGTTTTAGTTCCCGCCTAATAGTCCGCCTGGTTACATTGTGCTCAAAGCCAGTTGGGAGTTTTCTTCTGGATTCTAACAGGTTCACCGACCTCTCGGATATCCAGTGACTGGTGCGGTGACGACTGATAGTATCACAAACATAGGCTCCTGCGTCGTGTGTGGCGGCCAAGATCCTATTCCACTGGAGTAAATTGTCATTTGAATAAAAGAACGAAAGTTCAGTAAGCGGGACATCCTGGTAGGCTTGCGTGACCGAGGATCGAGATAACTCAGTTACCAACCGAGGGAGACACCTAGTACGGCTCCCAGAAAAGTTCATTGGAAAACGACAGCGTACCAAAGCATGATCAGAATGCGCACATTTGCTCCCGAACGGGTGGTAATCCAGGATGGAATACACCCCCTGTAATTTATGAAAATGTGATCTATTTGGGTCTATTGCTGGCCAACTACGGGAGGGGGCCAAGTGCCCGTGTTCGCAATTATTGAACATATTCTCAGCCAGGAATGTGGATGAAGTTTTTCGGTTATTCTCCACTTTGGCAATGTTAGTCGTCAGTTCGACTCGGCGTTGTTTTCTTCCCGGATGCGGACACTATTTATTAGAATATGCCTATCTGTGGTGTCATTGACAGCGAACGCCATGGCAGTTAAATTATGCTTCGAATTTTCCCTGTTTTGGCTACCGGATTCACTGAGCTCACCTTTTCAATTAGGGTGCGTCGCGTCCCTATTACTTGCAAGTGACATACAGAACATTACTTCACGTGCAATCAAAATCGTTACACTGTAGACAACCTGACGCGATATCCATAGCCACTTACTTTTCCCGGTATGCGCACGCGAATATTTATGCTTCCGGACATCCATCGAGAATCTGCATGTATGTGAGCGCAGTTTGGTCTTCACGGAGCAATCATCTTGTACTCACTTTTCATCCATTACCTGACTGGACTCGATTTACACGATTATGGCTTGAAGCTACTGTTAGGAGAGCTAACGCGTCGATTTAAAATTTACTCGTGCTTATTTAGTGTTTGCTTGAAAACGCATATGTTCAGTTTTATTTACTCTTCACATTTCTATTCAAATGGTCTCTTTTCATTAATTGCACTTGGATTACCGGCCTTGACCGATCCGCAAATCGTGCATCCGAAGTACTAGGTTTGATGTGTAGGATTTGAAAATATGGTAAGCTACTTTCAGCATTCTAGTAGTATAAAATATACGAAGGTCGCTTTGACAAAGCGACAGCATGAGAAGCTGCTGAACACGACTAGGGGGGGGTCAACCAGCGTTTGTCAACACTGCAAGACGCTATATCGCCTTGGGATATAAGTGCCCTCGGTTAGTTTAACACATTTTGGTTCTTACTACCATACTTCTGGCCCTCAACGGATTCTTACAGAATGGCCGTCTCCTCAGTCCTCGGCCGATGTAACTCCGTGTGGGGATGGTTGCTCACTCAATGTTGACAACGCTGGCACATCATGTGACACCCACAAGTTATGTTGCTCTTCAACCTCATGTTGAAGCTATTGCCATGTTACTCACTCAGTAGGCGCCAAGATAGCATACACTTTGCCACCTCTTTTTCATTATCCACTCTTCACTTTTTAATGTTCACATTTGACGGGTGCTCTTTAGCATGCTATTTCTCCTGACTCACTCATTGTTCGCATCACCGCATGGTACAGTATTCGGTGAATTCTTGCCAGTTTCTCTGCTGTCAGCTTAAGTCGACAGTTGTTAACTTGCACCCTTCTTGCGCCCATCCATCCATACCTTGCAGCCAGCACTTTTGGTTATTTGATGTTCGCTTTGGTCCACAGAATTAGTGTGGAGTATGCACCATTCTAGCATGCCTGTCATCGATTTATGGCATCAGCGGTGTTAATGACGTATTTTCCAAGTTGTACAGCCTCTTGGAATATCCGGATCATCTTGCTACCCGTGCGGCACCACGAGGGAGGACGAATAGGCACTCAATCGACCCACAGCTTGGAAAACAGAAGTTCATTTTACTGTGCTTTTTGACATTCCTTATTGTTAACACCATTTTGGTTTCAGGATACAGTCGCTCGGAAAGGGACTACCCACACCAAATGTACACGCACGACGATTGCTACTTTCGTGACCAATGAGTTGGGTTACGTAGTAGGCGATACCCTTTCCTCGATCTACTTTTCACCGTGAGTACGAACAGCCAGTTGACTCTTTTGCTTGCAGTAGGATTGCAAGTGCTGTTAGCATCTTTACACATCCACATCCAGGGGATTGCAACCAAGATGTTGCCGAGCTACGATCCGACTTTTTCGCATACTCCATTAATGCACATCATCCGTAAATGGACGCATCTATCTGACGGCACCCCGGTGCCAGCGATAGTCCTTAAACGTGTATCAGGAGAGCACATGTGCACGTTTGAATTTCCTTGGGTTATGCTGGGCAGCCGCTTGCCAGTGACGCACTCATTAAATTGAACGCGGGAAGCGTGCTTACCAGTCGTGCACGAACCGGAGACTAAGCCATGATCCGCTCCTTGCTTGACTCGCTTTTCGAGCTTAATATTGTCATGAAGACAATGCACATCATTCTCATTAGTAGTGATTATCTGTTCCCTGAAACCACTGGTGGGTGCGACACCTTCTAGTTGGTATTCACCTCATTGGCATTATCATCACACGACCAGACATGACAAATTACGTTAGTCCAAAAGTCGTACGTGCGGCAACACACACCTCTGTTGTTTCTGTAGCGGCAGGGTACGACAGTTGCTTTGACAGTCTCGACAACAGTCCGGCAGCTTCCCATGTCGGCCTGTTCACTGTCACTGAGGATCCTTAGTGTAAGGACCAGCCATTCGGCTTGAGATCTCTACCTCCCTATTTCTCGTCCTGCTCCTACCTAAGTGTGGGCGTCTCTGCAGTATCTCAGCTACTGTACAACTTCTCGGGGTTTTACAACAGCGAAGCGTCAATACGCAGTACTGGCGCGCTACTGCTGGTGTCTGGCTACCGCCGTTACCTGTTTACCTCACTCATTTGTGATGACAGCCTTATTTTAGGCCATTGGTGGATACCCCCAATCGATTTGTCAATAAATTTACCTTTTTTCATTATTTTCGCCGCTGCTGTTGACACAAACTCTGTTACTAACATCGGTGCTATGCTTAGTACCTTATGACTGGCTTACCATACGTTAACTTTTATTGCTTTAGGTGGACACCAGTTTAAGCGGGGTGTAATCAAAGGGCATTATTCATGTGTGTTTTTCTGTCATATTGATCATATACGAATATGTAAACTATCGGGGCGCAAGAGGGGCTCTTGTGCTGATTGTTTAAAACCGTAATTTGTAACTCACTGTGATTTTGAGTACACCCAGTTTTCGGTTTTTTGTTTGTCTGCAATAGACAGGATTTCTAGTCCGGCGTCTTTTTCTCGGCTTCTCTTGCTTCTTCCGATCTGGCTACTCGTTTATGACTTTGCTACCGCTAACCTGACATACCCAGCTTTTACTTCTGTACCTTTGCGCAATGATCCACCGGTAAGGAACTGGACATCGTTTTCCCCCTTATGGCTGATGAAATAATTCGACTCTTCTTTCTGCTCCACTCAGGTGTCCAAGGTAATGTCCGCCAGTACAGCCACCCTGAGGTACCCAAGCTACATGAATAACGATCTGATTGGTCTGATCGCCCCACTCACGCCCACTCCAAGGTTACATTTTCTCATGACCGGCTACACTCCACTGAGCACTGACACCGAGGTGTCCACAGTGCGTCGAACCACTGTGTTCGATGTGATGCGGAGACTGTTGCAGCCGAAGAACATGATGGTCTCTACTCCAGTGCAGCGCGGTGTAAATCATTGCTACGCATCCATTCTGAACATCATCCAAGGCAAGTTGGCGTTTTTGTGTGCTGAGCCTTTACTTGTTTTCACCTATTCTGTTAGTTTATGACCATATTGTTGCTGTGCCACCGATCCGCTGCGAACAGGAACACGAAATAGCATGCCTTCCTGTTTGTTCCGAGATTAACGCTCATTGTTATATCCCAATTTTCATTCGTAGACATTGTTTTTGCCCCATCATCTGGCATTCGTTTTGCATCTCCAAGGAACCGGATCTCAAGTCGATTACTGATTCTTTGCCAGTCGACCACAAGAAATTAAGATAGTCGATCAATTTATCTATCTTTGCAACTGCCTCAACAGTGCTGAGTTTACAATTACTGGTTAATTCGTTTACTTCCAAGACTACAATTACCTCCATGAATCTGCGACACATTTGCGTCAGAATTACATTCCCATTTCTCTTTGAGGCTGTGTGTGCAGTAGCACAGTGAGGGCTTTCCTTCATAAAGTGCGATTTTACCTCTTCGATGTGACTATCCTAAATGCCTTCAATCCTTCGGTCATCGTGACCTAGAGAGTAACAACGGTAGCATGTGCGCAGGTGAGTACTCGGTGTCAATGATTGGGTCAGTTCGCAAGCTCAGCAGATCGGACTGGATAGGTCACGTTCACTCATGTTCATGCACGCATGCCAACCGACTTCTCGCCGAGCTTGACTCCGTTCTATCCACCGGACTTAGGATAGCTTATGGCCTGAATAGGGGTGCCTTCGACCTCTGATGTAGCTACGAAGCCGAACTACACGCACGCATATGTATGCACCGGGGTCCACCCGCCTGTTTCTCTCCTGCTCTTCTGCTGAGTAGTGCAATAGATCCACTGTGCCTGACTCCAGCTGTGGGTTTGTTTATCGTCTATCCATACAGTGCCTGGTCACACCCGTAAGCCTTTGTCGTGACACTCCACTGACAATTCGCGTCCATCTCGCCTGCTCATTGTTTGACCTCAGTTCGGATTCGAACTGGACTTGATCAAGCGATTCTCTCTGTGATCGGTCTCACTCGGCACTGGTTTCCACTTTCAGATCGCACTATGTTGAATTCAATCGAACTAACCTCGGTCATGGCTGTCATCACGAACTGAACCTCAGTGTTGAGTGCACTGTCTGTACTAATAGTATGGGGCAAGGCGATTGCCCACCAAACTTAGCCACTCATCTGCGTCAATATTCTCATTTGCTCTCGTTGGGCGCACCTTCACTGGCATTACGACTTGGGTGGGTCGGTTCTTACCCCCTGTGTGCAGAGGAAATATGACACGCGTGTGTTGCCTTATTGTCAATTTTATTGACATTCAATCCACCAGGGACCCCAGGTGGGTCGTTGTTGTTGTTTCGGGGACTTTTCCCGCCACCTCGCCCATTCACCACCCACAGTAGACCATTTGTATCACATTTCCCCATACGGGTTCCAGGTGCACAACATTTAATTACACTTCAGACACACAAACACGATTTATACTGCTGACACGTGAGACGATGATGTCGCGACGACAATAATCACCGGGGTCTTGTTAACTCCTGTCGTTCGCACCATTCACTCGCCACTGTTTCACTGTGGAAGTGGTTGCCAAGCCAACTAGGACGACAAATGAGCCATCTGATTGACGAACATGAGAGATTTTCACCACATCTCACTTCTCCCTTGAATTCATTAGTATTTGATGCGTCAGTTCGGCGTGAACTTCGTGTCGGTTGTATTTTTTCACTAAGACTACGAGTGGAGCACATGGCCATTGTTTTTGAATAAATCAGGGGCGACGCACCGTACCTTTCTATTGTGCTGGCGGTGTACAGCTATTCCAATTTTCCTTGTCTTGTCAGTAATGCAAATTGGTGCACACTCGGCCTTCCCACAGGACAAACATGCACTAGCTTTTTATTAGGTTAAGTTACTGATGACCCACGACGGGACATCAGCAAGTTTTCGTGCCCACTGTGGTTGATAAAATCTGCTCACTTGTGACAGCAACTGGTCCCGTAACTTGGCTCCTCGAATCAGACTGGAGAATATTGGGAGCTGGCTCACAGTATCTGAGAGCGCGTGGTTGACTTCCGTTTCGATGGAGATATTAGCAACAACAGTGTCATCTGGATGCTGCTGTTTGTCCAAAAGTGATAGCACGTCAGCCTGACAGAAGTCGTTTATCGATCGTTACTTGATATTAAAAACATGGTCGAGTAGTGTTGTAACCTAGCTTTGTAGACAATTGGCCGTATACCATAGGATTCCTTCTTTGGAGCCGTTTGTCGCAAGAAGCGGTTTGTGATCCGATAGTAAGGTGACGACCATATAGCATTTCATAAAAATGCTTGACTGCACACACAATGTCCAGAGCCTCCTTCTCAATCTGGTTATCCCTTCTTTCTGCCGCAGTCAACGAACCAGAGGCGTGGGCGACTGGCTTCTTGCATCCGTCTGGAAACGTGTGCGCGGTGACCGCACCGACTCTGTAACTCGATGCATCCGATGTTACGACAATTGGTAGCTTCGAGTCGTTGTCAGTCAGCATTAGCTCTGAACTTAATAATGATCTGATTTTATTTCAAGCTTCTTGACATTCACTGGTCCAGATCCAAGGAGTATCTTTCATCAACAACCGTCTCAGTGGTCCAAGTAGGTCGTGCCTGGACCGTAGGTAGATACACCTGATGCTCTGGCCGTCGCAGAATATAATAAACGGCGCCCTATCTGATGCATCGAGCAGGATGGATAGGGGTTTGGATGCTACTGCTCAGGCCTTCTCGCCTTCTTATTTCCTCTTGCGCTTTTTTATCCATAGCGTCCCGTTCCAACTTCACTTTCGTCCCCCATTTTCAATCCCCCCATACTTGGCCCTCCCCCACCTTGCTTGAATAGTCGCCCGTCTTCTAGTTTCAATTCACAAACAAATGCAGGGCGTCGTTCCAATCCAGTCGACAAGTCCATGTTCAACCAAGTGGACAACTTGTCCATCCGTTTTCCTTTGAAGTCCTCGATCCTCGCTATGACTGGCATGCATCAATGTACGCATTTTGCTAGAGATTGGCCACCAAGCAGCACTTGATCCGACACTCGAGACTCTCTCGATCGATAGTTGCTGTTTATCGGAAACCCACCTGCAAGATTCGAGCTCCGTGCTTACTCTGCGGTCCCCCACATGCGACACTGGCGGCACATTATGCGCCTGTCTGGCGATCACGCAGCTTCTAACGCAGGTCAAGCTGGCGTCGGCGTCGCTTCTGGTCTTTGGGCTGGACCTGTCCTGATGGACTGGATTCCTGTCAACAGCCGGATGTGCGCCGTCAGGTTGTCTGGCTCGTCCCAGGGTTCGAAGTCGCGCAAGGTCGGTGGAAGTAGTTTGTTGAACAGAATGAGGAGTGGACATGTCGTTTGTTGAATAACGCATGCCTAGTTAACATAGGAACGCCAGTCCAATTTGCGCATGACATTCGCGGCACCTTTCCGGAGCCATGCGCCGTTGCAACCTTTCATTCACCGAGCATCTGTTTAAATTGCCTCTTCCCCTCGTGTACGACGTCCGGTTGATTTTCCACCACACCTCCTTCGTCTGCCGGCGTCCCATGATTTACCTGTTTCCCTTGTGCGCCTCCTTGCTATCTATACTACTCATAAGTAGCGCACCACATATTCAGCTCGAATCCTTATAATGGTTTATTAGTGCAGATGTGAGCTGTTATGGTTAACTCAGAGTTCGCCTAGTTCGAGTTTCGCTTACACGCAACTTAGCGAACAATCTCTGATAATTCAACTCTTTTGGTCAATCGATCTTACCTAGAGTGGAAAGTTGCTTCCGCCAGAAAGGCATCAACGGGTCATAATAAGTGCCTTCCACGATTTGTCGACACCATTGCATACTTGTTCACTACCATCGCAACGAGACTGGACCTTAACGTGGTGCAATGGTTTGCGTACACCCGTGACCCATTGAGCTATGTTGGGTGGCACTCCAGGTGCCTTCAGAGCCACTCATACCGGATAAGTCAATGCTTATCAGACTAACCCAGTCTCACAATCCAATCCTCTTCGAAGGTTATGGAAAGGTCGATGGCTCCCTTCCTTTAAAACTTAGCCATGGGTGACAACGGGCCTATGGGTTATAAGCTCACACCTCGATTGGTGTAGATCACGAGCGCCACGCATTGTCTCTGACGATGGGAGGGCACCTTCCGGCGCTATGGTTTTCTATCGCCCGTCTCAAGCTAGGCAGCCACTGGCCAAATTGGTGCAAACCTGCCACCTCCCACCTGCGGCTGGCCGTGGTCGCAGGTGCCTAACCTATTACGGTCGTAAAGCAAATGTGTATGGTTCTAAATCTTCAAAGGCTTATGTGACAGGCCTCAAGCAGATCCCATTAGGTCTCTGCAATCACACTCTAGCTGGATATGCTCTCCACTGCCTTGTGGTTCAGACTATTGGGCCAAAGGCTCCGGGTGGAGTCCTTCAAGCAAACTTCCGAAGCACAACCACCACTGTGCGCGCGATTGCCAACCAATGCAATCGCATGCCTGCGCGCAAAGCACTCAGTATCACGTGCTGAAACGTGCGCAGACCGTAACTTGAGTGAGCGCCCCGAGCGACTCATTGCACTGGTCGCGATGGAACTGGCGCGCTACAACATCGATATTGCGGTGCGCAGCGAGACCCGGCTCGTTTACTAAGGTAAGTTACCTGAAGTTGGAGTTACTAATTACCGTTTGAAGTCGAAGAGTCTTTTCATTGTCTCGTGTTATGCTCCTACTAGCTGCAGTTCAGATGGTACGAAATATGATTTCTACTAATATTCTTCATCTCCACAGGACGACAAATACTGACATCGTGATTGTTGCTAGTTTCATGAACGTCCACGTGGGTCGTCTTTCATACTCTGAGCAATACCTGGGAGGCCACTTTGGATTCGATGCACGCAAACATACAGTGGGGACCAAATTCTGCAACTGTGCGTTGTCCACAACCTTTATCTTAGCAGCACTGCTTTCCAGCACAAACCTTCACACCGCGTCACCTGGCGCCCACCGAATTCCTCAATAACCTGCACCGAAGTTGACCATATTACCGTCAACTGCAGATGGTGCACATCATTCCAAGATTATTGGTCGATTTGGAGTACGTGCTTAGTTTCTAACTATGCTCTAGGGCGCGCGAGCTTGACGCTCACTTTTCCTGCTTCAAACAAACACCTGTATACTAACCTACTCACCTGTAACTTGAACTTTCAATCTTCACTTCAACAATATCATGGCGAACTGGCCCACAAATTATTAGTGATGAATGAGGTTGGTGAGCCAGACGCTGACTGGGATCGTCTCAATTATGCAATGAGGAACGCCTTTGAGGATTGCTGTGAGCCCGACTTGAGACGTCATAACTGTGAATGGACCTTTTAGGCATCGGTCAACTTGATCGAAGCACGGAAACAGGTTCTGATGGGTACTACGTTTAAGTGTGTCCGTAACTCCCTGAAAGGTCGTCTGACAAGGAGTCTTCGAATCGATCAGGAACGTTGATGCATGGGTAAGGGCCCTTGAACTAGAGAAAACCGATACTATTGGGAACGGCCGAGTGCTATTCCGACTCATCCAGAACACGGGTCCAAGAAACCCATCAGTTAGCCGGTAGGTAGTTTAGAAAGATGGTCAGTTCATTCAATCTCAGCGTTGTCGGCTAGCCCGTTGGGGGGAACATTTTGAAGAACAGTTCAGCAGACCTGCTGCGACACTGCCGCTTGCCGAATCGACGGAGCCGATGTGGGAACTAGATTTTACACCTCACACTTTGAAGAGATTCGACATGAACTTTCCTTGTTGAAACGAAACATGCCTCCTGGACCCGACGACCTTCCTCCATCTTTGCTGAAATATGGAGGGGATTTTTCATTGACTGGACTCGCTTCTCTATTTATCACGATTTGGAACACTGAAGCGCTGCCTTCAGACTGTAGACTGTCAAATTTCGTGTCCGTCTTCTTTAAGAAGGGTCATCGTACTTTGTGCGAAAATCATCGAGGCATTAGGCTTGTTTCCCTTGTCTCCAGAGTTCTCACGGGGATCATTCTCCAACAACTTACTGGTCGTCGTTATAACCGCATCACTGAAAGCCAGACTGGCTTCCGCCCTGGTCGTGGCTGTATCGACCACACATATACTTTCGGGCACGTTTTAGAGCCGAGAAGCACAAACTGACGGCCGATTATGATGGTTCTCCTTCACTTGAAAGCCGCCTTCTACTCTGTTGATCACGCCAGCATGTGGCACTGCTTATCCATGTAGGGCATGCCGGATAAATTCCTTTCCATTATGCAGTCTCTCTACTGTCACTCCCAAGGCCGTGTAAGGGTCTACGGAAAACTGTCCCCTGAGTTCCCCATGACAAGTGGGGTTCTTCAGGGTTGTCCTATATCGTCTTTCCTCTCCAACTTCGTGATCGAAACGATCATGAACAACTCAGTTCTCTCAGATTTTACCGGAATGGAAGTTCTGCCAGGTGACCGACTGACAAACCTGCAGTATGCGGACGACATAGTTCTCCTTGGGTCTGATGCAGTGGCTATGCAGCCACTACTGAATAAAGTGACGCATAGAGCTGCACGCCTCGGCAAGCGTTTGGCATCTTCAAAGTGCAAAGTACTGTTGTAGGACTGGACCGATAGACCTACGGTTCTAGCTATCACCGAACAACCATTGGAAGTGGTGGATCGGTTCACTTGCCTTGTAACTGTCACACCTCTAGTGGTTACATCACTGCGGTGATTACTTAGCGTATCAGCAATGTCCGTGTGACTTTCCAGACTCAACCATCTACGGATGCGGTGGAATGTCAGCCTGTCAGTGAAAGGTAGGGTGTATAACGCTGCGGTATGACCAGTGTTACTGTATGGGTCAGAGAGCTGGCCAGTTCGTAGTGAAGACATTAGACGCATGGCCGTGTTTGACCGCCGGTGCTTGCGGAGTATTGCTCACGTCTGATGGGAACACCGGGTGTGCAATGCTGAAGTCCACCAGTTGGTTTTTGGCAAGGAACCTTCCGGTGCTTCACTCGAGTACTTGTTGAATCTTAATCGCCTACGTTGGTTAAGTCATATCCCCCAAATGCCCTTTTTACCAACTCCCTCGGCGTGCTCTATACGCCGTGGCTGCACCAAGTTGGGCAAAACCGCGAGGCTATCAGTCCTTGATGTGCATAGAGGCATGAAGAAATTGACTGAGAGATCTGCTCAGTCTGGTGCGTGTCGTGTCCCTGGATGGGGACCCCCGGGGATGGTCCACATCGGTGGTTGGAGACCATATCAGACATAGCACAGTCACGCAGTCAGGTGTTTTTGCATCCGACCTCTTTCATCTGGTTGTTAATTTTCGTTCTACTCTGATTAGTTTAACATGTTCCTTTCTGCTTTCATTTTCTTTGCATTCTATTTGCATTCAATTTCATTAGCTTGCCGTTGTTATTTATTGTTATTCTTACGATGGCAACTGGACCCATCGCACTTAGGTGCTCGAATCATACTTGTTCAACTGAAATTAAAATATGAGTTTCGCAGGCTCAAACCTTTCACTGAAGCACTAGTCTCGATTGGAGTTCTATTGGGCGTTGTGGTCTCTGGAGATAGAGAACATTTGTATACCAGGACGCTAGACCTTGCAGCAGAAAGCGGTTCTTGCCGTTTCTGGCACCAGAATCCCAAGCCTCTCATATTCTCGCAGATTTTTCCACTGTTGGAGAAAGGTCATTTGGTTGAAATACATAGATAGCATGTACGCCGTCCGCAACGAGAAATGAGCGACCTTGTAGTTGCATGTCACAATGATCGTTTACGCGGTCCAGAAACAAGATTGGGTCAAGCACATTGTCTTGTATGACGCCAGTCAAGAACTCAGTGCTACGGCATTCAGTCTCTCTTATTTTAACTGATTGTATTCGTTGATTTAGGTAGAAACGCAGCCAGTTTTTTTTTGGGATTTCGAATGTTACATGCATAAATGTTGTTCGTTAGACGCCCATGAGGCGCCTTCTACATATCGAGATATACCGTATATTACCGAATATACACCATTCCATACATAGGCCGATAGTATAACTTCGCGATGTCAAATTTGTCCAAACTCGTAAATCTCTATATTGGTTAACCCCAAAAAATCAGCAAAACGAGGATTGAAATTATTCCACGATTTTGATGTCAGCATTATCTGCTCTTAATTGAGTGTGTTCAAGCGGAACCTGCTCTACTATTGGTCCTTTGTGGTGGTTGTGATATCTAAGCGCTTTTGATTGGTTACCCAAATTAGCGCTAACGCGGCGTCAGATGACGTCAAAGGTGTGCAGTGAATTCCTGGGTAGATTTTGTATGACTTTTTTCAAACTGCGTGTAACGTTTTCAAAAGCCGACCTCCGCTCTACAGAAATGAAACATTGTCTATACATTATTGGCTTATTTTCGGTAATATACGGTAACGACATTATCACCATGTTAGAGTCATCTACTTCCTGTACGACGCCAAGGCGGGAGTAACGTTCGATCCTTGGTATAAGCGGCACGAGGACCCGTGCCGCAAGATTACGAGACAAGCTCGTTAGTTTGTCTTGTTATGGAAGGTGGAACAATCGTTTGACGTGCTTGATGACTCATCGCTGTGAAGTCTCGAGCGCCGCAAGATTTTTCTGGTACCAAGGCTTCTTGACTTAAATTGTGTATTCCCCATGTGACCGCAAGTATACGCTAAGTATCTGAGGGCATACAGATGAATCAAGCCGCTCAAATGCCCTCCGCAGCATACCAGTGTGTTGAATCCCAGTCGTTGACGCTTTCGCAGATCGTGCTGAGCAACACAACTCAGGCCAAGGTCGAGCTCCTGGGTGACTGCTTGCAGGACGTGGTCTCCAAGCTGCTAAACGATGTTGAGTTGATGACGAATGTGGACCACCTTACATTTGGACGAATTAAACTGGAGCAGTTTGTGGAATGACCATTCAGATGCACTGTCCGGGTTTTGTTGAAGTGCATTATGATCTATATGATCGGCGATCACCCGCCACCTTTTAACATCATTAGTGAAAAGCGAGAAATCCAAGGCGACTAGGCTCGTCAGCTCGGTAATGAACACGAGAAACGGACGCGACTCCAGAACTGACCCGTGTGAAACTCTGTTATAACTGTTTCTTAGGTGCGCCGTCTAGATAACTACTGGTACGACTTCTAGTTCAATGAACGGACTTGAGACAGAATGGTGCCCCTCCCTTATAAGATAGTCGATAGAATTCGAATTTGCGATACGGTTCTACACGCACGTTGACGGGTTCCTAATCGAACGCAGAATTCACGCGAAATGTCTGATGAAGTTGTCGGGTTGATCATTTGGTACTGCTGGAGACTGTACGACACTGCAGATTGTCCGAAAATGTAGATCGCCGGGCCAAGCTGCTCGAGTCAATCGAGACCAAGGAGGTTGAGTTTCGCCTTTATGACGTAGCAGATCCTGTCGAATGTGACACCTCGGAAGGAGACGGAACACTGCAACTGCCCAGTTAGTTGCACGCAGCCATCACAAGCGCGAGGATTGAAAGATGGAGTCGGGTGGGGGTTTGCCAAGGGATCGCCAGGATTTCTCGGAGATAATCATGATGTCCGCAGCAGTGTCCAACTGCAATCGGACAGACTGCTCATTAATCACGACGTCAACGAACATCCTACGGTCGGTGTTGACGTGGAAGGGGGCCAGCAAGCTCATGGAGCTGCCAACCGGACCAGTTTTGGGCTTACGTCTAGATAATGATCTCTTCCTTTGACTGCGGGTAGGGGTCAGGCCAAATTTGTCCCTTTTGGATTGTGCGGAGCTGTGGTTGGGGACCAGCCCAGGTTTGACCCTTTTGTGCGTTGTGTGATTGCAGTGACCATCACGGTGCCCCGCCCTGCCACAACTCTTTCATCGGTGCTGGCGGAAGTCGCAGTCTCGGTGGAAATGCTATACACCACCGTATCGGCACGAACAGGGTGGGGACTTCGCTCTGTCGCGTTAAGTAGGTCGCCTAAAAGACTGCGGCATTGCTGCTGCGACTGCCTAGACCAGACTAGATGTGGAAGAATTCTGGATCATCACGAAGTCATGTTTCAGATTGATCAGCATTTGACACTCCTCGGCCAAGTCCTTGAGTGTGATCGTGCTGTTCTGCTACATCTCCGATAGTAGGCGCGTTCGGATGTCGGCGTCATGGGCGGATTGGATACCAGAAATGAAAACCAGTCACTTGTACTGGTCTTCAGTGAAGGAGTCAAGCTGGAACCGTTCGCATTCCCAATCGACAGTACCCGCGTACGTAATGAAGTCGTCGGCATCCCGTTTGACCAGCTGGAGATATTGGAACCGGGTGTTGAACAGTGAAGACTATTCACCAAAAATCTGCGGCGAACTTGAGTTGATGACGAATGTGGACCACCTTACATTTGGACGAATTAAACTGGAGCAGTTTGTGGAATGACCATTCAGATGCACTGTCCGGGTTTTGTTGAAGTGCATTATGATCTATATGATCGGCGATCACCCGCCACCTTTTAACATCATTAGTGAAAAGCGAGAAATCCAAGGCGACTAGGCTCGTCAGCTCGGTAATGAACACGAGAAACGGACGCGACTCCAGAACTGACCCGTGTGAAACTCTGTTATAACTGTTTCTTAGGTGCGCCGTCTAGATAACTACTGGTACGACTTCTAGTTCAATGAACGGACTTAAGACAGAATGGTTCTTCGGTAGGATGCCATTGGTATACCGTTGGTTCTCGACCGTGCCCAGTTTGCGCAGAATCATCCGGACCTTCCCCGCGTCATTCTGGCAAGTCAGGTCAAGGGTGAATAAATCCTCGTGCCATGAATCGATGGTGACGCGAGTGCCGGGATTGTAGAGGAACTCTGAGATACTGCCAG
This sequence comes from Dicrocoelium dendriticum, assembly GCA_944474145.2. Classification (NCBI taxonomy): domain Eukaryota; kingdom Metazoa; phylum Platyhelminthes; class Trematoda; order Plagiorchiida; family Dicrocoeliidae; genus Dicrocoelium; species Dicrocoelium dendriticum. The sequence continues at coordinate 22,836,324 of OX104071.1, forward strand.
CAATAATGCCGAATGCTTGGGAATTGCCAGCGGAACCTGACTGAATTGAAGAACTGGAGAGTTTCTCGGTTAGCGCAGACATCAAACTGAGCTGTTGTTGAAATAGCGACTTAAAATCCTTGTACGCAATCTTCATGGTTCGAACACTCCGTCGCCACTTTGTTGTGACTGCTTCTTAGACGCGCCGCGTAGATAACAACTGGTACGGCTTCTAGTTCAATGAACGGACTTGAGTCAGAATAGTACCTCGCACGGATAAGATATCCGATAGAATTCGAATTCGCACATCCGATGACTTAGAGTCAATACGATTCTACACACACGTTGACGGGTTCCTAATCGAACGCAGACTACACGTTCAACTACCCGACCCAAAAATGAGTAAGAACAAAGACAGGCCTTTAGCCCCAGACACTTTTACTGTCCAGGTCAAGGTCTATACGGTGCAGTCCAGCTTAATTACATAACGGCGATTGTCATATGGATGGAACACGAGTTGGAAAGCTGATCGAACATGTGCACTGGTCTGAATGCGTGTCTAATTGTCTTCCGTGGTTTCAGCTTGCGATCTTGTGGAGACGTTGGGTCCCCATAACAAACTCTAGCTTCGACTTGGATCGAATCGGACACCACAATTCGAACTCTAAACTGTAGTTACCCCTGCTGCAGGAAATTCCTTGTCTATCCAAGGACTGGATTCTCAACTCCATAGCTTTCCATCCCGTGGAGCCGAATGCGGTGGTCCAGGCGGTCGAAGGCTTTGGAGAAGTCTAGGTGAATGACCTCGGTCCTAGTCCCTTTGTCGGCCACTTTCTTCCAATTACCGCGTGCCATCAGTAGGTTGGTTGTGTATTATTGATGCCGACTGAAACCCTGCTGTGCCGGTGTTGTGATGTTACCGCATTTTGGACGGTCGACTGAAACCTCAGCGATGAGAGTGCAAGAAAAGGCTCACTAGGCGATTGTTTGCAGGTTCCGAGAGACTGCCACTTTTAAAAATTGGCATGAATAGTCGATGTATCTACATTATATTCATCATTTGTTTATTCAAACATGGTTGGAAGAAATACGATGATTGCTCGGCCAGCGTTGTCTCTATTACGTTCAGCGCCCTCGGGTGAATGTCGTCGATTCCATGAGATCTATATGTTCACAGGGAGAGCAGTTGTGGTACTAAACGTGATGTGAGTAAGTACTGAAATCGCGGTGACGGATGTGGATATCTAACACTGTCAGACGTCAAGTCTGGAATATCGGGCCATACTGCATCTGTAGCGCGTTTGCTGCTTCTTCAGCGCTCTGTACGATTCCAACTGTAAAGTGGGGGATATCGTGCTTCCCTTTGCGAATGCTGTTGACATGTTTATATGGTAGCTTTTTCTTTTGGGAAAATTTACAACCAAGGCATTGTTGGTGAGTCACTTTGTCCTCGCGGACAAGCGTATTACAGTGGTTGCACTTGGCCACGTAGTCGCTCCATGCTTCGGGGCCAGAACAAGCTATGTAAGCGCGCCAAGCGGCATTCCTTAGTGACATGCGTTTTCGTATTCTGCTTCTGATACACGAGGATGACTTGGTGGAACGTACTCACTTTGCTTCTGAAGCAGTTACAATCAGATCGCAGAACCATTCAACAAACTGAATCCATGCGTTGTCAGGGGAACCACCTTTCAAGAAGTTCCAATCGGTCATCGCAACCACATCTGTCCGGATGTTGTAGTGTGTCATGGTGCGCGTTGATTCAACGTGTTCTTCCGAGTATTCAGTATAATACGCATAGTTGTAAATTAAGGTATTATGGCCGCGTAGCTCTAGTGGGGTATCTATTACTTATCTGTCGATTATGGGTTCCTCATTAGCATCAGGTCCAGTACGGATATTTTGTTATCTTCTCCTGTGGCTGTCCTTATGGAAGTCGCAGTGACAGACCTATCCAAAACCGGATGCCACTAACTGTATCTGGTGAGTTAGGTGATGTGGTTGTACGTGGAATAGTTGCGATAAGTTCTTGTAATTCGGCTTAGAATGGTTCACTGGGGATTCCGAGGCGTCCGGGTCCTGTACGTTGAAATCGCCGTATATAAGAACGTGACTGTAAGTTGGGAGTAAGCTTTTTGTCAATACGACTACTAGGCGGAAATCCATCTCTAGATTGGACAGTGTGGGGGCGATAAACTACTGCCACGAAGCAGTTCTCATTGTATCTGCGACGCAAACGAGGCTATCGACACGAGTAAGTAAGAGGTTGGCCTGGGGTCACTGCTGCTCGCTCACTGGTTCTCACCCAAAATGATACGGCTTCTGACTGGTTCAGGAAACACTAGATCTCGCCCTGTGCTGGTTTTCCCTAATTTATCCCAATCAGCCGGCGAGTTTTTTTCCGTACAACGAGGTCGATAGCCCTGTTATATCAGAGTTATTTTATCACAGTGACGAAAGAGTTATGTCCTACAGCAGCAGAAGCCTTAGTAGAACGGAAGTTAACTGCTTCACTATCAGGAAAGTGTTGTTAGCTCTGGTATTTTTCATCAGACTAGCGTTCGAGCTGTTGTGATCAGCGTGTTCTTCTACTAGCTACAGGCTATGAGAATTGTCCTGCCAAACCTCCACGTACTGCCCGATTCACTGCAGTCCTTTTGCTATCGATATATCGTAGGTCGTTTTTGATGAGCACTCTGGTTGACAAATCATTGCGCAGCTGTTGCTGGTTGTGGTCGTGAAATTCTTGCTCTCATGGAAATACCGAAGTGTTTTTCTTATCATGTCATGCTGAGTTGTTGGCAAATCAATGCCCGCAGGTATGTTCACTGATAATATTTTAGTTCAGACCAACAGCTAAGCACAAAGCCTTAGTGCTTCGTCTCCTTGAATTTGTTATTTTGCTTGCTAACCGACTACTCGCTGCGGTATATGTGGCCAGGTTATTTGCTTAAAAACATGGATGGCCATCAGATCACTTCGGCTGGTCGTTTGAAGCGACAAGTCAGAAGCCGACTTTAGTATGACGTCCAGAGTTGAGACGCGTCTCTTGGTAGATGCATCTACTGTGCATCTCCGCATTTGTTTACTCACCGCGTTCCACTATCTTCTACATATCTTCGCACACCCCCACCTACAGTTATATCTTCTTCAACGTTTCAGGTGAGGTCGACCCATCCGAGGTGCACAAATCCCTGCAGCGCATCCGCGAGCGGCGTTTGGCTCAATTCATCCCTTGGGGACCTGCAAGCATCCAAGTGGCCTTATCCCGACGGTCTCCCTATGTACAGACAAGAAATCGCGTCAGTGGTCTCATGCTCGCTAACCACACCAGCATATCAACAGTACGTGATCCTACTGATCTACTGCGACTGATTTCTTGACTATTGTTTGCCTACTCTGTCTTTTACGACGGTCCGCCGGCAATTTCTCATCGGAATTTAGTCTTCTATATCTTTCCCAATCAGTGGTAGGCTAGTTACGTAGTCCCCTGTGGTTTATCGAACATGTGGTGGCTACAAACTGGTCTACCCATTTCCACCAGACCGATTACAAATATGCCTGGATAGCATACGTGAGGACTTATTTGCACTGCGTATATCTACTGAACGCCCATTCATGAAATTCTCAGCAAGAATAGTCCAGCTATTCGGGTACATAGGCCGAATCCCGGAAAGCTGTATCACTCTTGCCGGTAACGTGCTTCCGACCTCTGAGTCAGTCCGGTGCTTGGGACTTCGTTATCCTAATTCCCTCAGTTTTTCTGAATATGTCCTCTACCAAGTCGAAATGTCAGACAGCTATTCGGCTACATCACTGGAACTTTCCCCCTGCCTGAAACACGACTTAAGTTATTGAAAATTAATGCGAAACTTACTCTGAACTATAGTACTGTTATTCGTGGCCAACTGAGAAGAAAAGGCAGAAATAACTCCGGAACATGTCCAACAAACATTTACCAAGCTGGTCATGGGGCGCTGCTCAACCCTGATTTACCCTAATTGTTGTCATCACCTCCGACTTGTTTTCCTTTGGCTGAGACTGTTGAAGAAAAATCTTCTCCTCACCATTATTAGTAAGCTAGTGCTCGTACACAGTACCGCTCTTGAACTGCGGAAGAGCGCCATCTATGCCAACCTTGATGACCTCACAGCCTGCGAGTCGAAAATTCGATCGACTTTCTTTTTAGTGAGATATGCTACACTGTGGAACCGACTTCCACCACAAGTACGCACGAGTGCTAACCAAGTCACTTTCCGAAATTCTGCACTGACTGTCGTCACTATCCCGAATGTGTTATAGACATTTGTCGCACAACAATTTCCAGAAACATTAGCGAGATAAAGCCTACACAACATATGAACAGCTAGAAATCTACAATCGACTTATTCTTTCTCTGTTCATTACCCATAAAATTAACCAAGTGCCTGTGCAACCTACTCTCCCTTACTCTACTTTTGACTGCTCCCAACTTTTACTATGAATCAAATTTGGAAACAGTGATACAAACATTCGTATTGATTGAATGCATTGTGCGCGATCGGGTTGATGATATGTGAGAAAATTAATGATCCACAACTATTTTTTATTATTTTTTGGTATGCAAACTATAACACCACTTCTGTGTGCAAATGATTTCTCCCCCTTAAGTGCTGTACACCGCCTGCCAGTAAATAGGCAAATTTGTTTATTATTTATTCATTATTTAATTAGGCAGCTTTCACTATAGCCCAACTTCGAACGGTGCCTGGACGTGTCTCTCACGTATGCCTATGACAGTCTCCAGCCTTTGTTGGTCCGTTTAGCTACCTCGCACTTTTGAAATATCATTTTCACTGCTTTTCTGGCTAGGGCAGCAGGTGACTCTCCATCACTTTCAATTGCATTCAAACTTTGCCCGTGTTTTCGCTTGTTTGCAGTATTCTGCACGCATTCGTTACTTCAGCCAACCGCAGTTTCCTGTTTGCGTCGTGCACGTCACGTTCCTTCTCGATTTTCCCATCTTCTTACTCACCTGTAGCTCTTTCTGCGTTGTCTCTCTCAATACGATAAACTAAGAACCCGTGGCGCCTTCTTGGAACAATTCCGCAAAGAGGACATCTTCCGTGATGATCCCGATCTGAAAGAGTTTGCAGACAGCCGACAGGTCGTACACAATCTGATTGAAGAGCACACTGCAGCGACACGCTCGGACTACATCCACTGGGGTGCCCAAAGGGCCGTGGCGGTGGCTGCGACTCAGGCCGCTGCAGCAGCCGCCTCAATGAGCAGCGCTCCAGCCTGAACCTTCAACATGTGCTCTTTCGCACAGAACGCCACTAAAGTCCATCGGCATTTGAACGCACGATCCGCCGTTGCCATATCGATTGTACATTGTTTGTATTTTTATGACCGTATCATTATCCATGCGTACGCAAACTGTCAAATGAAAATGTTTGCTCTCATGTTTTTGGTTTTTCGATTTGTACTTGCAGGCCTTTCTAACATCTGGTATTCTTTCCGAGTTCGTATGACCGAACATTTTTCCTTCAAGTCGATGTGGACTTGTTGTGTTTATGTGTCGACACCGGCGGCATTGTTTTCACTCACTAACTGGCACACTAACCACAGGTTCTACCGTTTTAGAATTACTTTCGGTAGTCTGGCTTCCCATTCTTTTCATCTTGCTTCGTGATTAGCAACTAGTAACTCAATACGTACCTGTCCGTTCACACTTTCGGTTCCGTGAACCTCGTTGACCGACGCTTGCCCCCGCTACGACGTATTATTAATGTTTATGTGTTGTAACGACTCTCCTAGTCGAAAAAATACCGAACAATTTGCTGATTGCATACACGCACCGAAAATTAAGCGACGGAATTCGATTCGTACGATCCGTAAGATTTAGTTGCCAAATCTTTTCTACACGCGAGCGACTAAAACGAAGACGGACCACACGCATCCACAGACCCCGATAGAGAGAGCGAAGGAAATCAAGCTATCCGCAGCAGGCATTTTTACTGGCGCAGCAAGAGGCGTTTACCAGCCTCATTTTTACACCAAGATTGCTGGCATATGTGATGTTTCACATGGAGTAGTCTGTGTAAGCTTGATCAGGAAAGCGTGACGTAAGCCAGTGAATTTGCTCAGTGTAAGTGCGGCATTTCAGAAATGTGAATGAAATAGCGGAAACTGGTCGGCAAAATATTAACTCATTTCCGAGGATGGTCAGAAAAAAGTGAATTCTTGTGTATGCGGGGATTGGTCAAATTATTGCACTGGCATCGATGCGGTTATATGAGCCCCACATGTTTTGGGCGATTTTGTGGAGACATGCGTTCCCCACAACGGTCTGTGTTCACTGGACAAAAAAAACGCTTCACGGCACAAGGACATCAGTTCTTCCTTACTCGTTGGGGATCCAAATTTTTATCTGCCTTTCTTCTGTTTGTGCTACAATTATTCCCCCACAGTCGGATCGCATGTATTGCACTTGTGACGATCCTCGTGATGATGTGACTACTATGATAATCTATTTTCGGATAAGCCATTACGAGTATGCAGATTAGGCCCTTTGATGTCCACCATCAGTATACCCTTCGCCGTCTCAAAGAAACTTCTTTAAGCCACTCTAACGAGCTGTTTCGACAGGTCTTGAGTGGTTTGAACACAGTGCTCTGCAATGCTGCTGGATGGCACTACTCGTTCCTGTGCTAACGGGATGCATACGACGGAACCACTCATTTGAGACTGAAGCTTTTATAAATGGTACGCTTCCCTGCAAGACGGCGACTAGCCATCCAAACACGCATTTTTATATCCGCCATGGACACAGTGAACTCGCTGTTAAGTGCTACCCAGATCGCTTTAATTTGTATGTGGAGTTCGTCGCAGTAACTTCCAAACCAGGCGGTATGCCACCCGATCCAAAAGCACCAGATTGCCTTTTTGACCTATTGGGACTGGTCTGTCATACGTATTCCACGGTTCCACTAGGAGTCGAGCCGGCGGTCATCAACCAGCAGCTTATTCCGCTGCACCACAAAGGACAGCACCGGACAATCATGACTTACAAGCTAACTGCGATATACCGCTGCTCACCCTCCACTGCGGTGCAAGTTACGAACGCTGCAGAGAACAGGGATGACCCCCATCGTGTCACGACTTCCACCGATAGCAGCTATGTACGCATAGCATTTAGAAGCCATCCGAATATCTGCAGGCGTGTTGCATCAATCGCTTCCGCGTAACTCAGACATTCTGTGTATATTTCCTACTGGCACAACATCTAGTCACTATGTTGGTCGACCGAATCAATGTGGTGCTGATAGAAGACGAAGTTCTAAAATGTGCGTACTGTTCCTTGAGTAAGGAATCCCAAATCAGCCACCAGTATAACTTATGAGTGCACAGAGCGGGATGATATTACCTGATCTGAGATTAGTTCCTCAATGAACAGTGGAATTTAGGGCCGTTTGCGCCCGTTGGATGCGACTTGATAACGTTAAGAACCATCTTGAAAGATCTATGGCAGAACATGATTTCCTTAAGGTGTTATTTGAAAGCGTTATGGGTGCAACTGGCAGACAAAAGGTATAGAACGCTGCAACATCCTATCACCTGCGCAACACGGTTTCCGTTAGCACCGATCGTGCACAATCAACCTAATTGCACGCGGTAGTTGGACCGAAGCGACCGACGAAGGAACAGGGACCGATATCATTCACCTAGACTTCTCCAAAGCCTTCGATCGCCTAGACCACCGCATTCGGCTTCACGGGATGGAAAGCTACGGAGTTGAGGATCCAGTCCTTAGATAGACAAGGAATTTCCTACAGCAGGGGCAACAGCAGTTTAGAGTTCGAATTGTGTTGTCCGATTCGACTCAACTCGGAGCTTGAGTTTCACAAGGATCAGTTCTGGAGTCACGTCCGTTTTTCTTGTTTACTAACTAGCTTACGCGTCTAAATCATCTCGGATTTCTCGCTTTTTGCTGATGATGTTAGGATGTGGCCGGTGATCGCCGATCATATAGATCACAACGCACTTCAACGAGACTCGGACAATGCATCTGAATGGTGATTCCACAAACTGCTCCAGTTTAATTCGTCCAAATGTAAGGTGGTCCACATTCGTCATCAGCCGAACATGGTTTACAAGCTTGGAGACCACGTCCTGCAAGCAGTCACCCAGGAGCTCGACCTTGGGTTACTACTTCAGACTGAGTTGAGTTGCTCAGCACCATCTGGGAAAGCGTCAACGACTGGGATTCAACACACTGGAATGCTGCGGAGGGCATTTGAGCGGCTTCATTCATCTGTTTGTCCTCAGATACTTAACGCATACTTGCGTTCACATGGGGAATAGGCAATTTAAGCCAAGAAGCCTTGGTATTAGAAAGATCTTGCAGTGCTCGAGACTCCACAGCAATGAGCCATCAAGCACGTCAAACGATTTTTCCACCTTCCATAACAACTTAGGTTAGGAACCACAAGGTTATACAGCGGTCAGTATCGGCGCACTCGGGGCGACCAGTTAATCGCCCTAACCACGTCTGTCCCCATCTATTTCGACTTAGCCGCAACACGAACCTGAGGTGCCACCAGTTCAAGTTGGCCATGCAATGCACCCGGCTAGAATGCCGTCGAGACTTTCAATCACCTCCTGTGTCTCACCTTTGGAACCCCGCTCGCTGATTACGTTGCTCCTGCCTTCATTTTACGTGTGGTTAAAAACACCTTGACCTTACCGTTACCCGCCTACATTATGAAATCTAATCTGTGCACATCGAAATACGATATGAGGTGAAAACTCGTACCGAACAGCATTAGCTACACAATTGAGACAGGCTCTTTGTCGCATGCCTCAAGGTAAACGCCACCAAAGCAAACGTTTTTTATTTTATCGCCATGTTTTCTCTTCACAAATTTGCGGTTCTCATGCTGGCCATCCAAAAAGACTTGTTAAGCATTTGCATTTTTAAAGCCTCGTATTGCTCTTTTGTTCCATTGATAGGATTCCCAGTCACCGTGTAGACCGTCCCGGTGCTCTCGTCCACGAGGACAGCATGCATCACCCTTACCAAGTCATTCAATCAATTCCTTCTTCCATTTATTCCACCTTCTCGACTGGTCGTAGATGATTGAGCCTCTGAAGGGACACAATCACTGATACTCGAAGTTCCCTCTGTGATGTGGCCACCAGAGATGACACAACCGCTAAGGTGATTGAATTGATTTGCCACTTCCAGTGGCTGTTTGCTAAGAGTAAGATGCGGTAGCTTTTCGTACCAATCCTGCAACGGTACTTAGCACTCTGAAGGTGCAAAGCACACACCGAAAGGTGCATCGCCACACACCAGTCTATCCAGCAGTGTTTGCATGGGCATTGCGTCAGACCTAAGGAGAGCTATATCCTCTGTATACTCAAGGTTTCTCGATCAGTCTTCTGGCGGAAATTCCAGTCCAGAAGGGCTTGACATAACGGACTTATTTAGGATCATTGCGATCACAAAGTTGCAGACGAAAAGAAATTTATGATAGCCCTGGCAAGCCCCGCTCCGACAGACCCCTTCGGTTTTACTGTGATCGAACGGCGCTATGGTGGGGGCGTCAGTTATGGGCTATCTAGTTACACAATGCAGACGAACGGTAAACCACTCACAATGGGTCCTCGGAACAGCTCGTAAAAGAACCAGACATTAAATAAGTTGGATTGGACACATTCGTGAATAGGAAGGTTGTAGGTTCTGACTGCACAAACTGAACTGATGGTTGATCCGCATGCAACTCCAAAGCCAGCGTGGCGCTCCAAGTTGGTTAATTGCTACAGGAAACCATACGGGCCTTAGTGCAAGGATGACCTAAGTGAACAGTAGGAAATAAAGTACGGAATAAGCTTGACCTGAGGGCGAGACCGTCCGCTCCGTAGAAGCGGCCCGGTCTTCCTCGGCATCCCGCTGTGATTTAACTGGCCAACCATAGTCAACAACAAGGAAGTTCGAATGTACTTGTTCACCTCAGAGTAGCTACAGGCAACCTGCTTTGGTCATAAATCGTGGTGTATAAAGAACCAGCTGAAAGCACTCTCATCCTTAGACAGATGTGACACAGAACCTATATACCAGGCATACACGTTGAGGGAAAGATTAGGACCGTACCTTTTAGCTAGGTCCATCGCGAGGCGGGAGGATTCTCAGGATATGTACGCCAAATTCACTCGTGAATAAACACTACTTGGCCGAGAATTGTCACAACCTAGGTGTTCATCTTGCAATCTTATGTAATGTTGCAAAGCCAGCCTCAACCAGTGTCCAATGAATAATGAAGTTTGTGGATAGCCTGAAGGAAGACGCTTTTGGATGTGCTTGACGCGATACTACTGGAGTTGGAGATGGAACTTACAATGAGAATGACCCTTTAAGAACCCGCACCAATTTACAACAACCACTGCATTCCACGCTTGGTTTGTTGTCTAGGTTATCCCTATGCATCAGTTTCAGTGAATTTACTTGTGCTCGCCATTTCAGCTCTGTTGTCACCTCCTGTTGCACTTTTCACAAGGCTCTCACGCTAGATGACTTGCATGTCATCTACCAGAAACAAGCTTTCTGTTGGAGAAATGGATCGGTGGAGTCTCAGTCGATCGAATGTACATGGATACTACTCGTGCCAAATGCGCACTCTACTGCATTTGAACAAAACACAAACTGGGATGCAGTTCAGATGTAGTCAAGTTCATCTGGATATGTAAAGACATTTGGCTTCCATTGATCTGCATTATATCTCTTGTCCCTCTAATTTTTTGTAAGACTCCTTTCCGACTCGTTGTGCAGTTCACTTTAGTTCAGTTGATGGACTGCGATCCGAGCACCGAAGTGCGGTGGATCCAGTTGCCACGACTCACACCGTAAGAATAACATTTATGAACATCCGTAGCATGGTGGAGTTTGATACAAAGAGAATGTAGAGAAAATGAAAACAATGTGGAAATGCGAAAATTAGCAACCAGACGAAAGAAGCCGAATACAGAAACGCCACTGACTTCGTGACTGCATCATCTCCGACTGGGTCCCTAACCATTGGTGTGGACCGTCCCGAAGCCTGACCAAGTCAGTCAATTTCTTCAAGCTCCCATGCACTCTTATGGACTGGCCACATCGCGGTTTCGGCCGACTTGGTGCAGTCACGACATATAATGCACGCCGAGGAAGCTGATCAACTGGCTTACGGATGACATGGCTTAGTCAACGCGAGCGACTAAGATTTGTCAAACACTCGAGAGCGGAACCAGAAGGCCTCTTGCCAAAAATCAACTGGCAACCCTCACCATTGCTCACCCGGTGTTCCCACCAGACGTAACAGTACTCCGCAAGCACCGGTGGTCAAACATGGCCAAGCGTTTAATGTCTTTATTGCGAACTAGCCGTCTCCGATCCATACAATAACACTGACCTTATCGCAGCGTTATACATCCTAACTTTTACTGACAAGTTGACATCCCGCCGTTTTCGTACATGCATGAGTCTCTGGAAAGTCACACGAGCATTGCTGATACGCGAAGTAACCTCTTCAGTGATGTGACCACCAGAGGTGACACAGCTACCAATGTAAGTGAACCGATCCACCAGTTCCAGTGGTTGTTCGGAAATAGCTAAAACCGAAGTTGTATCGGCCCAGTCCTGCAATAGCACTTTGCGCTATGAAGGTGCAAAGCACATGCCGAAGCGTGCAACGCTACGCACAGGTCTGTGCAGTGGTGTTTACATAGCGAATGCACCAAACTCAAGGCGAACTACGGCGCCCGCATACTCCACACTTGTCAGTCGGTCCGTCTGGCAGAACTTTCACTCCGGTAGAGTTTGGAAGAACCGAGTCATTCGTGATCATTTTGATAACAAGCTTGAAGAGGGAAGGCGATGTAGGACAACCCTGTCGAATCCCGCTTGTTGTGGGGAACTCAGGAGACAACGTCTCGTAGATCCTTACATGGTCTCTGGAATCACGGTGGACGGACTTCAGACTTGAAATGAGTTTAGCTGGCACGCCCTTCATGGATAGGCAGTGCCACATGCTGGTAAGGTCAACAGAGTCGAACGCGGCTTTCAAGTCAAGGAAAACCACCGTAGGTGGTCGTCTGAATGTATGTCTCTGCTCAAAAACCTAGCGAAGATAAACATGTGATCGATACAATCACCGCCGGGGCGGAATCCAGTTTGGTTTTCATTGATTCGGTTCTCATGGCGACCAGTAAGTCGTCCGCGAATTATACCCGTGAGAACTTTGGAGACGACGGAAACAAGGCTAATGCCTCGATGATTTTCGCACAAAGTGCGCTGACCGTTCTTGAGGATGGGCGGGACAGTTGACAGTCTCCAGTCTGAAGGCACTTCTTGACTATTCCAAATCGTGTTAAAAGTGAAGCGAGTCCAGTCAACGAAGTCATTTCCATATTTCAGCAAAGTTGGAGGAAGGTCATCGGGTTCAGGAGCCTTGTTTTGTTTTAACACGGTGAGCTCATGTGGAATCTCTTCCAAACTGGGTGAAGTCTAATTCCCACTTCGGCTCAGGTGATTCGGCAAGCGGCAGTGTCGCAGCAGGCATGCTGAACTGCTCCACAAAATCTTCCGCCCAACGGGCTAGTCGACGACGCTGAGAATGGATCAACAGCCCATCTTTCTCAGTTATTGTCTCGCTAACTGATGGTTTTTTCGGACCCATGTTTCGGATGAGATGGAATAACACTCGGCTGTTTCCATTAGCGCTGCTTTCTCCATCTCACGGGTCTTTGCAAACCGCTAACGTCCCCGGTCAACTCGACGACTCCCTGTCACACTTCGTTTCAGGGAGCTGCGGGCACGTTGAAACTCAGTAAACCTTCGATCAAACTGATCAATACCTTAGCGATCCATACAATTACTACGTCTCAAGTCGGGTGCACAGCAATCGTCAAAGGAGTTCCTCATTGGATATTTGAGACGATCCCAGTCAGCGTTTGGCTCACCAACCTCATTCATCACTGACAGTTTGTGGGCCAGTTCGTCATAACATTGTTGAACCGCAGACTGCGAGTTTAAGCTACAGGTAAGAAGGTTAGAAGATAGGCGCTTCTTTGAAATGGGAAGTGTAAACACCAAGCGTGTACGCACTAGAGCGTGGTCGGAATCCAGGCACTTGTTCCAACTTGACCGACAGTCTTGGACTGATGTGCGCCATCTGTAGCTGTTGGCTATATGCTCAATTTGGGTCCAAGTCTTTGAGGCATTTGGTGGGCGCCAGGTGACGCGGTGTGGACGTTTGTGCTGAAAAGCAGTACTGCTAACACAAAGATTGTGGTCGGAGCACAGTTGCAGAAATCAATCATCATTGTCAGTTCTGCTTGCATGAACTCCGAATAGGCTTCCTAGTTCTTGTCCAGAGTATGAAAGACGACCCACTTGTGCATTTGAGTCACCAGCAACAATCACGATGTCATTCTTCTTCGCCCTGCGGAGAAGGGATGAAAGATGGTAGTAGAAAACATCTTTGGCACTCTGTTAACTGCAGTTTGTAGGAGCATAAACGGAGGCGATGAAAAAGCACCTAGTCTTCATACGGTGCTTATTAACTCCATCGTTATCGTCGTCAGATTCAAAACCAGGGAGTCGGAGATTCGTCACAACGCTGTTATTATATGCGTGTTTCGGAGACACAGTATACATCAATAGCACGAGAGTGAGAGTGCTGCTAGTTGATTGATCTGACCCAACGTGTGGACGTTAAAAGAACCAATCTGAACTGAGACTCGTGCTTTATGGACGAGTTACGAGTATCGATAGCAGAAGCAGCGAGGTCAGCGGCAGATTCTTGCTCAATAGACTAGGAAGAGGGGATGGGAGAAGAGAGAGAAAAACAGAAAATGGGACGTATTGTCGATGTCGTCGAGAGCTTAGGTGATTCTCTCTGGTTGCCTATACTGGGAGAGGGCGTTTCTTCGAGGTACTCTGCCTTTAGCTTTCGGCTCAACAGTCTGACCCACAAGACAGTGGCACATGGAAGTTCGCATGGGAGATTCCACCCGGAGTCTTTGGCTCAATAGCCTGACCCACAAGGCAATGGGGAGCAGGTCCAGCTCAGGAGTGTGATTGCACAGGCCCATTGTGGTCTGCTCAAGACCTGTCACATAAAGCTTTGGGACAATTTACATGTGTTTTTCGACCGTATTATGTTATGCTCCTGCGACAACGGCCAGCCGTAGGTGAGAGTTGGCGGGTTTGCACCAGTTTGACCAGGGGCTGCCAGGCTTGTGGCGGGCGGTAGCAAACCATTGAGCATCGGAAGGTGCTCTCCCACCGTCAGAGACAATGCGTGGCGCTCGTGCTGTACGGCAATCGAGCTGTGAGATTATAACCCATAGATCTGTTGCCTACCATGGCTAGGCTTTAAAGGAAGAAAGCAACCTACCTTCCCATAATCTTCGAAGAGGATTGGATTCTGAGATTGAATTCGTCTGACCCCTAACCGTTGATATGTCTGGTATGAATGGCTCTGAAGCCACTTGGAGAGTGCCAACCAGTATAGCTCATTGGGACACGAGGGTGCGCAAACCATTGCACTACGTTAATGTCCACTCTCGTTGCGATAGCTCGTCTTGTTGTTCACACCATCGGAGTGGATGGAAGCAGTTACTTGCATTCACTGCACTTTTCCTCGTATTTCATACTTGAGATTACAAGATCATTCATGTGTGGCACTGTCGCTTTGGTGCTGCAACTCTTCTCAAACCCCCGCGGCAAGCTAAGGGAGATTCAGTTCATGGACATCCTACTCTGAGACTGCAAAAATCCTCAGCGGTGGGTGACGTGTGTTGCAACTGGTCGCAGATGCTTAACAATGAACAGTGATTTATCAGGGGATAAAAGCAAGTACTTGACACGTCCCGTAGGATTGCTAGGGTGAGTACGCTGAAGTCGAAATATATGAGTCATCTACCGGGCATCTGCCGAGATAAATGCGTTGATAAATAACGTTAGTGTAAAATAACTACCAAGTGTGTGCATACAGAAATATACGCAGTGCAGTGACCGTTGATGTAAAGTCCATGTGACATAAATCTTGTAGAAGGGCATGGTTAACGTAATCCAAAATGGCTTAGCTTAGTTAACGAAGGGCTGGGAGCTGAGAGCAACATCTAATCGTTTTTTGAAAATGTTCAAAGCAGGGGGAGGATACAACTGCGTCTGGGATGCGTTCCAGGGTTGGCAAACCCGAAGTGAAAAGTAATCCCGTCGACACTCCAGACGGCTATATGGTTCCCTCGATTTCAAACATCTACCCCTGAGCTGTGTTGTGGCTAAGTTTCAGCAAATGCGGCATACGTGCTTGGAGTCAATCAATATTTGGTATGCTAATATGAGATCGTCACGCAGCCTTCGGTAGCGTCTGGTGAAAACTCCCAACAACAGCCTACGGTAGTAAGATTGATGGCGCAGGCCGTTTACATTCTTTGTTGCCTTTCGTTGTGGTGCCTCTAATGCCTCTAGGTCAAGCTTCAATCAAGGTTGCCAAGCTTGGATATCGTATTCAACGTGAGGGCGCACGTAGGAATTGTGCATCATTGGGAAGATTAATGGTTCAAGTCTCCCGAATGCTCTTTGCAGCAGGCTGACGGGCTGGTTGCCTCTTTCCGCAGCTACAGCCTGTTTTGAACAATTGAGGTCACTCTGTAAGGGCAAATCAAAGTCACGTCCTGGGAGCTGGTCTGCAATCCGTGTGCCCCAAGCAAATACGTATAGTCATGTCCATGACGTAATTGCACAACGTGACATTTGTCTACGTTGAATGGCAGGGCGTTTTTGAACTGATCAGTTCGACACCGTGTTAAGATCGCATTGGGCCCGTTTGTGGTCGTCCGGTCCTCTGATCCTTCGCCATATCTTGATATCATCCGCGAAAAATAGCAACTCGGAAGCAATTGCTCTCTTCAAATCGTTAATGGACACCAAGAATAGACGATGCCTAACCACCAAGCTTTGTGGTACACCATACTCCACATCAGTTGCACCGGACTCTCGCTTCCGACTGTCGTCCGTGTAAAAAATCGCCAATCCAACTCAGGATTGGGTCGTCTATGCTGTAGTTCCCAAGCCTGTGAAGGAGAATTGCTTAGTCTAAGCGATTAAACGCTTTTGTGAAGTCCAGGTAGGTGACTTCGACTCCTGCTCCCTCATCAACGGCTTCAGTTTAGCTGTTAATTGCAATCAGTAGGTTAGTAGTACCTGAATGCTTTTGACGAAAGCCATGTTGCTCTGAAACTTTTAGGTTGTGGCTTTCCAGATACTTCATCAGCGCATCTGCGCTCACTGATTTCATAACATTGGATAGTACAGGAAGTCGCGTTGTTGGACACTAATTGGTAGGGTCAGTGCGGCTTCCTCATGAATAGGAGTGATGACTCCTCGATTCCATACTGATGGACTATGGTTCATCTCTAGATATCGCTGATAGAAAACGGCCAGCGGTTCTGCTAGATCATTAACTACTGCCTTCAGAGCCTTCGATCGATTGTTTTCAACCCCAAGATACGCAGGGTTAACAGTTTCTTCAGCAGTTTCCGAAGTGAAGGTGATTTATAAACCCGACGGTGGAGTAATAAATATGAGGGAAACATTTGGGCTCGTTACCTGCTGTAAAGTTCAGGAGTACCTAAGCCCTAGGAGATCGGTTGCTTCCATTGCTGACCGCGTGCATCCAACAGCCGTGACCAGTGCTGGAATTCCGCGCTTCACTTTACGAAGGCCGTGAAGGTGTTTGCACAGAGATTTGCGGTTCATGCAGATTCGCCTCAATGACTCCTGCTCGCGGCTCAATTTCACACAAAGTTACGATGTGCCACGGGTGCAGTCCAGGTTTTGACATTCAGGCAGTCATTGTGAGCTCGCCATGCCACATCCCTCAGGGACATGCATTTACGTGTTTGGCTCCTCAGATATGACTTATACTTGTTTTTGGGTTGGAAGGACTTCTGTTCCGATGCGTGCGCTACCAGTGTGCTAAACATCTTGGTGAACGTTTCGCAAGCGACCTCTGGGGGGCATTCGGTTAAGAAAGTCCAAGATGTATCCTTAACAAGAGTGGATAACACGTTGTAATGCGTGACAGTATGCACATTATCATCCTACTTTTCAGGATATTCCGCATAGCATATATAGTCAAAGAGTAGAGTAACATGATCACTGCGACCCCGTGGCGTGCTTGTAACTATCCCGTCGACCATGGCTTCTTCATTAGTGAGCACATGATCGAGTATCGACGGCTTCTTGTCAGTTCGAAATCTGGTCAGAGAGGTTAAGTTGTTGTACAGACGGGGGCTAGCAATTAGCTCTCGTAAGCAGGCTTTGAACTGCACCTCATCGGTTGCTGGCGTTACCGTGGCGTGCACATTGGTCTCCAGCGATAAGAATATGGCTGCAGGACTTGTTTAAAGCAAACTGAAAGAGGGGGTTCAGAATGGAGTCCATTTTCGACGTAGAGTCTCATGGATGGTACTTTGCGGTTAGTAGACATATGTCCTTGTTCCACAACTATAGACGGCACCAAAGCGAATCAGGGGCGCGGATTTCCGGGTGATCAATAACTTTACATCGGAGCTTTGCATTATAATAAAGAATTACACCACCACCCCTTCCAGTTCTATCGTTCCGAAGCAGCGACATACCGGGTAAATTGACCTCAGAATTTATCCCAAGCTTTAACCAGGTCTCTGTAGTCATGATGAGGTCACGCGGTTGTGAGGCACGGAGTTCTCTAAGTTCGGCCAACTTACTTAGAAGGCCTTGAGCGTTTGTGTACATACAGGATAGTGTTTTTGTTGTTAGGTGTGCGTTGATGGATGTCACATTTGTGTTTGTTTTTAAGCCGACCGTTAGGTGGCCGGTCTTTAATCGTTTTTTTGGTTTATGAATTTCAGTCAAGGTGCATGGTATCATAGTGTTTCTGAACAGTAGTTTCACTCGCGCTGTTCTCTGTCCTGTTGTGATCCGTGGATGCTGTTGTGTTGATCACTCTGCAGAGTTGTGCAGGCAAAGAATTTACGGCGGTTGCAAGTTCCATCGAATTGCTTACCACTCGTGGCCGTGCGTCTGCTGCCTTTAGTCGGATCTCGGTTGGCAATCTGACTTGAAATTTTGACCAGTTACCCAATAGAACTTGCTTCATTCCCTCGGAGTGTAATACTACTTTCATTAATCTTGGACCGCAGCTTTTGTAGTTAGGTGATGACGGAACTCTTATCAACGATTTGGCAATAACATTGTCCAGTGAGAGTTCTTCGCGGATGTAGCACCACTGCTCTCGGCCATGTGTTTGCGCATCGTTATCAGGAGAATCCAGAAACTCGAGAACACCATGAAAATTACTTGGTTTTCATGCTATCGCTGTTAGGAATGCCGCATTGGTCACCTGATTCTTTTGAGCTATCTTTCCAAGGGAGATTGGGTAATATGCGCACCCTGCTCTGTGAGTTGTGAAGGCGAGCTGCTGAGAGCAGGACAGATTCTGTCTCAGCTGCTGAGTTCAGTATTACTCAAAGAATTCGAGGTTTACCAAAGTGCACTGTTCACCACATGCATCAAGTATGATGTACATTGAAACGATCACGAGTATCAAAACCAAATAACTGAATGATTTTGCGGGATGTAACTGGTAAAAGACATGGAATGATATGTGAATGAACACTCAGTCACCCGCATTGGGTTAGTGTCGGGGATAAGATGATGGAGGTCAAAGCACTTATGAGCGACCACACCATACAACCGGGCATTACATTTACACAGACGAACTATGTGATTTCATGCGAGCTTCCATACAGTCCAAAACTGTCTCTGTCCAGGTAATTTGCAAACGGCGACCTTCTGTAACTTCGGTATTCATCTAGAGGGCAACAGCGCGAAATTTGTGTAACTTTGTCCCAAACAGACGGATAACAGAATATGAACTATTTCCTCCTACACATGTGCGTATACAACTATGGGTTTGCACTGATCAGCTCCATTATAGCTGTGTTACACTTGCCTCCAACCTACGTAGGTGAAGCGATTTCGGCTCCCTTGCTGATTATGTTTGTCGGCATGTCTACTACGATCACCACCTTTGCCGTGACTGGATGAATGCTGCACTAGCTGCAGCCACCCGCCTCTTAACAATCATTACTGCTCAATTCGTATCAAACCATGTAAAATTGAATGTGTTCGTCTGTGCACCGACTGCTAAGATTTCTTATATGCGTACGATTTTCCAAATCACTTGATATAACGCCTACGGCCGTCACGAACCGGCATTACAATGCGCATTCAACTGGACATGCTCACTGGACAAATGAGAAGCAGCCTGTTGCGGGCCCGTCAAATATTCCCACAAAAACGCGCCAGAAGCCCCGGCAGAATGGCTGTGGAAAGCGAGGTCCAATTCCTCCCCACAACACAGCAGCGTTCAGCCATTCCGAGCGGCGGCCCAACTGCGCACCTTTTGAAAATGGTCTTTTACAAACCACCACCTTGTCGTGGTAACAATTTCCCTAACTTAATGATCCATAGCATTGGCTGTGATTTGCCTTTTGTTGGTCGTAAAACAGCCTTCAGAGAACCACTTCCCTTTCTTTCTCTTCGCCTCAGTTGGGAGTCTGTCGGGTCACGTGATTTTGTGTTCGTCGTTAGCCGGGCAACGTTCGCGTCTAAGTCACTAGCGCGCGCCCACCGTAACCCCCTCTCGTGTGCGTCCATTCCGAGGGCTCAGCGTCTACCCGAATACGTGCGGCTAGGATCGTTCTCACGCTCGGTCAATTTCCGTCTCACCAGCGCGTACCCCGGGCTAAGTTACCCCATCAGGTCAGCTCAAATCCGTTCGATTGGTCAGCTTTCCAGGCCGTTACAGTAGGCGTGCTCCAACCGTGCCAGTGACAATCTTATCAGGCATTGTTACGCAATCATAACAGAGGCGTTTTCCTCAATTATAACACAGCCCGTCACCTTTGTCGCTCTATTCGTTTACAGATGGAAACACCACAAAGGACGCGATTTCTGGAAACAGGCGCGAAGGTCTCTTATGTTTCATGCAAGTGTACCTACCAGCCGTCATCACCGGAAGCAACTGCTCTAACTTTGTCATGTGCGTTGCAACCCCATCTGCTTTGCATTAAAGTGGACACGTGTTAAAATGGACGAGTTGATAACCATTTTGTTATTGGACCAAGTAGGTGGTGGGATTGACACAGTCACGTCGACTTTGTTGTGTCTGAGAACCGAAGTCGTAACCGAACGCTTTTGTGAACACAGTAACGATCATTTGTTCTCCGAGCTTGGCGGTTTTCTCGCAAACGTTTCACCACCATGCGAGGTGGCATCCTCAGTGCAGTGATATGTAGCGTACAAGCCTACTAAATGAATTCTCCCTCCATGATCGACCTGCAGGTGACTTTGAACGAGGCAGTGTCGATTTAGGTCCCGTGACCTCTACCCACTTTCCTCAAGGCTAAAGTCGGCGCCCGAGTTGTTCTGCCTCAAACCGCGTGGCAAAAGGTTCTTTATTTCTTTCTGTCGTAGTGGTTCGTATATTGAATCGATATCAACGCGCATGTTGATTGAATGTTTCGTTGAGAACCAAGCTTCCAAGAATTCTCTTTCTTTTCTCGTTTCACCCCGTGCCAGGACTTCTGCTTTGCTCCAATCGAAGCTATGTCCTTCTTCATCTACATGCATTGAGACTATCGACGATGCATAATGCTTTATACAGGCTCTCTTATGTTCTTGTATCCTTGTTACCAATTTTCTTCCCGTTTGGCCAACATAATCCCTTTCGCAATCTCGGCAAGGTATTTTGTATACCACATTGCGTTGTTCATGTGCCTGCAGTTTTTCTTTTGGTTTTGAAAGCGTTTTTCTCAACGTGGCAGTTGGTTTGTGTGCTACGATGAGATGATGCTGTTTGAATAGTCTGGCTGCCATTTCCGTTATGTTTTTCATATAAGGCAGAACAACCCGTTTCTCCGTTGTCGTTGTTGTTGTGTTTGTTGTTACCGCTGCTGCTGTTGTTGTTGTTGTTGTAGGCTGTATGTTGACGTTGTTGTGATGCAGACACCTTCGGATGAAGCTTCGTGGGTATCCGTTGAGTTGGAAACATTTAAGTAGATGTTTTTCTTCCATTTGCTTTGCTTCTGTGGTACTACAATGGGTTTGCACTCTGCGAAACAGTGTCCGCACACAGCTTACTTTGTGGCATTTCGGGTGGTAGCTGTTAAAGTTCAGAATTTGGTCTGTGTATGTGCCTTTTCTGTAGACCGATGTTTGCAGCTCGCCTTCCATAGTTCTTGTTACTAATACATCCAAGAAAGGGAGCTGCCTTTCCTTCTCCAGTTCCATTGTAAATGGGATCCGTTCCATGGCGCTATTCAATAGCTGTTGTGCGACTGTTATTTAGTTGCGTCTGATTATCACAAAAGTGTCGTCCACCTACCGAACCCACAGTTTCGGATTGATGAGTGGTAGTACCTCCTCCTCCAATTTCTGCATAACCATCTCTGCGATGAGCCCTGACACAGGTGATCCCATTGGTGCGCCTTTCAATTGCTCGTAAATCTTTACATTGAATGAGAAGTGGGTCGACAAACACAAGTGGAGTAGTTTACATACATTTTCGGTCGTCATTTTACCGATTTGTGGTTCACTGACCTTCAGCCGTTCCGTGATGACCGCTATTGCTGTCTGCAAGTTGACAGACGTGAAGAGTGCAGTCACATCGAATGATATCATTGTTTCATCATTATCTAATCGCACGTCTTTGATCTTTTGCAGAAACTGCTGGGCATTGGTTATGGAATATTGCGATCCATAGGTTAAATGTTTGAGGCGAAAGAAATGTGGAGACGCCTCAAACATTTAACCTATGGATCGCAATATTCCATAACCAATACCCAGCAGTTTCTGCAAAAGATCAAAGACGTGCAGTACACGGTGTGTGTTTTGCTTGTGATAGTCAATATCTACTGGGAATTCGAGCTCCCTGGAAGTATACTTCAGTCAGTTCGATCACAAGGACAGTATATTCGGCCGTCACTTCCTGATGAGTCCAAACCATGACGAAACAATCAGTCGTGAGTGTCAGTGTTGGGAGGAGCAACGCCGAAACGCCTACATTTCGGTTACAGTCAGTGTGATCGGAATGACCGAGTTCTACTTTAAAGTGAACCGAGGTCTCAATGGAGATTGTGTCGCAATCCAACCACATGGCGGCTACTTCAACTCCAACTTTGAATTCCTTACTGCTGTGCCAAGCGTTGCTCACCGATCTTAGTGGCATAGTGATCAAGGCGTCAGCCGTGAATCACTAGGCCCCGAGTTCCACCCCAGCTCAGTTTACTTCCATCTGATGAGTCCAAAGGAAGACGAAACCATTCATGGTGTGTCAGTGTTTGGAGGAGAAACACCGAAACTCCTTCACTTCAGCGATGATCCTTGTGATCAAATTGACCTAAGTCTGCTTCAAAGTAAATTGAAATCCCAATAGATACTGCATGTCTCAAAGGAAGTACAATGGGTTCTATAAAGCCCATCCTTGCCCGTCCTGATCTTCCATACTTACTGCTGGTTGGATGCTCAACATCACTCGTAACATACATTCTGTATCCGGTCAATAGCACCCCTTTTCGCTACTATGTTGAGGGCGCAAATACAACACGTGCTATATAGTTCGCACATCTCCGTCTTTTAGTTGGTAGTAGGGGGGTGTATTGTCGTTCTTTTAGTGAAGATTCGTCGCAGTCTGACTCAACTGGACAGGCACCACGCATCCAGGAAAGCGCTAGACGGCCGTTCCGTCAGTAGCGCACACCTGCCTAACTGCGCCAGATTCGAACCCACGACCTATACTCTTGCGAATCAGCGACTTTTGCCACTGAGCCTTGGGTGACGGCAGCAAACTGCTAAAAGACCCCAATAGACCTCTACTACTCACTAATATTCAGTAATCGCCTTAGCAGGTTACATGCCACCTTGATTGGGGGCGGCTTTCAAAGGAAGTTGTTGCTTTGGGGCCAGCCCTCTTCTCTGCACTATAATATGCATGACAGTGGAGCATAAGTAGGGCTATGTCGGGGTTCGATATCAGCCATGGTAGTTCGCTGCCGTCAGTGGCAAAATTCCCTGGCTGGAAAGTGTAAGGTCGTGGGTTCGAACCAGGCGGGTGCGCAGTACTGATCAGTCCTGATAGGACGGAACGGCAGTCTAGCGCTTTCCTGGATGTGCGGCGGATGTCTGCCTGAGTATAACTGCAACGAATCTTCACAAAAGAACATCACCGTCTGTTCGACAGCTTCGATTCCTGGTTTAGTCAAGTGAAATCACTCGGGGGATTCAAAATGTGCAGAAAATACCGCATTTGTCATGCCTGTCCATATGCCAGTCAATTTCACTCTACCCAGTGATCTACGTTATCACACGGCTAATTGTGTACACACAAGGATACTAATAGACTTAAAAGCCGTGTGTTGTATCGGTTTGGGTTTATCGCTGCCGCATACACTACCGTAGATAGCACTCCACAGTTAGCAGTGCTGGAGTGTAGTTCAACGCTGATCCTAATTTGGCATGCATCAACAAATTTTACGGGCGAGCTTTGACTTGCAAATGTAGACTTAGCTTGAAATGAGTTGCTTTTTGACCCGCAACTTGCCCATTACCCCCACACTATCATTTTTTTCATAACGGACAAAGAGTATCCATTCTGGTACACATGTTTTCCCATTGACGAAACCCGAGGACTAGCGGTTACTACGGCATCCCACTACCTTGTCACGGAGCGTCGATGCTGGTGATCGACAATAGATAGATGAGTGCGTGGACATGCCAGCATTATTAAGGAAAACTATAACTATACCATCCGCTACCTCCATAAAATTACAGCAGCTAAACTATGATGATGTGACACAGGTCTTCCAATAAGATACGGGTTCCACCTGTCTTGCACACGAACACATGGGGGTTGCCAGGTTCATCCTTGGTCGGTAAAACAAGACAATACCCCAATCTTGTCTGATGCGTGTCTTTTCACTCCATGGAGCAACTGACGTAAATTACTCGTGCGAGCCACATGAGAGAGCCCCTATTTCGTTTAATAAGATAAATTTCCACTACGACATCTAACTCCATCACTCAAATATCTCTCGGTGGCGGGGATTAGTGGTAACGAAATCCGCCGATGAATTTCTATCCATAGGGCGTAGATTTTCCCAGGTAGAGAAGATGGGCCCAGCAAGACAATCGTGCATTCGGATATCATACCTCTCCATGCACACCTACAATGAGTGCCAGGGCATTATCGGAGAACGTGAGGAAATGAAGAGATGCAAGTAGATTGCAAGAAAGTATACCATGACGAGGTACAACCATAATATATAAGTCGCATACGTATACAGGAATTCGCCTGGCCGCATCATATTTTGTGCACGTGACAGCGCCACACCTAATTAAGTGGCAGCATGTTTCACATCAGTACACAGGATGCAAGCTTTGAACATGTCACAGGGATAGATAAGGTAATACTAAACTCTCCGCTTGTTCCCAATTCAAAACCGATTTACAAGATCTAGTAACTACTGTTCCTCTTCACAACCACATCACTTTGCCCACTCGGTTCAGAACTGGTAACAGGCCATCTGTGCTGGATCTTGTGCTTACCAACGAGGAGCATATGGTTGATGCGTTGGTCTTAGACTGCCCGTTGGGTCGCAGTGATCACGCAGTCATCAGTTTCAACTTCGTCTGCTATGCAGAATATCTGAATGATAACGATGATACTGTGCGAACCATCACAAGGTACGACCGACTCGCCCAGCTAGTCAGCGCCACAACATGGTCTTTCCTCGAAGAAGAACCCCCGGAAGTCGTGTGGCTCGAGTTCGTCAACACATTCAGTCAGCTGATTGCACAGGCTTCAGAGATAAAAGCTTGCAATAAGTGCAAATCCGTTTCTTTCGTTAGGAGCAGAACCCGAAAATGGATGACAGTACGCAACGCAGCATGGCGAGTGTACAGAGAAGCTCCAGCACCAGAAACGTGGGACAACTACGTAGCCCAACGTAACCACTGCACCCAACTGTTAAGAGAAGACAAAGCCGCCTATCAGCAGAACATCGCGAAAACCCTCAGTGCTAACCACAAGCTGCTGTACAAGCACGTTAATAGCCTACGGAAGGTGAGGCAAGGATTTCCTCCACTCAAGACGGCTGATGGTCCAACAAGAACGTCTATGGAAGCTGCAAACGTGCTGCGGATGCAATATGCCCCCACGTTTCAAAGGGTCTTGCCACCAAGCGATCTACCAAGCTTTGTATTCTGCTCACCAGGACTAACCCACACCAATTTTACCGCAGAGGCTGTATTGCGAAAGCTGACTTCTCTACGCAAACACAGCTCGCCGGGTGTCGACGCCATTCGTCCTGAGGCATTGAGAGCTGCAGCAAACCAACTGGCAGGACATTTAGCTCAGTTTTTTCAGCACTGCTTAGACCAGAACCAAGTTCCCGCCATGTGGAAGCTTGGAACAATAAGCCCGATTCACAAAGGTGGAAGCAGATCTGATCCCTCCAACTACCGCCCAGTAACCCTTCTTCCTATACTCTCCAAGGTCATGAAATCCCTAGTTGCGATGCACTGGTGTGCTATCTGGAAAACTGCAACCTCATCACTCCTGAACAACACGGTTTCCGTCGACAGCGGTCATGTACAACTAATTTACTAATTGCACGCATTAGTTGGACCGAGGTAGCCGACGCTGGAGAAGGTGTTGATGTGATCTACCTATATTTTTCCAAGGCTTTCGATCATCTAAACCATCGGATACTACCATCCAAGCTGCAGCATTATGGGATCGGAGACCCTCTTTTAAGCTGGATCGCCAACTTTCTATTCTAACGGCAATTAGTGGTCAGAGTTCGGAGCTGTTTATCGGACCCCATACAAGTGGAGTGTGGTGTGCCGCAAGGCTCGGTTCTAGGTCCACGTTTGTTTTTGGCATTTTTTAATGACCTTGCACAGGGAATCGCTTCCAACTTCCTGTTTGCCGACGATATCAAGATTTGGCGCAGGATCCAGGTAAACGCCGACCAACATGTGCTTCAGAGTGACTTAGATACAGTGTATCAATGGTCGATCCAAAACTTATTGCATTTCAACGTCAGTAAATGCAAGGTGCTTTCCATCCGACATCAAAGCAGCTACTCATACCGACTCGGAACGGATGTACTGCAACAATCAACTCTCGAATGTGACTTGGGTGTCCTGGTTCAAGATGACTTGGGTTGCTCCAGGCAATCCGAAAAGGCCTCGAAGTCCGGGAACCAACACGTTGGGCTGTTGTGGCGGGCGTTTGGACAAATAAACAGCTCCATATTTCGACAAATGCGCAGTGCGTATGTTCGCCCTTATGTCGAATATGCAATTCAAGCATGACATGCATGACGGAAACACGACCTTAATGCACTGGAGCAGCCACAACGCCGGGCATCTAAGAACGTAATTGGAATGCGCAATCGGTCCTACCAGGAGAGGCTGCGACGACTAGGATTGTTCAGTGGAAGCTATCGCAGGCTACGAGGCGACCTGATTATGACATACTTGATTCTGCGAGACCCACATCATGTGTGCCGCCCTTTACTGCAACTCAGCAGCAATACAAACCTGAGGGGCCACTCATTAAAACTCACAGAACAGTACAGTCGTCTGGAGTGCCGCAGAAATTTCTTTTCCATGCGTGTCTGTCACCCGTGGAAGGCTCTCCCAGAATCGGTCGTCTCTGCACCGACACTAACAGTATTTAAAAGACGGTTGGATGATGCACTCATCCACTTACACTTTGTTACTTAACACTATGTCTCCATCCTACACCTGGAGTTTACCCTGGAATTATTTGTTGTTAACTGTGGATGCTGTGAATCTAAGAGGATCGCATGACTGCAGCTAAGCAAACGATAAGTCCTTATTTTCATATTTAAAGTATTAACTATTTTGCTGTCCTTTTCATCATTATTGTTATGTTGATATCCCCTGCAACTATCCAACGGGACTTGTAAAGCAACGCTTCTTAACCCGTATAAATCCATTGTTCATGACCTGGTATGATCACAAACGTTAATCTGTTCCCCAGCAAGATTTCTGTCAGTTTCGGTCAGGAGTAACCACACTGACAACAAAGTTGTCGTTTGACGGATTGCGTTCCCTGTATTATTCTAAACAATCCAATGAGAAGCCGGATGTTGCAAGAGGGCATCATTTCGTGCTCTCTGATCACATACAGATGAGCAACGTTTCAAACAATCACTAGTGAAACGGAGTCAATTGTTTGAATTTTGAATGAGTAAGCACATACCGTCACAGACCACAGCAGAATCATAGGTAGTGAAGCAACTATTACGATTGCATTGTTTAGAAATTTGTCGTTGCTTTCAGAAGGGCATAAGTAGTACGCCGGTTCATCATAGCGACACATCACCACCACGTGACCACTACCAGTCGCGAGGTCGACCGCACCTAAGCGAATTCGAACCGGCGACCACAGAATTACAACACAGACGATCAATCCTTCCGGCCACTGGCAGACCGTTGCTTATGCTTGAGTCTCGCTAAATACATGGGACACCAAAGAGGCAACGAGCAAGTACCTGTAAACCTTATGGATCCCTTTCTGTCATGATTGAAAGTGAGTACTTGGTGGTACGTTGCCTCACGAGCAAATGATCGTAATTGGCGAAATTAGTTTTGCTTAATCATTTATGTTATAACAGTTTGAATTACATTCGGCTGACCTCCGACCTTGCCTGTTGACCAGACTAATTTATTTAGAGCAATGCATTATCCTCATAAATAGATAGTTTCTTGCGAGAAGTGGGTGCCAGGGCATTGACCATTTGTTCTGATGTTCTTCCATGCTTTGGTCGAGGTTGGATGTCACCACCAACTTTCCCCGCCAACTCACTAAGACGGTTGCAGAGGACATGGATGGTAGTGGACTGTTGCCTACTCATGGAGCTGTCTTTGTCGGTGGAATCTCAACATTCCAGTACTGATTTCATGCTGGTCATTGGGTTTATGTTGCTTTGGGGTTTGTGGTTAGCGCGCCTATCAAGCATCCGCATGCAACTGCGTACGGGAGACTGAACAACGCTGTCTTGAGGTGAAACACTTCGCAACTGGAAACAACAAGTCTGGACAGAGTGCAAACTTTGGTGCATATCGAACTTTGGTTTACATTTGGCACATCTTTTTCCACATATTAATAATATGGACAGTGGAATGCGAGCTGTCATACCTAAGATGAACTAAAAGTCGCCTTGAAAGAAATACTCGTTTGGTGAGGTGAATGGCGGAGAACACCTAGTAAGCAAGGGTTCGCCCCAGTTTTGCGCATTCGGATTTCTGCTCTTCAATCTATACTTACTGGTTTGAACGCCAAGCGTCCCAAGAACGCTGGCTTGGTTCGACACACAGTTAACTGTAATACACTGAATGTTCAGTATGTGGTATCTTGAGCATGTTGAATAGAGCATGAAGTACGAAGCAAATGTTCTGTGGTGTGTGGATACTCAAAGTACTTGGAATCTGCTTCCACGAGATGATCTTATTCATATGTGTGGTGGAGGTATGCTGAGGCTGGTGTTGCATTCATGATGCTTCTTCACCACAGTTGGGCTAAACCAATTTACATTTAGACTTGGTTTTTTAATGTGGATAAAATTCATTCCACTTTATTTGCTTTGTTCTGCGTACTTGATAATCTTCTCCCAATTTGCACACGTCGCCCATGCAAATTGTGGTAAACTTGCGTAATTTTATCGCATGGTATCTTTAAAATAACTTTCGGACCTTTTGTACTTATCGCGCATTCGTCTTTAACCAATTTCTTCCATATGCTCATTCAGCGAGTATTTATGCGTCATATGCGTTTACTTTATTCGATATCGGCATTTCGAATGACTGGCTGTTGTTTGACATCCCAGGTGTGGCTGCGCTTGATGTGCATGTTGACAAGGTGCCTACCTGTCTATTACCCACTACCTCGTCTATATTGACTCCAGAAGACAGTTGGTCTTCGCTCGAGAGGACGGGGTGCACGGTTCTTGTGGTTGTGCTAGGCTCGAAGAGTGGTTCCATGCACTCAGTGTGGAGCGGACTACAGTCCAGCCACCGCCTTGTGTGTACTTGATTCTCCAAATACAGCGTGTTTGTGTTTGCCTGTGAAGGAGTGTGGGCCGGCTCCGTTGATGAAACGTGGCTCGCATCCACCTACCTCCCGGTCTTATTCCTTCGGGTTTACACTGGATATGGGTTGTGTGCTTGGAGCTGTGGTTGGTGTAGTGCAAGCCACCCATGGTCCCTCTATAGGCGGAGGCGTCCTGTGGCTAGCCACAGTGACAGGCATAAAAATAAAAATAAAAATGATAAGAATAAAAATAATTAATAATAATGTGTCAGCTGTACGCCGTAACGGCGCTTTGCGGCCGCGCGACCACCACCAGTCACGCGCGGGCTGAGTATACCGCGAGGACGCCCACTCCTACGCGGATTCGAACTGGTGACCTTATGGTTGCAAGCCAAACGCGCAGACCACTCGGCCACCGGCCGACCAATGACAGGCATATCCAAAACCGGATGCCGCCAACCAGTGGTGGTATCTTCAGTCATGGAAGGGGTGAATCAAGCGATTCCTAAGAGCCACTTGTTAAGAGGGGCACCCCCTAACGAATAGATCAGTGAATCCAAATGATGTGCATGGCTGGACACTAAACGCGTGAATCCGTCTGCCGTAATTATTGATTGATAATTTGTATTCCATGTTCTTGTGACCTCAAGTGACTCGCACATCCTGTTGCGCTATTTTTGAGACTGACTGTTACGCAAATAACCTTCTTATTACACAACTCCGTTTTTCTGTTTTTGTCTGGCTTAACAACTGGTGACGGAGGTAACGGTTGGATTGGATGCGACGAAAATACGACGAACTATGTCGTTTTCAGTGAAGCAGCTTACCATAACACTTCAACATCCACAGAAGTAATTTGAAGGAAGCCAGACACGATTGCTTGAAAATATCCTTCTGCATTTTGCGGTTCAAGCAATACCAACCAATAAAAAGTAGCAATCATCAGCGGATGCGATTGCGAACAACATTTGTGAGTTTCAGTATGACCCGGATGCCGACCTAACCTTGGAATATTGGTTCAGAAGATACAAAGACCTTTTCTGGTCCGAATTCATTGATGCTGACGACGGATGGAAGCGCAGACTGTTTTCGCGGTAGCTAGGAACCAAGGAGTATGACAAGTTTCTCAATTTTATTTCGCCAAACTGCCCCAAAGATTTTACCTTTGACCAACTTGTACCTCTGCTAAATGACATTTTTAGTGAAGTCTTCCTTATGCAACTTGCGGTACAGCTGCATGAAGCTCATTAGGTGCGCGTCAGACGATTTCGTAACTTACGCCAGTACAGCCAATTGTCCTTGCAAGCGTTTCAGGCTAAAAGAAATGGCAGACGACCAGTTCAAGGCCTTAATTTTCGTTTGTGGTCTCCAAGCGCCCGAGGATGCCGAAATACGCATGAGGCTACATAATAAAATTGAGTAGGACCCGTCCATCAATCTCGTGTCCATCACTTCGGAATGCCAGAGGTTAATCAACTTGAATCATGGTACGAACATGATTGCCCAAGGCCACAGTCCATGTCCCCTGGATATGTTGGCAGTATCAAACCAGCGCGGGAGTACGGTGACGGTCCAAAAGTCATTGAAGTCAACCAGACCACCATCCGCATGCTGGCAATGTGGCGAATGGCACTTCGTCAAATTCTGCCCGTTCAAGAAGCATCTTTGTCAGAAATGCAACAGACGGTGGCACAAGGAGAATCATTGCCGTGCAATCATTTTCAACAAGAACGCTTACACCAAATCCGCCAAGACGTTGGTACCCACATCGTTAAGAAAACAAAAACTTATCTTTGCTACCTTCTATACAGGGACCACAAAACGCAGGTTCGTAACAGTGGTTGTGAAGCAGGTGCCCGTACGCCTCCAAGTTGACACTGCCTCAGACATCACGCTCATTTCCGAGACAATTTGAAAGAAAATCGGTGAACCACCTGTTCAAAGAACAACTCAGATTGCAACCAACGCTTCAGGAGGACTGCTGGACTTGGCCGGTGAAATCTATAGTCCTGTACTGTTCAAAGATTGTCAGTGCATAGGGTATGCTACATAACGAGACATCCCGATCTAAACTTTCTCGGTCTCGACTGGATTGAGAATATGAAACTGCTTGATGTTCCCTTGAATTCCGTGTGCAACAAAGTAAGCGACCTATCTGCAGATTGGACGGAGTCTTTACAGCGGAAATATCCGCAGGTGTTTCAAGATGGTCTGGGATTGTGCACAAAAACCAAGGCCAACCGTTCCCTGCGGTTAGAAGCAAAGCCAGTCTTCTGACCGAAGAGACCATTTCCATATACAGTGGTTTCAATCGTCGACCACGAAGTTGACAGACTACAGTCAACTGGAGTTATCAAACCGACGAATTTCTCATGAGCAGCCCCCATTGTGATTGTCAAGAAACCATGGACTTACAACCAAAACCATTCGCACGCTTTCTTGCTGCTACGATGCTAGTCACTCATGTTGCTATGTCAACTTCACAAGCACACGCCATCATTTTACCTACCCTTTCCTTGTACCATTCACACCCATTTTTACCTGATGCCTCTATAGCGATTAACCCCACCTACACCGAGGAACCTGTTCCCGTGACATCTTCTAACTCAGCCACACAGTGCTAAACACAGAGCTGTCAGCCCCGAAGTTTCTCATCTTTGCTCCTGCAACCTGGAACGTAGTTCAAACTTGCAACCTTCAACGTACGCACATTACTGCAGATCGGTCAGCAAGCTGGATTTGCACACAAGCTGGCGACCTTTGGAATTGATATTTGCTGCCTTAGTGAAACGCGACTCGAGGATTCTAACTCGGTCTACCAGCTGGCGTCACCACTCCATCAACGCGCCCGCTTCTATTTCGGCATCTGGATACACCGAGTCTGCCGCATCTGGGCAAGCTGGTGTTGAAATCGCCCTCAGTGCTAGAGCCGAGACTGCTCTGATTGACTGGATTCCGATTAATAGTCACCTTTGGGCGATGAGGCTCCATGGCTCTTGTAAAGTTAACAGACGTCGAGTCGAAAAGCTTGCTCTCTGCCTACGCGCCCACTGACTGTAGCTCGGACACAGTCAAAGATCAGTTCTAGCAGAACCTACATGAGCTGTTCCTAAGGGCTTCCAAAACCGACAGCATTGTTTTGGCAAGAGACTACAACGCGCGTGTCGGTCGTCTGTTGCCATGTGAGCACCACCTCGGGGGACCGCATGGATATGATGATGTTCGCCCAGACAACGGAGTGAGATTGCTCAGTCTGTGTGCTGATCATCAGCTATTCCTCTCCAGCACCAGCTTTCTTCATCCTGGACACCAGTACGCCATTTGGCGCTCCTCGTCATCAATCCAGCGCTGGTCACACATTGACCTCATAGTCATAAGTCGCAGGTGGCGCGGCAGCGTACGCGACTGCTGATCATTTTCGTCTACCTAGGTCGATACCGATCATGCACTGGTATGTGCGACCGTTCGCATGCGTTTCGGTGGTTCGCCTAGGTCAAAACACACCCGACTGAACACCTACAAGTTGGAGAACCCAATGGTGAAGAAGGAGTTCCAGCAAACGCTTCGTGAAAATCTCGTTCTCTCTCACCCCCTGGATGTTGGTCAACACTGGTCAAGTCTGCAACAAGCCGTGCTGTCGGCCGGTTTGTCCAGCTGTGGCCATGCTCGCTCCACCCTCAAAAGCTGGATCTCGGGAAGATTCTCGGAGTTGCTGGATCACCGACGAGCGATGCCTGCTGGCGCAGAGCACAACGAACAACGCCGGTTTATTACGCAACAGCTGAAAGCAAGTCTTCGCTCTGGTCGTAAATCTTGGTGGTCAAAACAAGCTGATGAGATAGAAGTCGCTGCATCAGCTGGCAACTTCCGCTGTCTATTTTGCATCATCAGGGCCACGGGTTGCAATTCCCACGCCATCAGCCAGACGATCTGCGAATCGGACAGCACGAAGGTCACCAACCTTCACAGACGATTGGGTCGCTGAGCAGAGCATTTCACTCTTCAACTCAACCACCCAACACAGCCCCCTGTGGCACCTCCAGTCCCAATGTATGATGCTTGGACTGTCTCCACCGCTCCCCCCCCCAAATGAAGCAGAGATCCAAGATGCAATTAGGTCTTTGAAACGCCACATGGCTCCTAGTCCTGACAGCCTACCACCGGCTCTATTCAAAGATGGTGGAAGTGTACTTGTCAGCAAAATCCTATCGTTGTTCACAAAAGTTTGGACTGAGAAGAAGGTTCCGAACTCATGGGGAGAAGCGGTCATTGTTCCGATTCACAAGAAGGGCTCTTGCGACGATTGCTGCAACTACCGCGGAATCTCGTTAAGCTCTGTCGCATCCAAAATCTTCGTGTCGGCCCTCCTTCGCAGGCTTACAACGACTAGAGAAGAGTTTTCCCGAGAAGAACAAGCCGGATTTCGTCCAGGCCGCGGTTGTATCGATCAAATATTCACGCTTCGCCAACTTCTCGAACTTCGTCACATCCACCGGCGGCCAACATTCGTAGTGCTTTTGGACATCCGAGCGGCATTTGATTCAGGAGATAGATCTGCGTTGTGGAACTGTGTACTGAAGAAAGGTGTGCCCGACAAGTTTGGAACCATCCTGAAAGAACTTTGCAGTCACACATCGGTCAAAGTCAGGGCTTACGGCACGCTCTCCTCTTCATTTGCTGTGACTAGCGGTGTTCGCCAAGGTTGCCCTATTTCACCTTTCCTCTTCAATTTTGCCATCAAAGATGTCGTCCAAGGATCACTGGAAGGTGTTAAGAACTGCGGTGTTGAGCTCCTCTCTGGAGACAGAATCACGGACTTGGACTACGCCGATGATATCGTCTTGCTGGGGGACGACTCACAAACCGTCCAGAGCGCTTTGGACCATTTATCGATGGAGGCGTCTAAGTACGGCTTATGCTTCACTTCGGGGAGAATGTAAAACGCTGCTCCAGGACTGGCAGGTGCCAGAACCCGCGCTCACCATTGCTGGACATGTTCTGGAGCAAGTCCCTTGCTTTACTTATCTAGGGAGTTGCATCACGGCTGGTGGGGTTGTTGGAGATGAAGTCTCACAAATGCTTGCAAACGCCCGCCTTGCATTCATCAAACTTAAACACCTATGGCGTCGTCGTGATGTCAGTCTCAAGCTCAAGGGAAGGGTGTACAATGCTTCCGTCCGTGCAGTACTCTTGTACGGTTGTGAGACTTGGCCTATTCGATCGGAAGACATGAAGCAACTGTCAGTCATCGACCATCGCTGTCTACGAAGGATTTCTCGGGTGTGGTGGCAACACCACGTAAGTAACGCAGATGTGCGAGATCTAGTGCTTAGAGCGAGTAGTGCCAGTCTTCAGGAGGTTATCCTCCGACATCGCATGCGTTGGCTCGGGCACGTTTTGCGCATGCCAGCCCATCGCCTTCCACGTCGAGCGCTATTTGCACTCCCAGGGAGCGATTGGACAATGTGCCGCGATGGACAGCCAGTGAGGTGGAGGAGCATGAAGAAGGCAACCTCAAGTTTGGCGGCAGTCGGATCTGTCCGCCTTCCAGTTTGGGGACCACGAGATGCTGAATCTCAGTGGTTGGAAACGTTGGACGTCATGATCCGCAACAGACATCAGTGGCGTCAATGTTGTTCTGCCATTATATCCACCTTTAATGCACGCAAAAACTCACAAAACATAAACAAAAGTCAAAATGGCGTGTGTAAAACTAAAAAAATCGTTTTCCAGTTTTTATATCGCAGTTCATGTTTCTATCTTCTCCACTTTTTGTTTCTGCCATGGTTCTGATGCACAAGGTCTGTTAACAGACTGAATTCCTATATATATATATATATATATATATATATATATATATATCAAGAAACCAAACGGTAAGATACGCTTATGTGCGGATTACTGACCTGAATGCCGCCTTAGACCACAAATACCCTCTACCCCTCCCTGAGGACTTTTTTGCACGTCCGAACGGTGGCAAATGTTTTATCTAACTGGGCTTGTCAGACGCATATCTCCAGATTGAAATGTCAGAAGAATCGAGTGAGTTGCTAACAATTAACACTCACAGAGGACTATTCCAGTATACACGCCTACCATTTGGCGTTACGTCAGCCACGACAATCATTCAGCAGATCATGGCTAGGATGCTACAGGGAATACCTTGTGCCGCTGCATACCTGAACGATATCATTATCATGGCATCTAACCAGGAAGAACTACACCAACGAACGAAACTCATGCTTGACAGAATAAAGGAGTATGGTTTTCGCTTACGAATGGACAAGTGTGAGTTTTTCATGACCTCCATTAAATGGCTTTATCGTTGACCAAAATGGACGAAGACCTGATCCATCAAACATCAAGGCGATCAAAGAAATGCCTCCGCCGAAAGACGGAGTGACCTTGAGATCATTCCTGGGTATGTTGAGTTATTAGGGTACCTACCTGTTTTCCATGCACGATCTACGCGGCCCATTAAACCGGTTGCTGATGAAGGACGTCCCGTGAGTCTGGACTACCTAATGTCAGGAAGCCTTCGACAGCATCGAATTGTCACTCAGCTCAGAACTGATGCTAACGCACTACGATCCAAAACTGCCAATTGTACTGGCATCGGATGCATCCAGCAATGGAGTTGGAGCAGTCATCTTTCACATTTTCCCAGATGGGTCTGAGAAGCCAGTCGCTCATGCCACTCGTTCACTGACAGCAGCAGAAAGGAAGTATAGTCAAATAGGAAAAGAGCTTCTCGGTATTGTGTTTACAGTGATACATTTCCACAAAATGTTACATGGCCGTCACTTTACCTTACTAACGGACCACAAACCGCTTCTTGCTACATTCGGCTCGAAGAAAGAAATTCCTGTACATACGGCCATTTGTCTGCAGAGATGGACGACAACTTTGCTGGGGTACGATTTCAACATCAAGTACCGATCGACGAGTGACATTTGTCAGGCCGATTCGCTTTCACGGTTGTTAGACGAACAGCACCAACCAAAAGACACTGTCGTTGCAAATGCCTCAATCGAAAAGGAAGTTGATCGTGTACTCTCGGATACTGTGAGCCAGCTTCCAATATCTTTCAGTCATTCGAGACTCCACCTTAGGGGACCCGCTGCTGTCACAGGTGAGCACGTTTTTTCACTCACAGTGACCTCGAAAATTTTCCGACGCACAGCTACAACAGTTGTTCCAGAGACGAAATGCACTATCGGTCCTCGACGACTCTATCTTGTTTGATGAACGTGTCGTCATCCTAGCCGAACTTAAAATTCAAGTCTTACATTAGTTTCCTACTGGACACCCTGGTTCCAACAAGATGAAAGCCCTAGCGAGGAGTTATGTGTACGGGTCGTTGATGGGTTCAAATTGCGCCCTAGCAATAAAATCGCCACAGAAATGCGAACTGTTTTCCTGGCCAAAGCTCACGAAACCATGGTCAACGGTTCACCTTGATTTGACAGGACCAATCAAAGGACAGAACTACTTGCTTATCATCGATGCATACAGCAAATGGCCTGAGATCTTGCAAATGTCGTACAACTCAACGTAGGCTACGATTACATTCCTCAGGGAAGCATTCAGTCTGTTCGGTTTTCCGGAATCAGTAGTATCCGACAACGGACCCCAATTTACCTCGTCACATTTTTGCGTGTGTACAAATGCACACATTTTGTACAAAGGAGTGGAACTCCCATTCCAGAGGATGACGCAGAATTTAGTCCAATTTCACACGCTGATCCCCATGCAGATTTATGTAGGATTTACTCCCCACAAACGCCCTATTTCTTTCCTGTGTCACCCGCTGCTTCCTCTTGCTCGCGACCTCGACCCCCGCAGCGCTTGCACGGAATTAGTTTTGTGATGTGTCGAACTATAGACGGTTTGATTGAATGTTGCATCTCGACAAAGGGGTCTGAGTTGACAGATATGCATAGCTGAAGGTCAATCCCTAATTGCAGTGGCTAATTTGGAACGCCCATCGCCTTTGTTTGTGAAGGTGGAGATCAACCCTATAGAAAAGTAAGATGCTCACACGCTTTTCGTAAAGCCAAATTTCTATTCGGGGAGTTGGTGCAGCCTACCGTTACAGCTTACGTCTTTAGAATCAGCAAGGTCCCCTGCTAAATTTCATCATTCCATTTGCTCAAAGCCGTCAGAAGGTAATCGACTGGATCCAAGCGTCCATCGCCGAAATACACGTGCTGAAAGTAAATCGACGAAAAAGTGACGAATGTATGACCAACAACATCCTTATACGCGCCACCAAACCCATCCTGCTTTTTACTACCAACAACACCAGTCAGAGTTTCGACAGGTGTGAATAGCCACCGCCTCCAATCATCAAATCCATCATGCACATAGATGTATTTACTTATACGCTCATAGTCTGTTTTTCTCTTCCTTACGACTGCCCATTCTGATATTATATAATTCGCTTACAGGTAGGTTTCTTTAATTCTGTTGCATTTGTGTAGCGAACAAATGCCGGATTTTGCACCCATTCGTTAGAACATTTTCACCTGTGCTCCAAACATGGGTCCACCTATGCAGGGCACTTCTCCTGCTGTTCCACATTCCGATCAATCTTCTATGCGTTGCAATCTCTCTGCAATTCACATGGTGCACGTTTTGTAAGATTTGGGCCTGGAGGCGCTGCAAGCCGACTATTTCCTCTTGGCCCCCCAGGGTAGGTTTACGGTCAATCAAAATGCAGATCACAAAGATCATTTGCGTAATCCTGTGATTACTGGTTCGATCTCCGACTATCCCGATCGGTTGAAATAAATGAGTAACGACTGACAGGACCTCAGATAACGTGCTGGCAGTGGTGAACGATCGTGGGTTTGTTTTCCGATGATTATGTGACAAGAAAGGTGACGGAACGTTATCAGGTATCTGTCAGCAGATACAGCAGTTAATTGTTAGTGTGCATTTGATAGCAGATGCATTGCATGCTTAGTTGTTTCAAAACAGGCACTGGTATCATGGGTTAAGCCGTTGATGGAAGACAAATGACAAACTCGTGACCAATCGCCAACGAATGAGGTCCGTTTCATAACCAACCCGTGTACCCTATAGACACTGTACAGAAGCATGCAAACCACAGTTGATCTCAAGCCCCATCCGGGTAAAGTGATGGTTTCCAGCCGTACCAGATCATTTCGCAGAATATTATCGGAGACGTCAATACTTTCATCATGGATAACTCAGGTTTGTGCTCAATGTTATGTTACAATGAATAAGCTCTACCCTAATTTTCATTCAAGCTCTACCCTATTTTGACCCGTGCCCCAGTGAGCCTGTGCGCCTCCAAATAGCATCACGCAATGTTCACTGTTTTAATGGTTAAGCACCCAAGCGCTTCGCTCCAACATTCCTCTAGGTGGCTTATTTGAGACAAAACAATAGAGAGAATTAACACAATAAGGCCGAATTATGGGGTAACTGCTCTTGTCTTCAGTGAGATAGGAAGTTGCCTTAGCTATTTCCTCACTACGACTGAGTATCGCACTGTTGTAGGGAACAGTTTTAAACATGTCCAGCTCAAGGAATATTTCACTGATTGCACCTTGCACCGTCTCTTGGGCTCCAACTACGAGACATGTGTTATTCACATTATGATGGGAATCATGATGAAGGAACTGAAATGCGAGTGCGAAACGCAACTTCCTGGACGTGGACTACCGGAAGAGCCACCCATTAGAGTGTCCACAATGTGTCACTCGAAAATATGGGTGGGTTGGGATTTCGCAACTTCCTGCCTTGAATCGCACCTGGGATCTAATCGTTCTATGGCTAACTCACCATACGGTTACATAACTTGTTTGTTTCTAGTGACACGAGGATCGACTAGATGTCTGGGAGGCAGCGTTTACCCAGGCTGGGACTGAAAAAACACTGGGGAAGTCCGGTGGATCGGATTGTTGTAACTAATGGAGTTAACTTTGAGTTATGCGACACTCCGTCGGTTGTCGA
This sequence comes from Dicrocoelium dendriticum, assembly GCA_944474145.2. NCBI lineage: Eukaryota > Metazoa > Platyhelminthes > Trematoda > Plagiorchiida > Dicrocoeliidae > Dicrocoelium > Dicrocoelium dendriticum. The sequence continues at coordinate 22,875,488 of OX104071.1, forward strand.
CACATCGTACGTACACGGTATTTACGATCGTAACGGCTGATTATAATCGGTTGTGTCTATTACAAATATGTGGCAAAATTCACACGTTTCCCTTTAGGTAGTTTATAAACTTGCAGCATAACAAAATGCCATGGATATTCAGATGGCCAGTCAAATTACGACTCAAGTACACCGGGACTTGTTTTCCAAAAAGCAAATAAGGATGAGACGCAGTAGACGAGACTGGTTTCGTATCCATTTCGGCCTCTCAAATTGCAGCACTGTGGAGCAAATATACCTTGTTACCTCTGAATAATTCCTGGTGAGAGCCAGGAAGCCAATCAACTGTGTTTGTGTTAAGTGCTACCCTGTGACGAAAACCAGTCATGGATGTTGTATGCAGGTACATAGCACATCAAAGGGCACGGATGTAGTGTGTGCAGATTGGTTGGCGGCATCCGGTTCCGAATTTACCCGTCACCACGGCCTCCATAGGACAACCACAGGATGCCTGTTCCTACACAGGGACCATGGGTGGCTTGAATTGCACTACCCACACATCCCACTTCCAGTGTAAACCAGAAGGAATAAAACCGGGAGGCATGTGGATAGGAGCCACATTTTCCCAACGGAGCCGGCGCAAAGTCATTCAATATGCACAACAGCAGCATTTCTGTCTACCTATGTGGGGAATCATGCGTAGCAGACGTACACACACAATGCGGTGGCTGGACAATAGTCTGCTCCACACTGGATGGAACCAAACTTGGAGTTTAGCATGGCCAGCAGGACGGTTCACTCCGTCCCCCCAGAGAAGATTAGCAGTTACCTGGAGCCAGTAATGGAGGTGGAGGGTATTAGACAGGTAGGCACCTTGTCAACATTCAAATCGAGCGCAGTCACCTCGGGGATATCAAATAACCAACAGAGAATTTGAAGGGAAATAAACACGAAAAATGGACAGAGAATATGCAGTAGAATACCCGAACAGCAAGTCATAAAGTGGAGTACTTTCTATTCAGGTAAGGTAGTAGTTTAAGTGTGGGTCCGTGTAGCCGAACGGCAGTGAAGAAGTATGTTCATTACCTACGCTCTTATTTACACACAAGTCACGTGCATCGCCGGACAAGTATTGACTCGTGATAACCAATCACACCAATGGAGTGCACTGATAGGGAGAGCAGCACGAAAGCCCTCCGCTTTGACTACGGTGTCAGTGACCGGAAAGCAGAGGTTGACTCCAAAATCAACTGTGTCCTATCTGGCAGATTGAAATCTCTCATGGAATTTGTACTTGTGGCGAAATGGAAGTGGCATTATAGTCAACCAGTAACGAAATTTGTGGACGGTGGCATCACGAACGATGAACAATGATTCATCAGTGGTAAAAATGCATGTGCTTGACAAGTCCCGTAGGATGGTTGGAGTAAAAAGTAAAATTTAGAGCATCGTTAAATAAGTAAATCGTAGTTTAAAAGTCTACCGATTTTAATGCACCGCAGTTTGTAGTGGGCATGTGGTGTACACACACAAAATAGTATAAAGTGCCGTTATAGTTCAGTAAATGCGTGAAAAAGAAAAAAGAAACAACAACGCTCACACGTGTGTTGCTTCATTTGACAGATGTGGTATGTTAATCCAGTTTAAATACATCCAGGCTACTCACGTGGACACTTCTGCACGTATCCTCACCGCCACGTTGCGGAGAGGGCAGTTAAGCACATGGTTAGCTTTGCGTTATTTCGTCCTCCAAGTGGAACGGACTATATCAAGTAATGCAAGTTAGAAAGCGTTTCATCAAGGGGTTTTTGAATAACGTTAATGTAGGGGGTAAGGATAAGGTGAGCCGGAAAGGGCATTCCAGGCACGGGACACACGGTAAAAGAAAGCGTTCCGTCGACAATCAAGCCGACTGGAGTGCGTAGCCAGTTTGAGCTGATGGCCTCTCAGATTGGTAGTTTGGCTCAGCTGCAACAGATTGCGACATGGGTGAGTTGGGTTCGTCAGTATTAAGCAAATCATGATTAGGTCTCCTCGCTGACGTCGACGTTCACCGCTGTACGACCTCACAGACTGCAGTCTGCGTTGTTAGGAGAGATGAAGTAATTCTCTAACGAGTTTGGTCACTCTACGTTGTGGAGCTTCAAGTGCATCGACATCGTACTTGTGCCAGGAACGCAAGGCCTGGATCGAATTTTCCACGTGAGGCCTCACGTAGGTATTCAGCATTTGCGGAAGGAGTGATGGCTCAAAATTTCCGAATCCCCGAAGTCCATACATACAGCCCAGTAGAAGAGGTTAGGCCGTAATTGCCGACCATGGTGATCATCCTAGCTCGTTGTGCGCTGCTGGGTCAACTGAGATTGCTGCCAAGCTGTGGCATATGTAGATGGCATGATCACGACGGAAGCAACTACTAGGCAGGAATATTCAACTGAAAAGCACCTTCATTTCAGTGTAGAAATTGTTTTTTCCATAATTCTCCTCAGGTGAATACGTATATATTCTTGCAACGAACACTTCCTTATCATCTCACGAAACCGGTCAAAAGCCAGCCACTATGCCATTCCAGCTAAGCTATAACGATCTGATAAAGACATAGAAAGGCAGTTGCGCAACTCATATTTTGCTGAAAGCACGGAAAGCCGAGAGATTAATAAAACGAAGCGTTGTAAGAGACGATACTTTATCAGTCGAGTCTGGATATATGTTAATTTTGCCACTTAGATGTCCAATTGCGACATTGCTTTCGTGAAAAACGTGTGATGCGCCACGTAAGACCGAGACACAGACTTGGGAAATCACAGCTCTAGAAAACCCCATTTGTTTAATATGCAAGAGTGGCTTTCGAGTGTGAACCGTAGGCCAGCACAGTGGGTATAGCATCAGATTCCATTGGTGCTTGGTTAACTGCGTTACAGAGATTGCAGCACCTTTGATCATGCTGAAGTGTTTGATCGCGCAACAGCGTTACATAATTCCGTGAAGCAACACGAATTCATGCTCTGGGGGAACGAAATGAAAAAAAGCACACAAGGAGGTCCAAAGTCGTGGTCATTTGCATTTCGCTTAGTCAAATGCTTCCAGGGAATCACTAGAGACTCCTGCTTGTATCACATCTATACGTACCAAAAGGTGGCACTAGTGCGCACTGATTTATCACCACGTTGGTGTGAAAAAGGAACTCAAAAATGAAAATTCAGCCGAGTGGACTGCCGGTACTGTGCGCGCAGCTGCACCACGACGACTGTCCTGGATTCGCTTAAAAGTCAAAACAAAGTGTTAATCACAATCAAAAGCGGTTATTCGTAAAGCACAGCGTTTTATATACTGTACATAAGCATGGGGCGCTAGTTGGTCGCGACAGCTTTGCACTGGTCATTTTCCATTTTTTGTTTCCTCCCCCGGGGTTGAATCGACTTCTACCCCATCTTATTTGGCCGCGCCGAGCCATGCTTGTACGCATCAGTCACCAATGTCTACCAGATTAGCGCACACGCTTTGTCTTCTTGCAGGTGTTCCAGCCAATCCGCTTCGCTGCTATTATTGAAGAAGCTTTGCTTCGTTCTGTTTAGACTGAGCCGACTCTGCCTGCTCCATCTGAATCGTGCAAGTGTGATCAGTTTGTATCGTAAGCAACTGATTGGCCTTCTGCCTGTCTACTACCTATCGGTCAGCTTCACCTAAATCAGCAGCTATTACCAAACTGATAGTCTAAATTGTGCGTTGAATCCACAGTCATCTATGTAAGCTTGTTCGTTCAACTGAATGGACCTAATAAACGATGGTCGCATTACACTTTGTTGGTACCAGTCACATATTAACGGAATGGTAGAGTGCGTAGCTAAAATGCTTTTTTTGGCATTATGGTAGCGTTGATCAAAGGAAAAGCCGAATTCATACATGAGCTTGAAATTCCAACTGTAGCGCTCTTACAGTGCGCAGCACGCTGATTATTGGGAAGAAACCAATTTTCACTGAGTTTTAAATCTGCACTCATCTAATCGTTATTACCTGGTCATACTTGAAATCTTGACAGGAAAGTTCATGGCACGAACATCACATCAAATCTAACCTATTATATAATGGGATTAAAGCAGCTTTTATTATTGTTGGCTGACAAGACTGTATCGAACATACAGTTTCACAGGGGCTTTAACACCCCAATTACGGAGGTTGTTTCCTCGATAAAATCCTAAGCACGAAATGCTGTTAACTCTGAGGTCTGAAGATTAGGCTGCTCAGCATTTCGAACAATGCTTGTGATGATTTTATAACTACAAGGAAACTTTCGTAATCCGACCACTCAAGGGACTGGAGCAAATTAAGCAACATACTGTGGTTTGGATCCACAAGGTTTACATGAGGAGCATTCAGGCAATGAAAAAGTAGCGGTCAACCTAGAGTGGCGGTCAGAATATATAGGTAGTCAACTTCGGAGGGTTTAGTGTACTTTGTTAGAGAAATGATAAACGGACTGTTTTGGACTAGCGTTCCGCCCAAGACGAAAAGATTCCTTGTTCAAATTTCACTCGCAAACGCGATGTCATAAGAACACAAAGAAATGGAGCTGTGTGGTAAGGTGTAACCTGATGCCATGGATAGCTCAGCTTCTTCCTGCATAGGAAGCGGCATGAGCAACCAAGACGGCGATGTCTCCGTTCCCACTGGCTGACAGTGATAGTAGAAATTGCAAGTCGGAATGTGATGCGGAAATTGTCGCGCTTTCGCTGAACTGAGCTTACCGGTTTCCATTGTTCGGTCACTATCTACCGGAAGTGATCCTAAATAGCACGAAGAAACAATATGTCGCCAGAATAATCCGAATTCAGATATTGCCTGTCTATCCATCAGCTGGGTATGGACAACCTATGGAATAAGTATGTCGCACACACAACGGCAAGACAATATTTGAAATTCCTCTGTGGAAATAAAGCTAATCGATAAGCTCATCAAGACGAGGCGAGGGCAGTGACAAACTTTGTCTGCATACATAAATTGTGTTTCTGCCGATGAATCGCTGAAGCCTCTACAAATCGTAGCAGACGAGCCGTTTTCTGTCCGTTACTGATTTTGAACGATTCATGTGAGTGTTAGCAAGTAGGGTAATCAAGGATATGCTGAGCGAAGGAGCTTATGAACACCTTAGGACAACTTGCCACCAGGTTACGTGGGACATGCTCTGAAAACATCCTGGACAGCCGCCCACGGTTCGTTCTACGTACTTGCTATGGCAAGTACAACGGAGAAGGTAGGTGCAGTGGGCGCTAAATTTAGAGTTTGGCTTGTTCAGGTCGGATTTGCAGAACAACCGTGTAATTGGGTGGCCGCATAAGAGCCCTTTTTAATGGATTAGCAGGGACGATATATAAACTGCCTGTTATTTTTGTCCCTCTTGAATGTCAGCTTGATGAATTCCCTCTTCTTAGGGACGTCGGCCCTAAGATCTTTGATTGTTTTGACGTATAAGTGACGCGATGAACCTCTCGGGATAAGCGTTCTCTCCTACTGTTGCTGACAAACGTCGCCGCTCAGTGTTAATTGTCAGTTTGGAGCAAATTTTACCAGCTCTTGCAAAAATGGTGCGTAAGAGTGTTCCATTGCAGCTGAGATGGAAAAACTGTTAAGTATGTGATATCGTCCCATCTCAGTAGAATCAGCTACACGATCGTGTGAGTACACCATCTAGATTAATTTTCAGATTAACATCCAAAAAACGAAGTATAATCTGATACGGATTCCATTGCAAATTTGAGAAGTCCATGGCACTGGTTCTCAGCAGCGGAGCAGCAACGACGGTTTGATTGACGGCAGAAAGCCGAAAACCGCGTTCATGTACCTACCGTGGCTCGCTTATGGTGAACGCCGGTCATTTACGGTTGTTGTCCTCACCATCCAATAACCATCCAATGTTTAGCGAAATTCGCAAAATGCTACTGCGCGTGCAGAAACATGAAGTTCGCGCGCGCCTTATTGGTGAGCACGTATGGAATGCTCGGTAGACAAGTGATTTCGTGCAGGGCTCAGCTGAGTGCAAGCGTGAGCTGGTGAAGGACACATCGACAGGTCATATGAGCCTGTTTTGGTCATCGAGCGAGATGCGTACAGACAACCACAACATGTTTCCGGCGGTCGTTAGCTGTCAGCTAACTTCACACTGAGTGCTGAAGGTCATGGCTAACCGTAGGCGATCGATGGTTATCTATGTGTCTCGCTGGCTACGCAGCGAAGTCGGCGTAGGCAAGATAAGGCGCGCCACTAAAACTGCAGCGTGCATGTGTGCACTTGATGGCATCTCAGCGAACCGGATGTTTTGCATTAGCTGACGACGAGGCTAGGCATTGCAAGTCGTGTCAATGTTATTGGATCACTTCCACAGGTAATGGAGCACGAGTAGACAATGCAGTCGGGATCACGTAGCGTGCCTGTTACTCAGTGCGCGCTGTAGTCAGTGAAGTGGCAAAAGTCCCGATCTCAGCATTCGTCGGATCACACAGCACCGTGACACGACCCGATATGCGGTACACCGGATACTACAGGAACGAAAATTTCGAAGATTCCGTGCACTTCAAATGCAGGTTTTGAGCCCTGCAATCTGGAGAAGTGGCATGGATTTTGCCGCTGGTCTATGGATCACGGGAATGTGCATGCTGTCATCTTTACAGATGAGGCACGGTTTCACTTGCATGGAACAATGAAACATTGCTCTTGGGCTACCAGCAGCCCACGAAAATATACCGCATCACTTATGCACCACAGTGTGAAACTGATGGTTTGAGCTAGATTTACAAGCTAGAAAACCTTGGGCCCATATTTCCTTTCCTGAAATGTGACAGGTAGGTTGTTGTTTTGAAGTACTAAAGCCTTATCTATTCCTAGCATCGTCGTACTTGAAAATGCTGAAGCCATTTGTGCTTCCACAGCTGGAGGCCGAAGGAGCATGCAGTACCATCTGGTGGCGGCAGGATGGTGCGCCTGCACATTCTGCTAAAACGGTGCGTGCTTAACTCACCGATAAATTTGATCACCATTGGATCGGACGCGGTGGACCAATGATGTGGCCTGCTCCCGCACCAGATTTGAACCTCATGGATTTTTGTATGGGGCTATCTGAAGCGGCGAGTGTACAAAACAAGGTCGCGTACATTGGAGCAATTGGAAGAGAATATTGTGAAGGAATGTCGGGCGATCACGAGGGATATATTGGAGAAAGTGCTCGCCAACTGCATCAAGCGGTTACTGCACTGCAAGTAGAACGCCGGCGGACATTTTGAACATATGCTCCATTAGCATAAACGATGGTTCCAATACAGTTATGCTAATATAATTATCTTCATTCACAAATGTCTGAACGACTAACATGTTCCACTGACAAGTTGTGCGAATAATGCGTCTGATCGGATAGTATTCTTAACGTCCAGGCTGTCGTTGAACACATAAACAGCGTAGGCAACGAAACATTTGCTGGCTACTTATAGTGGAATTACTGAGTCGGCATGAGCTGAGGTTCTTCCAGCCCTAATGAAAAGCCAACTAGTTGTTGACTTAGTTTCAGGCTATTGCTCTGTAGTTGGTGATCTGGATGAGTTAGAGTAGGTGTCGACCTGCATAAGTGGGATAGTTCCGTCGTTCAGACATTTGTGAATGAAGATAATTATATTAGCATAACTGTATTGGAACCATCGTTTATGCTAATGGAGCGTATGTTCAAAATGTCCGCCGGCGTTCTATTTGCAGTGCAGTAACCGCTTGATGCAGTTGGCGAGCACTTTCTCCAATATATCCCTCGTGATCGCCCGACATTCCTTCACAATATTCTCTTCCAATTGCTCCAATGTACGCGACCTTGTTTTGTACACTCGCCGCTTCAGATAGCCCCATACAAAAATCCATGAGGTTCAAATCTGGTGCGGGAGCAGGCCACATCATTGGTCCACCGCGTCCGATCCAATGGTGATCAAATTTATCGGTGAGTTAAGCACGCACCGTTTTAGCAGAATGTGCAGGCGCACCATCCTGCCGCCACCAGATGGTACTGCATGCTCCTTCGGCCTCCAGCTGTGGAAGCACAAATGGCTTCAGCATTTTCAAGTACGACGATGCTAGGAATAGATAAGGCTTTAGTACTTCAAAACAACAACCTACCTGTCACATTTCAGGAAAGGAAATATGGGCCCAAGGTTTTCTAGCTTGTAAATCTAGCTCAAACCATCAGTTTCACACTGTGGTGCATAAGTGATGCGGTATATTTTCGTGGGCTGCTGGTAGCCCAAGAGCAATGTTTCATTGTTCCATGCAAGTGAAACCGTGCCTCATCTGTAAAGATGACAGCATGCACATTCCCGTGATCCATAGACCAGCGGCAAAATCCATGCCACTTCTCCAGATCGCAGGGCTCAAAACCTGCATTTGAAGTGCACGGAATCTTCGAAATTTTCGTTCCTGTAGTATCCGGTGTACCGCATATCGGGTCGTGTCACAGTGCTGTGCGATCTGACGAATGCTGAGATCGGGACTTTTGCCACTTCACTGACTACAGAGCGCACTGAGTAACCGGCACGCTACGTGATCCCGACTGCATTGTCTGCTCGTGCTCCATTACCTGTGGAAGTGATCCAATAACATTGACACGACTTGCAATGCCTAGCCTCGTCGTCAGCTAATGCAAAACATCCGGTTCGCTGAGATGCCATCAAGTGCACACATGCACGCTGCAGTTTTAGTGGCGCGCCTTATCTTGCCTACGCCGACTTCGCTGCGTAGCCAGCGAGACACATAGATAACCATCGATCGCCTACGGTTAGCCATGACCTTCTGCACTCAGTGTGAAGTTAGCTGACAGCTAACGATCGCCGGAAACATGTGGTGGTTGTCTGTACGCATCTCGCTCGATGACCAAAACAGGCTCATATGACCTGTCGATGTGTCCTTCACCAGCTCACGCTTGCACTCAGCTGAGCCCTGCACGAAATCACTTGTCTACTGAGCATTCCATACGTGCTCACCAATAAGGCGCGCGCGAACTTCATGTTTCTGCACGCGCAGTAGCATTTTGCGAATTTCGCTAAACATTGGATGGTTATTGGATGGTGAGGACAACAACCGTAAATGACCGGCGTTCACCATAAGCGAGCCACGGTAAGTACATGAACGCGGTCATCGGCCTTCAGCTTTGTACAGCTTGTATTTTTGCTTCCTGGGCAGTATTAAATTTTCTCTTTCCTCCTTTCGGGGAGTTTTTTCGGGGCAGAGAGTCGTTACGGTGTTTAATGCATATTGTTTCGATGTTATTAATTATGGTCTGGTCACTGAGATACGTTTTGCTTTCTAAGCACAATGGGACATGTTAAGTGGGTTTTTTTTGAAGAAGTCCACTGTCGTGACCCATTGCTCAAATTTATTTTGGTCACTTTTAGTGACATTAAATTATGCAATTTTTATTTTATATGAAACGTTTGTGTTTTACATTTGATATCGAAGAATTAGCTTACTAATAATGCACCCTGCCCTCACATGCCGCCGTGAGGGAAGCGGATTCCTTCAGCTTGTTACGCCTCTGGTTTAGAGATCAAGTAGACATGCTGCTTATGACGTATAAAATATGTATCATTCAAGTATCTGCTGTACGAATGCCTATTTGGTATACACGGACGAACTTTGAGGTTTTTCAAGCGGTCCACGAAAATACCAGCTAAGTTTGACCCAAGTGCCCTGCCCATGGTCCCACCACCTATTTGTCGGCACATGGCCCATTTGGATTGGAACTGAAGTTCTTTTGTGCGCAGGCAGATTTGCTACTTTTATGATCCGTCGGAAACTCTACTTTGTTTGCAGGTCTACTTGTGATGTCGTGGGTCTGTTCTAAAAGAATGTTTGTGAACAACGCGCAAAAAGTAAATGAATCCATAAGTTTTACGTATACGGTTAAGCCACTTATCTCGTCGACGAATTCAAATGTATCATTGATTATATGGCCGGTTAGTTCGCAACGGATAGCTCGATTATCTGGGCCAGCCATCATGCCAACTTTCGGTACGGTGCATCCAACATTGAAAGTATTGGACGCAGCGGAACTCTTTTCTTCTACGTTTTGAGCACACCGTATATGTGAGTCAGTTGAATACCGCGAGGGCTGGGTATTTCGAAAAATGCAAACAATTCCTGCAGACAAATCACCTTGTACGCGATTTAGCAGGCTGCGTTTAAACCGAACAAGTTGTCAAGCCGATTACTAACAAACTTTAAACTCTACACAATGAGCGTGGCAGAGCTCCGCCCTCGCAGAGCAGCAGTGCCCTAGGCTGTGGTGGGCTTTCACCTGGCAAGTGTTCCGCTTTTGAAATGCCACAAATGTCTAACGACTCTGCGATTTACCGAACATGCTCTGCCACTAACTAAAGTGCCTGCCCCTTTGAAGCAGACAGACACTGGCTGTTAATTGATCGACCAGTTTAGAACTTATTGACCTCGTAAGACAGCTATAGAAAGAACGAGCATCCGGAGCATTTTGGGTGGTTAACAGAGACCTCAATCCTTAATTCCCTTAGTCACGATGTGCGATATTCGTCACAAAGGTCTCGGTGATAGAAATGACCAAGATTCACTTCCATGCGAATGGCTGCCATTGATATTGCGCGTTGCCATCCGTTCACAGAACGAGTACTTCAAAACGATCATACAATTGCACTTTCACTTTGTTTACTGTCTCTGGGAGCAGTCGCAATTTACCTTGGCCGTCGTCCGTGGCGCCGTTCGCACAATGTGCGCTGCAGTATGGTCCCGCAACCAGTCATTATCAATTGTGATAAGCATTACTGGCCGTGACTTAGGGGTAGGGGTTTTAGCTAACATCCCAACACGTCGCGCTCAAATAGTGGCCTACTGTCTCTGTCTACTAAGTGCGAACGCATACGAAACTAGTCGCGGATTGCAGTATTGCAAGCATGCAAGCACTTATAAGCTGCATCTTTCTGCCATTGCGGATATCAGGCACACCTCAACTTGTTGACCAGCGCAGATGTCCATTAGTGGCTGTATGTTTTCAAACTGTATTTTCTAGCCAAGTGCTATCAATAACACTTAACCATGAACTATGAATTTATACGGGTGAAGAAGCCATAGTTTACATGTCTCGTTGGGTGGTTTTACAGGGTTATCGAAAAAAGGGACTTATGGTTTGTTTCGCTGTAGTCCTGCAATCCGTGTAGTTTCACAGCAAAAAGTAACAGCAAGTAAATCCAAAGTATATTCCAGGAGTGGGATGGAGATGTAGTACTAGGTAACAAAGTGGGAGTAAGTGATTCTTAGTAACGACTTTTAAATATGGGTATTGATGGTACAGAAATGGTCAATTCTGGAAGAGCATTCCAAGAGTGACACGCGGACGAAAAAGCAATTTTTGTGGCCATCCAGCCGGTTGTACAGTTCTGCCAATTTTAGTGAGTGACCTCTGAAGTTGGTATTACAGCTGCATTGCAGTACAGAGCGTCATACAGGAGGCGGATCGCGCAGAATTAAGTACACCATTACCAAGTCACCTCGTAAGCAGCGGTAACGTCCGGTGAATACCTTCAATCATTCCAGCCTCTTCTCGGATGGAACATAGTGCATTCCAATAACGTACTTTGATGTTCGACGTCGGGGTTGCTCTCTTGCACTAAGGTCGTGTTTTAGCCATGGGTGCCAGGCTTGAATTGCATGTTCGACATGAGGAAGAATATAAGCCCTAAGCATCTGCCGGAAAATAGAGCAATCTATTTATCCGAAAGCTCGTTGTAACAGGCCCACATGTTGATTACCAGTTTTGGAGGCTTTCGTGGATTGCCTAGAACAACCCATATCATCCTGAACCAATAGGCCCAAACCATCTTCGGTGGCAGCTCCCTGCGTTACATAAGTTCCGAACCTGTAACCGTGATTGCTCTGGTGTCGTATGGAGAGCACGTTGCATTTACCCACATTGAATTACATTGAATTGTGGATGGACCACACTGATGTACCATGTCTAGCTCACTCTGCAGCAGTTGCTGGTCAGTATTCCCCTGAACCTTGCACCGAATCTTACGTCATCCAAAAACAGCAGGAAGTTAGACGTAACCGCTCGTGTGAGGTCACTGATAAATAACGAAAAACAGCCAGGTACCTAGCACCGAGCCTTGAAGCACACCACATTCAACTGGTATGGGGTCAGAGAATGAGCTCTGAACTCTGACCACCATTTGCCGCTGAAGGAGCTAGTTGGCGATCCGGCTTAGAAGAGGGTCACCGATCCCGTAACGCTTTAGCTTGGAAAGGCCTATCCGATGACCTAGACGGTCGAATGCTTTCGAAAAATCCAGGTAGATCACATCAACCTCATCTCCAGTGTTAACTGACTGGGTCCAGCTACTCCGTGCTATTTGCAAATTCGTTGTGCACGATCGCACTCGACGGAAGCCGTGCTTCTCAGACATAATAATAGAATTTACCAAATAGCCCACCAGGGCATCGGCTGAGATGAGTTCCATCATCTTGGGCAGTATAGGGAGAAGGGAAACTGGGCGGTAGTTTGAAGCCTCGGTTATGCTTCCACCTTTGTGAACGAGTGTTATTATTCCAAGCTTCCACACAGAAGAAACTTGGTTCTGGTCTAAGCAGCGCTGGAAGTGCTGGGTCAATGGCTCTGCCAGTTCAAATTGCTGCTGCTTCCAGTGCCTCTGGGCGAATAGGATCGACACCTGGGGATTTGCGCTTGCGTTGATTGGTCAGCTTCTACAAGACAGCTACGGGGGTAAAGAAGATGTGAGTGCGTCGCGGCGGCAGGGCGATAAAAGCTGGAGGACCTCCTGATGGTAATCCCCTCTGGAAGGTGGGGACATATTGCTTCCGCAGCGCGTTTGTCGCTTCCGTAGCCGTTCGTGTTGGGCTACCAACCATCGTGAGTGGGGGGACACCTTGCCTCACCTTCCGTAGACCACTGACCTGCTTATACAACAGTTTGTGACTAGAGCTGAAGGTTTTTGCCATGTTCTGCTGATGCGCGGCTTTGTCCTCTCTGAGCAGTTGTGTGCAGTGGTTTCGTTGGGCTTCGTAGTTATCCCCGCTTTCTGGTGTTGGAGATACTCTAGACTCTCGCCACGCTGCGTCTCATGCTGCCAGAAATTTTCGAGTTCTGCTCCTTAGGTAAGTAAGTGTTTCAGACCGTTTGCAAACTTTTGTCTCTAAAGCATCTGTAACCAGCCGATTGAATTTGGTTACGAGCTCGAGCCTAGCGATATCCGGGAGGTCTTCGGCAAGGAACGACCACGTTGTGGCACAGACGAGGTAGGATAATCGCTCATAGCATGTGATGGTTTGCATCGTCTCATGGTCCGCATCCCGGTATTCCGCATAGCAAATGAGGTTGAAACTAATAACTGTATGATCACTGCGACCTAACGGGCAGGCTACAACCAACGCATTAATCATATGTTCGTCGTTGATAAATAAAAGATCAAGCACGGATGGCCTATTACCTATTCTGACCCGAGTGGGCGAAGTGACATGATTATAAATCGGAACAGTGGGCACAAGCTCCAGCAGATCGGTATTAAATTCTTCCCCGCTAGTTGCAGGGGTTCCTAAGCGATGCACATTGAAATCACACATGTTTAAGGTGTGAGTGTATATTTCTTTTAGAGTTCGCTGGAGGGCAGTCGCAATTTGGTAGTCCGTTGCAGCTGTGGAGTTGTGGGGACGGTACACCAAGGCTATAAGGTAAGTGCCTCTGTCTCTTAACTGCAGGCGGCATCAAAGCGAATCAGGAATCAGCGAATCTGAATCCTCCATGATCACACACCATAAGTTGTTTCGATGGTACAGAATTACGTCTCCTGTTGTCAGTCTGTCCTTCCGAATGACTAACATAACAGGTTGCGAAATTTCAGAGTCCGTCATTACAGTGTGTAACCACATCTACCTGATGACGATGATATCATATTGCTGGTAAACATGGCTATCTTTCGGTTCCGCCAGATTATTGAAGAGTCCCTGAGCACAAAATACAAGCAGGCTAGTTTATGTGTCTCTAGTAGACCACAGGGGATCAAAGAAGTCTGGTGTGTGGGACTGCCGACCGATGTGAGGTCGACTGTTATTCGTTTTTTGATCAGATACTGATACTACTTTCGTACCTTGCTCCGGCAAAGGCGCATCCCGACCCTCATCTAGACCTACATCAGTGACGGGTAAAGCAGTAATCATCGCCGGTAAGTCTGCTTTTTAAGATGATTTCGGAACTGGACGTTGCGAGGCATCTGCAGTCCTTAATCGAAGTTCCGATGCAAAGCCTTTTCGATTTTTGCCTCAGCTGTGCAACACATCCGTCGTTGCTTGCTCTTATTGAACCACGAATTTAAGGATTCTAGGACTGCATCCCCTATAATTTGGCGTGAGTGGTAACCATTTGAGCGATTGCGCTAAAAAAGTATCCAAGGAAAGTGTCTCGCAAGTGAAGCACCACTGTTGTAAATATCGATTTTCAGTCTCTTGACTATCGTGTGAAGGAAGCTCTGACACACCATGCATGAAGACAGTGTTTAGAAGATCAGGTTTGCTGTGTCCTACTGCTGAGTTTCTTTCCTACTGTCGCATGTTCTGCGGAACATCAGATTAGTTATGTGTCCCACCCAATCCATGTTGCAGTGCGTATGCGGAAAGCAGAACGTTTTCCACATCAGGTGAGCATTCTAATGTTACACTTATAAGTCGGAGCTAGCCAAAATATGCAGAGTTCGGATGACGAGTACTTCGTACTAAGTTTGTGGGTTTGGCTTTTACTTACATCAGAAAGCACAGTTACTCCAATTGGTTTAGGTCGTCGGACAATTTGCCTTTCAATGTGATAGCCGCTTTTTCGAGCACGCTCGAGCCCACAACAGTCAGGGCACTATTGTTAGATCCCTTTTCGTTAAGCTGTAAGGTCGGGGGATCTTTGTCCTGACTTGCTATCAAGTGATGATTACGTATTCTTTGTCTCTCCATTCAAGTTAGCAGGTCAGGTCAGGTCAAGTCAGATCTACAGAAACGAAACATGCCTTCACCTAATGAGCGTTCCGTTTCGTGTGCCGGTAAGCAAGCCAAGGCCCCAGGCACTTAAACTTTCAAGCTTTACTTCTGCAAAAACAAAAAAAGGTGTAAGAGGAACGTCTCATAACATCCTAAGACCACTCGGGACATCCCATTGGTACTAATTGGAATCCACCAATCTCAGTGCAAGTCCGGAAATAGATTGGGCCAATTCATATCTAGGTTTCTTTCAAAGGCTTCTATAGTATTACATTCCACTAGTGCAGGGGAAGTGAATTCCAACTACGTACTACGCGGTTAGTGAAAAATTTCGCCCGGATATCCAGTCTTTACCTATGCGTCATGAGCTTCAGATGGTGTCCCCTCAGGTGATCAGACGTACCTAGTTTAAAGAGATCGGTAGGCTTAATGCCACTGAGACCTTTCATAATCTTAAAGTTTCTATCAGCTCTCCCCTTCTAGTCTGTGTCGTAACAATGAGAACGAGCCTAAAAAAGCAAGGGGTTCAAAAGGACTTCTTACGCTGGTCTTCAATCATACTGGTGACCAATCTTTGTACCCTCTCAAAGCAAGCGACATACTTTCGAAAGTAAGGTGCACAAGCCCGAACACAATACTTTAAGTGCGGCCAAACCACCGCTTTTTACAATGGGAGAAAGACCTCAGGTTTAGTACTACACAATGCTCTTCTGAGGCGAAAAACTTCCTGCCGCGCTCTGTTAGCAGCATATTGGCACGGCACTGAAGGCCTGAAGCTATGTACCATAACGATGCCCAAGTCCCTCGTCTTATCTACACATTGAAATGTCAGGGATCTTGTGGATGTCTGCACCGTAATCCCGTTACTGGTTGCTAATAGCTGACATTTGTTCGCGTTCAATGGCAAGTCCCATAATTCAGGCCACTTTGCCACGGTGCCCAGGTCTTTAGACAACGGATCCCTATCTCTCCTACTGACGAGGTTTACCTCATCCGCAAACACATAACAGGGTTTCTCGAGGAGTGGGGGAAGATCAGTTTTATACATAACCATGGAACACTGGAATAGTGGTTTATTACGGGTAAAAGAAGCAATGCTTAACAAGTCTCGTAGGATGGAACTTATTGCGAAAAATATGTTGGATGATAAACTGAAAAGCGTTTTGGTGGACACACCATAGACTTATGTAGAATAGCAAAGATGTTCATGTATTAAACTTATAAAGACACAAATTCATTAGTGGGTAGTTTTGTAACACGCTGTTTGATTGTGTCTAACAAGTCATAAAATGAAATATAAACGAAACAACGCATCGTCAACTCGTTTTTTAAATATCGCCAGATTGGGAGTAGAGACGGCATAATTAAGGAGGGCGTTCCAAGCTTAGCACACGCGGAGGGAAAAGAAATTTCTACAGCATTCAAGCTGGCTATATTGTATTTTCAGTTTCTGAGGATTATCTAATAAGTTAGTGTTGTGGTTCAATTCTAGCAGCGGGCAGCAAATGTGGTTTGGCTTCTTCAGAATCTGGTAAACCATTATGAGATTCTCCCGCAAAAGCCGATATCGACCGCTGTACATTTTTAGAGATTTCAATCTGAGTTGATAGGGCAAATGAAAGAGGCCCCTGACGTTCTTGATTGCCGTTCGTTGAGGAGTCTCATGAGCAACGAGATCCTGTTTCTGTCAAGGCTGCCACTCCTGGATAGCATATTTTACGTGCGGTCGCACGTAGGCGTTAATCATTTGGGGAATGCTTGAGGTTTCAGACTGCCCGAAGGCAATGCGAAGCAGGCCGTGTTGATTACTGGTTCTCGTTACCTTCTCTGTTTTTTTGAACGCCAGAGGTCTTCCTGTACCAGTATACCCAGGTCACGCTCCTGAGAAGTCTTCTACAAGGTGTGGTCTCTATGCTTGTAAGCGCTCACCGGTTGGTGACCCAGATGGAATACCTTGCACTCAGCTATGTTCAACTGAAGCAGGTTCCTCTTGGACCATTCATAAATGCAATCTAGCTCATGTTGGAGTAGATCGTGATCTTCGTTGTTACTACTGGCTCGCCATATCTTGACGTCATGGGCGGAAAGCAGGAAATTTGAAAAAATATCTCTTGCCAGTTCCTTGATATACACCAGAATTAAGCGCCGTCCCAGCACTGAGCCTTGTGGGACACCACATTCCACCTCAATTGTGTTAGAAAGTGATCCCCTAACACGTACTTGAAACTCCCGTTGGTGAAGAAAGTTACCAATCCAACCGAGCACAGGATCTCTGATTTCTTAGCTCTGTACCCGGTGAAGTAGGATGCGGTGATCCAGACGGTCGAATGCTTTGGAGAAGTCCATTTGTATGAAGTCATCTTCCACCCCATCATCAGCCACTTCCGTCCAACTACCTCGTGCAATCAGGAGGTTAGTGGCGCATGACCGGCGTTGACGGAAGCCATGCTGCTCCGGTGTCAAAATGTTGCAATGTTTCAGGTAGTCCCTTAAAGTCTTAGTGACGACCCCTTCCATCACCTTCGCGAGCGGAGAGTGGAGAGTTACTGGGCGATAGTTTGCACGCTCTGAACGGCTACCGCGTTTAAAAATTGGTGTGATAATGCCACCCATCCACATACTGGGGAGTTGTTGTTCATCAAAGCACCTTTGGTAGCACGGTGACAATAGTTCAACTAGCTTGGTACCCGCAGCTTTCAGTGCTTTTGAGCGGATGTTGTTGGCTCCCGGTGAGCTATGATCGCGCAGTGAGAGTAACTTCCGTAGCACAACTGATGGGTTGAGTATTACATTTGTAAACATTGGAGTCGGTACTGGGCATGACATTATGGGACAGGTGGAGGCTGCGAGTTCAAAAATTGGGGCGTATTGTAGTCGCAGGGCATTGGCTGCTTCTTCGGCGCCTTGTACTCTACCGCCTGTCGTTTAGTGCAATGGTTGCGATGGGTCAGGAAGTTATCCCAAGTCTCTGAATCGGGGTTAACTTTGTAGCACGCCATGATGCATCCCTTATAACCAGGCATTTCTGCATCCTGCTCCTTAGAATTGAAGGCACTTTTGAATTGCTACAACAGTCATGTGGTGGTCTACCCGAAGAGGACAGTTGAATAGGTCAACAAAATACTGAAGAGTAGCAGTGAGCGGTTTAACAATCGCTGGATGACCCTTATCAAGGCCTGCCGATTTATTGGGGTTTAAGCCAGCGGGCACCGCAAGGACCTCTGCTACGGTTATTACAACGTCCTACATTTCAAGGTTACATGAGAACCGTGACAGCGATTGCACTGCACAGCCACTGTCCACCTGGTGCAAGGGCTGAAAGACGCGCAATACCAGTGTTTGTAACAGAAGAGGTTGAATGGGTGGCCACTTGTGTGAACGTTGCAGCAATTGCTGTATATGTGACTGATGTTCTAGGGGACTTTGGCTTGACAAAAGACCCCTGAGCTGCAGATGCTAAGGGTTGCTTTTCGGCTGCTTTCACTTTGTTACATACAGGTGTTATCAAGACTGATGGGATCTGATTCCTCACAAGTCTCGGTTGGTGTCTGATTTTAGTTGCCATGGGCATTTCGCCTCTTGGAGTTACGGTCAATTTTCGTCTGGTTTTCTGCCCGAGATGGGGAAAAACGGCGATCGGAACCTGACTGACCGTGGTTCAGAAGAAACAACTTGTGAACCATTCCTGTGTTAAATGTCTCTAGATCTAACTGGTTCAGACTTTCTTCCAATGAGATGATCTTAGTGCTCTTTCGCTGCTCAGCTTCTGCTACTAACCGATTGCATTTCTGGACTAGGACAATCATACACTCGACCAATGGGATGGTCGAACAGGTAGTACAGAACCAAAGGACAGCCTGAGAGCTATTCATCTCTTGCACCTTTTGTTAGGATAAGCTAGCACACGTTGGGGGGTACCAGTTGGAACAATGCGAGCAGACTTAGCCCAATTTGTCTAATCGATTAGCATCGTCTGAACGACAAACGCCCTTAGCTTAGAGCCCTTTGGATTTACACTTACTCGATGTTTGCCATTCAGCCTTGTGTCCTTACCTGAACCAGTGGGATGCTGCTGAAGTTTCTGACTTCCGTGGCGGTATGCACTGGTCAACTTGAAGTTGCTAAGGTCAAGTGGGCGGTCGATGGGGTTGCTTTGGCTACGCGTCGGTCCCAGAGGCATGCAGTTGCACTAGCTGACGAGACCACAAACAAATCCAAGATGGCGGATTCAGACGGCAGTTGGGCCAAGCACTGAGACCTCCGGAAGTAGCCAGAAGATATCCATAAAATTAGCACAGATTGAAAAATACACCAAAAGAAGAATATTGGTGCAAAATTCCTACAGAAAATGCGTACAAAACAGTAATCCGGAGGCAAAAATAGACTTCAGAACACGTTACTTTAAAATTCCGCGGCGTCGATGGGTACAGCTCTAGCAAACTTAATCGCGTGCCATTGTGGTGCAAAGAAAAATGTTGAGGACCGAATCCTTCGGCTACAAACACAACTTGTCATTCGATGTGCTTCCAGCAATGAAGTTTCAGTCAATATGTGTACTGCGTTACATGGCTATTGAACAATGATTGCTCACATGATGAGATTTACTGTTTCCAGTTCCTCTGTAACACATAAATTATCATGGTCTTAGTGACATAACACCATGACCAGACGTGACTGGAACTCAAACAAGCGAACTTAAGATCATAGAGAATGATGAGATCCATTGACCTGGGTTTCAGTCGCATTCCTGCTTTCTCTACCAGGCGAGTACAAATAAGTAGGAGAGCAGCTGGTCGTTATACTTTCGGAGTAACGCTTCGCTTTTGACACAAAGACTTCGTCAGACCGAGTGAAGGAGTCAATGATTAGTATGGCACCTATATCAACTGAGAAGCTAATCGCAACGAATGGGATGTAGATAAAATCGCTTCATCTCTGTTTCACAGAACGCAAACCCCATGCACAGTGGAAGAAGATAGGAAGACTGCTCTTAAGGAAGCACTGAACCAAGATGATTAGTGAAACGCTAGTTGCAGCGAATTTCAAATTCGCTCTCGCGGAGTACGACGGAGTAGATTGGAGCGGTAGAAGTTCCTTCTAAAGAGGGAAGCTTGAATGCCATCCGGAGAGTCTTAAAGAAATGAAACAGTGGTGTGTTTTTCCAGAAAGGCCAAGCGTTCCGCTCGACTCTGGTGTACCTAAAGGACCCATTTCTTGCAGATAGGACAACTAATTGCGTATACAAAATCATTTGCAAAGACTGCACACACGTGTACCTTGAGCAAACCGAGAGAGAGGCACGTACAAGAATAGCAGAATACATGAGGCGCATAATACCGCAACCGAGGAAGGAACCTGAATACTGGGCTTTACTAAGAGATTTGGTAGTAGTGACGTCCACGAAAGATACAGATTGTGAGATCGACTTGGATACCGTTGAAATTGGTACTTGGGGGTTACGGTCAACGCCCAAAGGGCAAACTGCTAAGGCGGTTAAGCTTAGCAAGATGAACAGCACAGTGAACAGAATGGACGGGGCAAAGCTTTAGAAAGTGTGGTGAGTCGTCTTAACACTACCAGTCGGAGGAGCTTTGGCAGACCGATCCGGGGCAGAGAATAAACATCACATTATCCCCACACCCATCAATAACAAAACTTTTGTGTCAAAAACGAAACGTTGGCCATAAACTATACCAACCGGTTGTTTTCAAACCTTGCTGCAATCGTGAATTATCGGGCGGTTCCAAGCATTTTTCAAGATTTTAACTATGGAAGTAGTTGTAAGGTGCAGGGTTGCGGGTAGCAAGGAACATTTGTTTGCAAGCCAGTAAATATTCTGTTAGGCTGACTCGTGCTGACATTTAAGCGCCCGAAGCACTAGCACAAATTATTCCTCGAACGGGAACTGTTCGCATTGAAAATCGTGCGCACGTTGTTGAACTTGACGACACGCTTTCGTGGGGCTCAAGTGAACACCTACTTTGACTGGGGGCTCATACAAGGAGCAAGATGGAGACTAACCAGTTGAATGAGCACAGAGACAAGTTGCATGGCTCTGTCACACATGTTCTTCTGAAAACTAACTGATGACAAAGCTGATTCATCAAAATTTGTATTATGAGAGCATGGGGTACTTTGCAACGGGTCTGTGCCGACACGGAAAAGCGACTAGTTGAGTGGAATACTGGGTTATTCCATGTGTCCTTATAATAATAATTGTGTAGAAGCAACAGACCTTGTGCTTCCAAGGTACATCAAACCGAAAGATCAAGGTAACAGCACCTGGCCACTGTCAATTAGAACGAGCTATTGCCTAATTTTCATTCAATTCTGAGAACCACCGAACTTGAATACCCATGTGTCCTCTCCATCCTGTTCCAACTTATCTACTCATGTTCTCTGAGAAAGAGCCAACTTCATGTAAGCATCGGATTTCAGTCTGCCTTTACATTCTAAAAAACCCAAAGTGTTATATAGAAGTAAATGTTGGTAGCTCAGGTTGTTCAGTTGGTGGTCTGAGTGTTCGCTGAGGTAGCAGTTTGGCCGCAAACGTTTCGTCATCACTCGAGATGACATCGTCAGTGCGCGTTTATGTAGCGGAGCGGCGCGGTGCGAAGCGTTAGTGAGTGTGAGTGATCTGTCTTCTAGCCGTCAGTTTGTTTGGATCGTACGATGAGCACATGATCATCGAAATCTCTGATCCTTGCCTCGTATGGCACGTGCGCATGCCTCTTCGGTTGTCGTTGCTGTTTGACGCGTTTGTCCGGCGTTCTGTTCCGTTAGATTTAGTCGAAAAATTCGGTGATCTTTCATCCGTAGCGCTGCATATATAGCATTATTTCAACCCATCGGTTTATTGAATTGTCTGTAGAATACCATGCTCCCAAGAACTCTCTAGCTTTACGTTCTCTAATTCGAAGTGGTGGCGTTCTTGGTCTTCAAGCATGGAAATCAGTGAATGCGGGTCATGTCTCCGTATGGCCTTTTTGTGTTCCTTGATCTCTGTTGAAAGTTTCCTTCCAGTTCGCCTGATGTAGTGTTTGTCACATTCCTTGCAGTCTATTTTGTAGATGACATCATTCGGACTGCCTCGTGTTACTTTGTCTTTCGGCCTTGAAGGCAATCCTCTTAAGGTAGCATGTGGTTGGTGGACTACCGAGATTCAGTGTGGTCGTAGCAATCTCGATGTTAGGTCAGATACGTTCTTGGTGTAAGGAAGCGCTACCCGTCTAGCTAACTTTTCCCGCTGTTGTTGAGGCACTCTTTACTTTAGGCTTCTTCCGATGAAATTTCTTGGATCCCTGTTATTTTGCAATACTCGGTACAGATGGTTCGCTTCTTACTTCCTCAATTTTTTTGTGCTGCAGTGTGTTTTGGCCCGTTTTGAAAACACTCTACACGCAGCCTTTCTTGTGATTCAGTGCATGATTGCTGTAGCTGTGTAGAATTTGGTCTGCGTAAATCTTATTTCGATATACTTATGTTTGGCCCCTTTGGGGCTGCATGAATTCATTTAGATAGGAAATTCAAGGCTTTGACTTACTCAACAAAAGCACTTGTTTTTCTACTCAATAATACTTTGTTTAATCTCAATGACTAGAATGGAGCAAAACGGCTTGTTTTTGATTTGGTTTTCAATAACTATGGGATCTAGCGTCGTCGAATAACCGGCTGGTCGGTTGCACTACAGCGTTGACTGCCAAGCTGTTGCGGCTTCTATTTAGAGGGAGGTTAAACTGCTAACCGAAGCTATGGAATGGATGCATAGCAGGTGTTGATCCCGCAGAGATCGTTCACCATACGTACAACGGGCCCCATATCTGCCGCCAGCGTGGTCGGGTGTTAAATGATCTAATATGTTTCAAAAGGCAGACATACGGCAGACAGCAGACCACGCAGTTCACGCACAGTTCAAATGCTGACACTCCAGTGCAAGTTGTATGCGACGGGTGATGGCTTTAGCCACGCACTTATGGAATAAGCCCCAGGGTTGCATGCCACTGTTTCCAAGTGGACTCATGAGCAGCGCTTTCACACCAACCCGGATCACTAAGCGGAAAGTGGTGCAAAGTTAAATAGCTACTTTCACCAAGCGTTTGATCCGCCTCGGAGTGGCAGGGGAACTGCTTCCAGAAGGGTCCTCCAGCTGGATGTCAGCAGCCATCACAAACGGTCAGCAGATTATGTCGGATTTGCAATGAACAATGATTTATCACGGAATAAAAGCAAGTGCTTGACACGTCCCGTAGGATGGTTGGGGTGAATATGATGAAATCAAAATATGTCTGGGTCATCTATCGAACGTCTACCGAAGTAAATACTTTGACAAATAAAATTAGTGTAAAATTAAAAAAAATTATCGAGCGTAAAAGTTCAAAGAGACACTGGGGTGCAGTGATCGTTGAGGTAAGTCAGTTTGTTGCCATAGAGGCACCAAGTTTCAAATTGGATCCGATGCAACTCACCGAAGTAATAATAATAATATTAATAATAATAATAGGTATGGTGCCGGTCGAGGGAGTGACCACGTTTCGTACATATCATATTTTACTGATGTCATACTCCTGCATGCATGGCAAACAGATGTGTGATTTTCATTGCGTTTGCTGTTTCAAGGGTTTGTAGTAACTCACAGTTGGGTTTCAACGCAATGTGCACTAGTTGGAATAGTGAAACTGAGACTGAGACTGTATTTAAGAGCAAGTAGAAAAGTTTCTGTACAACTCTATCGAATTACGAAAAATCAAAAACATTTAGTTGTAAATCATCAGTGGTTGTGTCTAGTCCGTTAATTGTTTAGCTTTGTTCGGTTATGAATTTGTACTAGTGTCATTATTTCCGGGCATACAATGTCTCCTTTTGGCATTGTATGTGCATCGTTTCACAAAAGCACATGTTTCCGAAATGATCGTCGATACGGGTTTTAAAACACTTCACAGAATCGGCCTCTATTAATCCTTCTGGTAGTGTATTCCATAAGTTTACGATTCTTCGTTCGATACAAAGCTGATGTGATACTTTGTTCATGCAGGGGACCCTGAGTTTGTAACGGTGTCCTCGGGTGTTACAGGGTTCCCGCAGGTGAAATATTGGCCGCAGTATGGGGAAGTGATTCAAGTGTAGTACTCGATGGGTCACAATAAGGTCAAATCTTACTCGGCAGTAGGATAGTGTGTAGTGTCCCAGCCTTTCACAACGTTTTCATACGGAAGCTTTTGTAGACTCGGTATCATTCTAGTTGCGATATGCTGTATTTTCTCCAGCTTTTCAGTTTCCCATTGGGTTATAGGATGGTAAGCTGGGGCACCGTATTCAAGGATTGGTCTAATGAGCGAGGTGAATAGACGAGGGACGGTTTCTTGGGACCATGTGGAGAAACTGCGTCTGAATGCCCAGAGCATACGACGTCCCGCACGGTACAATTTCTCTGTATTTTCTAGTGATCTTAAATCATGTCGTGAGAGAACTCCTAAGTCTCTGACAGATGTGTTGGGATGGAGCAACTGGCCGTTCAAGGTGTATGATCGAGTGGCTGGACGTCTGGTGATACTGATGAACTCCGACTTGCTTGCGTTAAGACGGAGTTGCACTTCAGTGGACCACGTTGACAGTCGCTCTAAGTCATGGTGGAGGCGAGCGCAGTCGTCCTGGTTTTCAATGATCCTCCAGATTTTAAAATCATCCGCAAACAGAGCACATGGTGACTGGAGCTGCTGCGGAAGATCGTTGATATGAATAACAAATAATACTGGCCCAAGTACAGTTCCTTGAGGCACGCCACTGGTCGATGGGAGCCAGTCTGTGAGATAGTCATTGACCTGTACTCTAAACCTTCGTCCCACAATAAACTCGTGTAACCACTGAAGTAACGTGCCACCGATTCCGTATGTCCTCAGTTTACGAAGGAGTACCTCGTGGTTCACTCTGTCAAACGCCTTACTAAAGTCGATGTAGACCACGTCAACATCCTTCTGTTCATTGAGAGCTCGAACCCACTGGTGGTTTGCGTACATCAAGTTGGTGATGCAGGATCGCCCTTTCGTAAAGCCGTGTTGCGCTGGCGTCAATACGTCAATCGATTGGAAGAACAATAGCATATACTTTTTCACAACCTTCTCGAGAACCTTGGATAATATGGAAGTCATACAGATCTGTCTATACTTGTCAAATTTGGTAGCCAGTCGCAACGACGGTTTAATGGGCTACGGTGGATAACACCCACTATTATTTCTGCGCGTCTGAGGCAGATTGTGCACCACATTTGCTCGCACAAGTTCTCCTAGCTCCAAAAGGTGCGGATAAATTTGCCAGCTAGTGACGATTTGATGTACAACTTAACACTACCGTGAGCCTTTGATTTTTGGTCGCATGGGAAAGTAGAGTATCATGACAATGCAGCTTATTGAGGTAAGACGTCGGAGTTTAGCCATGTCTATGGAAGACCTAGAACGTCTGGCTGCTCCGAGACAACGAAGCCGCACAGTTCGTTACATTTGTTCATTAGGCTGTACAAGTTGAGGATTGCCACGGGGAGGTCCTGGGAGGTACCGCGAGGCATGCTTAAGCTTTAGCGACCGGTTGATACGAGCTCGTATGCCCTTCTGTATGACATGAAAAGTTACAATTTGCAAGTCAGTCTCAGCTTCTGTACGACGTTTGAGCTCAATGATTGCAGTCTTCAAACGATCCCTGTCTTCAGGTTCCAAAACTCTGCAAATGGAAAGCTATCTGCCTTTCAACGTTGACAGACGAGACAGTATCAGCTGAGGCATAATGTGATACACAAGGGCGATTCTCATAAGTCGACATGACTGGTTAGCTTTCTGGCCAAGTCACATTACTTGTTTAATCGTCACACCGCCTTCACCGACATCCAAAAGTTTATCGATGAGCCGCCAGAGGAACGCAACCTCGTGTTCATAATGTATCTGAGAGCTCTCATCTTTTGATTCTGGTACGTGGAAGACCAAGAGATTATGACGCCTCGACGAAATCGGTGATGAACCTGTGGGAGCAGGACTTGAGGCACTTATCGGTTTGGGTTGTTGCTTATCAGTAGGGTCGGCTTGAACGCCATTACTTGGCCCCTTACGTTTTTGAGTGGTCCATTGATCCTCGGTGTTCTGAGATTCCCAGACAGGCTCTGAGAAATTCACGGACCGATCAGTGAAGCGCAATTTCGAAGGTTCCGAGTCTGAGTCTTAATTGGTGGGAAATATTGAACCTAAGGCTCGGCCGGGCTCGAAGACGCTGGTGGTTGTGTAGCTCGCGGGCTAAGCGAAGGCGAGGTGACAGAGGTTCTTTCACGAGGGAGTTTGACCTCACGGTTTGTTTTTGCCTGTAAGAGAGGTGTTCCTGTAGTCGTTGGCAGTCGCTGTGTAATCTGATGTATTGCACCGCAACATTTATCACATATAACTTAGACGAACCGATATCGGATGTCGAGAGATTTTCGAAACACGTCAACGGATAAGCCAATACAGGCAATATGGAACTAAACATCGCAGCCGACGCACCGAATTGCATGTGTCTTATGCCCAACAACTATCGAACGCGAACCACAAGTAGCTTGAAACGGCATCGCAAGGTAGAGCAACTCCAAGATGGGGGACACAGACGGCATTTGGGCCAAACAATGAGATTTCCAGAAGTAACCAAAGAGTATCCGCCAAATTTGTACCGGTTGGAATATGCAGCAAAAAATACTAGAGCACAATTCACACAGAAAAACACTTATAACACAGTAATCCAATGCAAAAGTATCCAGCACACTGTGCTTCAAAAATTCGTGGCGTCCGCGGGTACAGCCATATGAATGACTAGATTGCTTCACCCATCTGCCAAGTCTCGCAGCTGTCCTTGAAAACCGGTCTGTTCATTGACTGGTAAACTGGGATCGTAATGCCCAAGTACAAAGAGGGAAACCGCCAAGACCCTGTAAAGTATCGCCCTATTTGCTTATTTTCCACCCTTTGTAAAGCCATGGAAAAGATCAAACACGTTATACCGAAGTATTGAGATGAAGATAACATCAGTTCCCCCACCCAGTATAGTTTTCGGAAGGAACCTCCCCACTCCACCAGTTTACTACTGGTGAGTGAAAAGTGAGCGAGGTCAATTGATGCCGTGCAACGCGTAAATGTGGTTTTTATAGCTTTCAGCAAAGTGTTTGATATGGTACCACACCTGCGATTACTCTGGAAGCTTGTGAAAACTAGTATCAGTGGCAGCCTGCACACGTGGATTGCCGATTTCTCGGAAATTCTGGCTACGCAAATGAAAGTAAACGAAACGCTTCTCAATCCAGTACTGAGGACCAGCCGTGTTCCACAGGGATCTATCCTTGGACGCAAATTATTCAAACTTTATACCAATGATTTCCCGAAGCACTCCAAACCAAATGCTTGATCTATGTCGACGACCGCAAACTATTGTCTGAAGTGCCTGGCCTTGATGCGGCTGTTGGACTACAGGTGACGCTTGGTCTGTTGTATAACTTATCCATCAAGTGGGGCCTACCACTATACTACGAAAATTGCTGCGCCCTAGAGATTGAGACAGCTGAGCCACTTGGCACTTAACACATTGGTGGACTCCGCCTCAAACATGCCGCTCAGTAGAAAGATCTAGGCGTAATAGTAGCACTTGACCTGTAAACCACGCAAGCTACTCTGAAAAGAGTCGCCGCATACAAACAGGATGCGTTGTGCCGTAAAAAGATCATTCTGTCGAGTGACACCAAGGATCTTCACGCTCCTGTCCACTTCTTGTGTGAGAACAACTCTAAAGTATAGTCTACCAACTGCATCCCCACTAGCCAAGCATGAATTTGCCTTAATTGAAAAGGTCCAGAGGCGTGGGTCTCAGTTCGTTTCCGGGTTTCGTGGTCTTCCATACTCCCTCCGGCTTCAGGAGGTGAATCAGTTCTCCATGGAATGCCGTCGTTGTCGTAGAGACCTCATCTTCACGAAGTGCATATTAAGAGGGAACTAGGGAACGAGCTACAGCAGCTCTTTCAGCATAACATAAGTGGCTGGACACGAAACCACAACTGGAGGATATTCAAACAAAACGGACTCAAAGTCCATCCCGCTCTCGCTCTCTTCAATCGGGTAGTGAATTACTGGAACCGTCTACCGGCGAATGTTATTGATATGCCGACTGGTGAAACTTTCAGTCGGCTTTTAGCCACCCACCTAGGTAATACATCTAGACAGCTCTATCTTACTTCGACTCCTCCGGTTTCCTGAGGACTACAGGGCCGCGACGACAAACGTGATCTTAGTGCCGAATTTGAGATGCTGGGGCTAACATGGGAACTAGCTTCTGCCTTCTAAAGCTCAGTGACCTTGAAGCTTGTTACCATTTAAACGCAACACCATTCTTCCACCGATTGTGGGTTGATATCTGATGAGCATACCCGCAATGTTTGAATTCAGATCATTCGGTTGAAATGTTGTCCCTTCTTGCTATCTTGAAATTACAGTAACTATGCAACAGTGTGAGAACACAAAAAACGCTGTAAGCTGTAGCAAAATAGATACGTTAATGTTGTGGTGAAAACTTTGATACTTGATTCATACTGTTGGTAAGGATTGTGTATTCATGCATGGACTGCGACTGGATCCCTTGAAACAGTAGTGCCGAAACATAACTGCGAACGAGGAAGACCTTTTTGATGCAAACAAGCTACCCTAACAAATATCGTAACGTTGTGTGACATTCTGGGTTCAAGTACATTCACTTGTCTACATCTATTACGTTTTGGTAAAATATTATATGGTGGAATGGACAAGAGTGATAAATCATGTAGAACTACTTACACCTGATAAGCGCGTGGTGAATTTGACGAACAAAAGCAACCAAAATTATCAGTGGAGACATCACGTGAAGCTGATGTCACTTAACCTGCAACATTACCACTTCTCATCGAAATGATAATGCATTGCTCGTTTGGATCTGTAATTATCGCTGCGCGTTCACGCAAAATCATTAATAAGAGATGGAGCACACTTGCAAGTGAGGTTCAATGCTTCTGCCACTGTTTGGAGGATGACTTTCTCCTGAATTCAGTTATCATACGGGTCGAACACCGCCTGGACATTCTCGACATCGTGTTGCATTTAGTGCAGGTGATCAGGCGCGCTCCACACTATTCGAACTGATCAGGGAACAATGCCAACTAAGTTGACATTAGCTGGGAGCTACATGCGTAATCGCACAGGGAGAAACTAATGGGGCTTGAAAGCCTTTTACCCTTATCCGTTTCGGTAGCATGCTGTCGCGTCAAGATGATAGCGAACTCTGCGTTGTTGGCGGCGAGCAACCCTACCGTGGCACGAACAAATTTTGATATGCGGTCATACAACTTGATTCCCGCATGTGGTTCAAGATTATAATGAACGGGCTGTCGACCCGTAACTATTCCATCACCCCCACTCTACTCCCACTTTCGCCATCGGCAAGGAGACTTCCATCTGGAACATCATACTTTTCGGTTTGTCCAGACATGAAGATCAGTGTTCTATACGTCAAAAGCCTGTCTTGTCGCAAAGATGCTGGCAGCATTTTAAGGTACACACTGTTCCCCTGGCTTGCGGATCGGTATTGTCAGCGTCCGTCACAAAAGATTAACCTATCGATCTATCAGTGTTGTTGAAGAAATCTACATTTTGTCATCAACACTGTTAGCAGGTTACCGATCGTTCAGTGAGATGCTGGTCCAATTACACGCAAAACAAACAATTGTTTCAAGTCCATGCCTCGGCAGCAATGGTACATCGTCTTCTGACCCTGATTGATGAACATTTTTAAATTTACGAAACAGCTGAGGCCTGTTGTTGGTTCCAGTCACGTGACAGACAGCTTATGCATGCTAGCCTGATGGATTGCGATGATGCGTTCTTGGCGGTTACTTGACTGCCGTCCTCATTGGGGGGTGGTTTAATTTGGTCATTCATCGACCTTGATCTAGCGACTTCATACCCACCTTTATTGTAGGGTTAGCTTAATAGAACACTATGAATTACCAAGCACACGACTCTATACAGGAATGAAAAACCCGTGATGAATATTAAAGTATGGCGTCTTATGAAGACAAATATCTGTAATTTGTACTGTATAAATACAAGATGCTGCATCAACACCAACAACACACTCCCGGTTAGTTTCATCCGAATGTTTCCATAAACGGAACAAATTCGGGTGATTCCTTGTGCTTACCTGTAACTCCTTATGACACCGCCTTTGATTTTGCTTGAAGGCGAGAATTAAGTAGGTCACCGTAACTGTAACCAGACAAATCAATTTATCAGTTTCATTTCCAGGAATCATACCATTTCGTTTACATTCGGCATGTGACGCAACCTATCTGGATGGTGACGGTCTGCGGGGAATTCCCCAGCATATTGACGACCACGTATCGTGCGACTATTTACGTGTCGAACCACAGGAGGGCTATTTATCATGCGCTGATATGCGCCACAAAGTAGGCTATTCACATACAATGCGACGAGTTGCACAACATTGGTGCGGATCTCGGCGAGCTTTTGGGTAATAATTTCCTAAATTAGGTACGCGGCAGAAGTTGTTGAGTTCACTCCGGACGTGGTATTCTGGAGACCGTAATGGAATGCCGAAAAAGAAATTAGCTACAGTATGTCACGAGAACCACAGCCTAGAGCCATTGCATCCTTGGATATCTAGAGAGAAGTGGATGCCTTGGGACAGGGGGACACGAAACACAACCAGTGGTGAACTGTTGTTCCATTGAGGTTGACTTGTTCTGGGAGCAGGGAACACAAAAGTAGCTGATGTTCACACGCAAATCAGCAGCGTGAATTCCAGTCAGTAATTTTACATTTGGGACCAGATTAAGTTCTCTATTGGTGATATTTTCGCTGGCCTATCGGCTGCCTGAAAACACAGCTAAATAATTCGAAAGTGTGATTCGCAAGCAGCGTTAGAGAGACAACTACCAGAGCGGAAACCAGCTGAGAGTATTTAGGTAAAAACCAGTCTATCACCAACTGACAAATAAGTGAAACGACACCAGTATTCTGGAACTGTCAGTCCATGACGACATTTATCCTATGGATACGTAGTCTTCCAGAACGGACCCATCAGTATTCCTAACAAATGGATTCTTGACTGTTTTTCTACCTTTCATCTTATTCCTAACTACCAATTATTAATCATAAACGCTTGTACATTAGCCGCAGACTTGATTCGCCTTAGTGCCTTGCAATATGACCATGATGTCGAAGCTTGCAGCATATTTCTTACGAATCCTGTCAAATGGGCTCTGATAAACCTGAAGTAATCGCTATTAGGCGCAAAACCTTGCGGATATTTACTTTATTACACATTTCAGATATTGTTAGCTAATTTAGAATTTTTCCTTCGGCATTATTTATCTTTTCTTGTCACATCTGCGTTATCCCCTGATCTTATGACATTCGCCAAAAATCGATATTTCGCCTAAATCCTACCTAGCGCCAGAGTCAGTTGCGATACATTCATTCATTGAGGTTTATTAGGATTTGAGAGCAGGAGTGAGAACTCATATCAGCTCCATCAGTTCCGAATCATTACAAAGTGGGTGCACGCTATCAAGAGCGGTCAATGCTTCGGAGGTCGCCACCTTAAAGTACGAGCAGCAGAATCCAGCCATGTACATTAGATGAGCCTCTATCAATCGCTTGAATGTTTCCTCAGTTTGCGAATCAATAATGTGTCCCGGCAAACTGTTTACGACGTTTTCTACCATGGAAGATAGAGCAGCTTGCAGACGGCTCAAACTGTTCTCAGCTTCAATACTTTCTCCCTGTGACCACTTGTTGAGCTGCCCACAACGAGACAGAAGAACTGCTGCAACTCACTCTCAAGCTCTCCCCTTATGATGCGTCTGGTGTAGAGGAGATCGCCAAGACGGCGGCGGTATTCCATGGAGAACAGGTTCAAGGTCTTAAGTCTGAGGGTGTTGGTGAGTTCCCGAATCTCCGGTATAAATTTCGAACCGTGTCTATGCACGTTCTCTATCATACCATGTTCAGAGTTCGTTAGGCGGTAGAGGGCCGGGAGACCAAATTTTAGAATCGGGTTAACATGCGAAGCAAATAAGATTCTAAAAATCTCCGGCGTTATTATGCAGAATGATATTCGCAAAGCCTAAAGCATTTCGTTTACTGCCGCGACCATCATGTTCTTGTCAAGGGACTTCTTGTGATCGTGTGAAACGATGACTCAGGTTCTTCTCAAATGTGACAGTCTTGAGGAGATATCCTATGATATGATAGGCACCGAATGGATCCGGACAACCAATCGAATGAACGGCACATTTCTCACGGTTAACAGGGAGTCGTCACTCGATGGAGCAGTTACGCAGCTGGTTAAGCGAAGCATGGAGGCTGTCGTTATCCTCAGGGCAAGATATTCCAGACCTCAGTTTGAGGTCATCAGCGTAGACTAGACAGGCGATTTGAAGTGTCGCTGGAAGGTAGTTACTGTACAGTTCCATAAGCTCTCGTTCAAGGACGGAGCCTTGGAGAAATCCACTGGTAAAAGACACAGGGATGGAGTGTGTTTAGTTCACCTTCACGTGAATGGTTCTTGCTTCCAGGAAGTCTGAAATCCAGGACAAGAGGTTTCCGGTGACACCAACTCCCTGAAGTTTGAACAGAAGTCGTTTGTTTTGTACTTTGTAAAATGCCTTGCTGAAATCAATGAAGACGACATCAAGGTGTCCTTTCCCGTCTGTTGGTTTAATCCATGGATCTCTGGCAGCAGGCAAGTTAGTGATGCAGGACCGTGCCCTGCGGAATTCATGCTGTGAGTGGGAGACAACGCATAAGCCTTCCGACTGAGCGTTGAGAGTGTGCTTGATTATTCTTTCCATGATTTTGCAGACAATAGATGGCAGATATATCGGCCGGTACTTCTCAGGGTCCTACCGGTCACCTCCTTTGTATTTAGGTATTATTATTCCTACATTCCAAGCGCTAAGTAAGTGGCCTTTCGTAAAGGAGAGCCGGAATACTTGGCACACTGGATCAGCGATGTACTTGACCGACATCTTGTGGAATAAATAAATAAATAAGTTATATATTTCGTTTTTGGCGAGACGCGTCTGTGACGGAATGTTCAGGTACATAAAGTATTTTCTCTTTCAGGGACCATGAATGCTCGAAAAACGCACAACAGTAACGTAAATCATTTTTCTATTTGTTACCTTCTCTTGTACATGATGTCTGTATCGGGTTTGGTAGGTCTCTTGAAAATATTAAGAGGGAAATGTATAATGTAGGCGTTACTTTTGTTTAGCACATTTGATGGCTGATTTGTTCATGGCTATGTAGTAGTATCGAACGCTGGTAGTGTCACTCTCATGGAACCGGAACAAGAGGAGCACCTATGATAGCTAAACGTAATAGAAGTAGTAGGAACATCGACAATGAAGACGGGGAATGTGGAGGTGTGTTTGAATGACTTCCTTGCTTAAAACCCACTTCTTGGTGACAAGTTATTCGTTGGCATAAGTGAGAAGGAGGAAGCAAGATGAACACGGTGGGTAAAGGGCCCTTACCATTGTAATAGTCGCTCTGGGTTGCAGACTGGTTACTGGATCATTTAAATCCTGAACCTTGTTCAGATGCTTGGCTGTTCGTTATGTGACATCCCAGTAGATGGAGAACATTGTGTACGGTGAAGGATTTGGATTTGCTGGTCCTTTTTTGAAATTCTTGCTCTGAATTGCATCACGGATATCGTTTGGCAATTTGTTCCCGATTCGTGCATATCTATTAAGGAAGAAGTTAGCGGAGCTGGTGATCTTCGACCTGCATTTCCCTACCGAATGTTCCTTATTTCGTGTGTTGCATGAAGAGTGGGTGTAGTCCGTCAGGGTCTGGTGCGGAGTTTGGGTTCAATTCACGGATTAGTCGCATGACCATCTAGACGCTAACTTCAACTTGCTTCAGAGTTGGGGAGCACATGGACACATGCTGGTTTGACAGCGGTGGATCTACTGATTGCTGACTACTGCGAGACCAGTAGATGGGCTTACTAGTCATTGTGATGTAGTACAGTGCTTTCTCCAGAGGCAGATAGAGACGGGATATCAACGCCCGCTTTGGTGTTTTGCCTTATGCATGAGAAGAGTTTCTTGTTCCCGTCTCGGTGTTACTGTCAAGTGGACAAAAAACCTAATCTCGACAATTTGTACAATTTGTACGTTATCTACGTGCAATCTTAACAGACTTCGGCTTATCGTGTACCACTCAATTCCTTCTTGTGTGCGCTTTGCGTCACCAGAAGAATATTGGAAGGACATCTATCAGTAGTTGTGACATATGTTAGTCAGTCATCCAGTGAGCCGCTTTCTAGCGAGATTTTCCCCACGCTTTTCATCATATATCGCCCAAATTCCACTCAAACGACACGGAATTATCAGCTCTATCCAGTGGATCGCCAAGCGTAGGAATTATACCATCGCTTTATCATCTAAATCGTCGTACCGGTTTTGGAGATTTATCAGCTAGCTGTGCTCATCGGCTGACCAGTTTTATCGGTTGACGGCGATCGATCTAACCCGCAGTCGTGTCAATTGCGCCCAGTCGCGAATAACCCTCCTGCCATTAAAAAGGGTAAAAACTCATACCGGCCGTCACCTGACAGTGCGGCGTTTGGACTGGCGTGTGAACCGAAACCAACATGCGTCCGTTTCAAGTCCAGGCAGGTTGGTTGTACCGGGTTCGCTTCCACTCCACAGGGCAGTGAGTGATCAAGAAACGAGGTGTCCACATCCACCCGTCTGACTAGGGTACGCAACCGGCCAGACGGAACAGTACGCAACGTCAACTAGCCTACTGTGTAAGGTAGCAACATTATGCCAAGTAGCAAAAAGCAAGTAGATGCGAATCCAAAAGGGCTGCAGTCGAAGGGTAAACGTTGGTCAGCTGAATGTAACTGTTTCAGATGGTAGCATCAAAAATGTGCAACTTTGCATAACAACACGGGGGAGCTGAAAACAGCTCCAAAGACGATATCTTGTTTTGCACTGCGTGTTCGACTATCCGACTAGTCCGATGTATACTACTAGTCCAAAAGTGTAAGCGGTTAACATAGGTTGAACAACGAACGAACGCTAAGATCATATCACTGGAAGCCAGTTGCAGCATGATAACACAGTGACTTCAAAGGGAAGTTCCTGACGATACTGCAATGTCACCTAAGCAAACTACTACCTTCTCAATCTTGACGCCTGGGAACCAACTGAATTGAATTTACCGTTCCTAAATGATGGAGTAACTTCTAAAAATTAGGAATTGCTGACTATCAATGGCCCTGTAGCTGTGTCGCAAGCTGAACTCAACGCCAAAGGACCTCCATGGGCAGTCAGTCCAATAATGTAGAAATCCCACAGCCACTCACCGGTTCCAACAAAAGATTTAAGCCTGTGCTGTACACGGTAGAAACCAAGAAGATTTACCAACATACATCGCACAAACACTATATAAGGCGACATCCTGAGCCGACAAAAACCCAAAAACAAATGTCTTGGATACCTTTCGCTATGATTTACTTCCATACCACAAAAACGCACATTAATGATAGAACAAACTGTCACGAAGTCAAGGCCACATCCCATCCCGTCTCATATGTGTGCAGCCTTTCCCAACACCCCTCAGTATGACGCGTTTTCAATACAGGAAGGAATGGAGTGGCGGCCATTTCCACTGCTTACATACCCGGCAGAAGCTAACTACCTGTTCCTACTGTTTCTGCGATTTTTCCAGATGACTCAGCTAGCCAACTGCCACGCCAATCGCAAATTAGACTTGTTCCCCCAAACATCTCCATGTCCACAGCAATATCGGCAATCACAAATGACATATTACCCATATCACCATGCCTGTTAAATACAGACTCGACCCAGTACTCCCACTCACATCTTCTGCGTCTACAATACTTGAATACAACGCGTACAACAACGAACCGCAACACGTTGACCCCACACCCAGTATTCCTTTTTCTGTACTTCTGCTTAATGCCAGATCTACTAACAACAAATTGGACTTCCTAAGCATGCTTGCGCATATCAACGACCCACAAGCAATCCTCATTACTGAAACCTGGTGCTCTCCCGATACATTAGATTCTACCTTAACGATTCCTAATTATCATCTCTTCCGAGATCGTGGAACAGCTAAAGGTGGTGGATGCATGATATACCTACACCGCACATTTGCAGCTAACAAATGTTCCTGAATCTCTTTGGTTGTCCGTCTCACGAACCGGTTCACACATTTTACTCGGATGTATTTACAACCCGCCAACTGCATCAACCGCGAGTGTTACCATCATCACTACAGCTTTCGAGTTTGTCTCTGAGATGCCACACAGACCGAAGATAATTGCTGATTTTAACTTGCCAAAGATTAACTGGTCCTCTCAACCATCCTCGTCTACACATACAGCTTTTCTTTTCTCTCTCAGAATTGGTGGGCGGATACAGTGGGTTACTGAGTCAACAAAGGCGACCAGTATACTCGACCTGATATCCACTTTGGGGGTCACAAATGCACAATCAGTGGTATTAGACAAACTCTTTGGTAGTGACCACAAGATGGTACGATTCATTTTCTACGTTAAATTGGTCACCAAACACGCCTTTATTCAGCAATATGCAACATATAGTTTGAACTGGAAGCAATTCCAACAATTTATCGGATCAGCCGATTGGGACGCATTTTTTCTCTTTAACGATGTGTGCATTGCCGTGGACTATTTCTACCATCGGGTGCTTCAGGCTATTGCTGTCCTTACTCCCCAAGACAAGGGGATCACACGTGTCCAAAAAAACGCAATCGTGCGTTCAGACAGTTAGAAATACAGAAGACTAATTGCTGGGTACGGAAAGACCGGAAATTTCACCTTGCTTTTGCAGTTGCACGCCATCCTTGACAGGGTCAAGCACATACAGTTGACGAACAGGATACACGAAGAACAAATGGCTCTACGAACGACATGCAAAACGAAGGAAGTTGTTAAAATGCTGCGTCGCAGAACTAATAACCACTCCCCCTTGATCGATGGACTGGTTAATGCAGACGGACAGTCCCTTCATGATCCAGCCGACATCTGCGAAGCGTTTAGCTCATCTTTCGCTACCTCCATGAGCCTGGAGACGACCCCGTTAAATGCAAGTATTGGGGTGCAAACAACCAAGGCCCTGTGTAACATTGAATTTTCTAGCATGGCTATCCAACCTTCAATGAATTCTACTAAACCGTCTTCCATCTAGCATCCGATGCTATTCCTCCTGCTGTCATAAAACTGGGAGCGCTTGGCGTGTCGTTACTATTGCTGAACACGTTTACCCTTTCTTTGGAATCAAGTTACTTTCCAGACCAGTAAATGATAAATGTTATATTCCTCGGTGTTTCGAGGTGCAGTCCAACTATGTGGTCTGATCAATGTGTACAACAAGATCGCAAAAATATAATCAATTTGTTCACGCTTTTTACAATGGATCCAAAAACAGGTACTAAACTAATTGGCAGGATTAAGGCATTAAAGAAAATAAAAAGCAGGAACAATAACGTAAGCAAATTTAAACAGATGTCCAGTTAAAGTAATACGGCCACTCGTGGAACCATCCCCAGGGGACCTGCTTCCATGCAAGGTATTCCCTCGAAAGGTTTCGCTCGCACTTCCATGCAATAACTGGCCGTGTGCCGGTGTGGCATAGTAGCATTTGAGCCATCACCTGTATATCATATGTTTTGTTCATTTTAGAGCTGTTTTTGAACATGTATTATGGGCCATGAAGGCTCAGCCCAGTCCGTCATGCGGATCATTCTATTATGGCACTTTTTTATACGCCAGACAGTTGGTGGCAATTTGCCTTGCATAGGTAACGTCTTTTATAATCTGGAAGCTGTAATCCGTCACCACAGGAGATCAGCCCAGTCGCTCATCATCCGTCGTCACAAGGGTGGCTCCAAACAAGAAATTAATAGTTACCGGCCAATCCATCACAACACCCGTAGTAGCCAGAATATTAGAGCAACTGGTTAAGAATGGTGTGACGAAATTCCTCAATTCCCTGGGGATAATAGACAGGTTACAGCATGGTTTCCTGGACAAACGATCGTTGCATAGCCTGGTAATTACATTACCTAAACCATGTTTCGGATTCTATTGACTCAGGATACGCGATCGTACTTCTGTTCCTGGACAAGGAAAAGACATTCAATCGAGTGTCCCATAAACCGCTGCTGAAATGATTGCTTCCTTTGGAATTCAGGGTCCACTTCTAGGCTGGTTATTGTCATACCTGAGCGGCCGTCCTCAGCTAGTTACCATAGCCGACCACCCCACTTCACCAGGTCCGATCACTAGTGGTGTTATTCAAAAGAGTGCATTAATCTGTTACCGTTCTTGTTGCTCTTAGCTCCCGACATTTTGTTACCTAAACTCCCCTACTGTGGATTACGCCAAGAATGCATTTCAACAGGATTTATGTATCAAATGGACCTAAGTGAGCGACCATATTTTATTTTTCTCACTACTTACCTCAACGAACACTGCACCCCAGTGTCTTTCTGAACGTTTACGCTCGATAATTTATTTTAATTTTACACTGATGTTACTTATCAAACCATTCATATCGGCAGACGTTCGATAGATGACCCAGACATATTTTGATTTCATCATATTCACCTCAACCATCCTACGGGACGTGTCAAGCACTTGCTCTTATCCCGTGATAAATCATTGATCATTGTTCATTGCTGTACGTCAATGAACTCATTGAGGTTACCAGGCATGGCATGCGTTTTCTATTTGCGAATGACATGAAGATAATCTACAAATTCTGACAAGCTGAACTAAAGATACACTACTGCTCATACAAGAAGGCCTTCAGTCACTTGAGAAATGATGTGACACTTGGATGATGAACATCTCGGAGAAAAAATCTACCATCGTGTATCGCGGCTGTTCGATACCCGGGGGATCAATTACAGTCAACGGGGAACATCTCTGTGTACAGCTGTTTGTCCACGACTTCGGAATCAGGTATTCTTGCACCTTCAAGCTTTCTGAATCAGTGGAATACTAGCTGGCTAAGGCCAGAAAAACAATAGCTAATATAGTACATAAGATTCACATAACCCCAACCAGAGTAGAACTCTGCAAAATCTGCACCCGCCCTATTTTGGAATATTGCAGCATCATTTGTGGCAGCATGAGGAAATCTGACAGAGTATCTCTGGAAAGCATACAAAGGTCCTTTACCAAATCTGTGCTAGGTAAAACATCCACTAAGAATTATCGGGAGCGCTGCGAACCATTCCAGCTCGATCCGCTTTGGTTACTAAACTTGAGACAACTTGATGCTTCTGTACAACATGATTCGTCAAAACGCCCACTGCTATTTACCCTCCCAAGAACTACAACGTAGTTAGACAAGGGAGCAACGCAATAAGGATTTTATACTGAGTGTACCCGTGTTCAGGGTAAATCTGCGGTCTAAATTTTTCCCAATTAAATATGCTGTCCTGTCGAATAAGCTCCCAATCACAAGCAGATCGTGTGAGAGCGCAACGGCCTTTCGCGTTAAGCTCACCCATTACCTAGATTTGAACACGATTATGACGTTGTTCTCTTGGGAGAGAGCACTTGATGATTTGTACCAAGGAGGGCCAAACAACATCTAATGAGTAAGAACTAAAATTTTCATACTGTATGACACACCCCTAGGGCTGTTCCCATTCGCTATTCCAACCAGTGCACACGGCGCCGAAACACACTTGTGAGTTAATACAAACCCTCGAACCAGCAAAAGCAATGAAACTCACATGACTGTGTACCATTCATGCAGGAACATGACATTTTCTATAAAATATGATCTGTGCCAAATATGGCCGCAGTTTCACACTAAATGAGAAAAATACCTATTATTATTTTATCACTCAGCCGTACCAAATTTGAAGATAACTTTTCTGATGAATTCACAGCGTCCGTAATCGAGCACATCGACGGTTCTCAATGCAGCTTTACCTGAGTTTTTACCAGAGTTGGTACCACATTTCTCACCACTCTCGGATTATGGAACATAGTAAATGTACCCAGCATATTAGACGCGATCCTGGACCTGGTTTTAGTTACTGATGTAAAATACCTTACTGTATTCAATCTGGCCCGAGTAACAGTTACCAACCGTCAGCAATCAAGGCTACTCTTATCAAACAACAAACCAAGCCAACAATATATTACCGGCTGCAGTGATCATAGGTTCACTTGGAGGTAGTTTTGTCCACAAAATGTTGATCGTCTAGTGAAATAGTAACACCCACAGTATTTATTTTATTCTTTGACTCTGACGTATTCAAAGGTAATGACAATTTGACATGTCATCTAAATTCCGGTTTTGACATCTGCTTTTCTTTGGAAATGCTTTGCGTCCTCACGAACTGCTTCTCTTCCCTACGTAGGATGCCGCCGCTCCGAATTAGGGAGCAGGCATATACAGTCATAGAAGTCACATCAGGAAGGTATCAAGAAGGTACTACGCCGTCTTGACCAAGTGTTTATCCAGCCTGTTCTTGGAAACAATAGTCACCGCGAACTCTGGAGGATGCTGAAGCAGCTTAGCGAAGTTACTCAAGTTAGCTGGATTAATCAAATTGCGCCCTATTTCGACGCGCATGTAAAAAACCAAACTAGAAGTTCTGTAACTGCAATGGCAATATAGCCCCAGAGCCTTTCTTTGCCCAAGTTTTGAGGACCGTAGACTCCTTACCTCCTGTATACAGTATAACCGTGAATAATTTACAGAAGAAATTATGTACTCAAAGAAAGTACTTGGATTTTGGCAACGCCCCTTGCTTCTTCATACACAATGTGTATGTAACAACGTAACAACATTGATTGCTGCAGAAATGTCAGTATCATGCCAATGAAGGAAAAGGTCCAACAAATATCGACCTACCGCTTGCACTTCTGTTGCCCTGAAGGTGCTGAAGCAAAGCCCTCTTGAAATGATGTCGTCCCAAGCTCGCTCGAATGACCCCATTCACTTCACTTCATCACAGTCTAAGTTCTACCCTAGGTTCAATGGACTGCTTCTACCTTCTTTGATACACCATTTGAAAACAAAAAATAAGTCGACTAACATGGGTTCTCATGATTATAGTCAAATATTCAGCCGTGCAATTCGCGAATTGCTGCTAAAAGATCTACTCATTAGAGGAGTATGTCCTTCCATGGTGCATTGGCTGTGACTAATTTGTTGAACGCACCCAAATTAGCGGCAGATAGTCCCCCACACTAATCCCCAACTCCGGTGCTCTTCAAGAAGCAGTTCTGTCGCTTTTTCTTTTATACTTATGTCAGCTCAATAGCACTCTCGGCAGAATCAGCTCTACTAACGCATGCTGACAGCATCTTACTGGGTATCATTTAACGAACCACTGGTTGCTCACTTAGGCGCATGATCTTCTGAACGATCTCAGGGTTTGGCCTAAAGCTCGTAAGCTGTCTCTAAATGTAGGAAATGTCGCAATGATCCTTTTTCCTTTCATCGGGGAGGCAGATACGGGCAGACCTTTACACAGTGCTCTAAGCTTCATATGGACATTGATGAATTACACTTTGCTACATCAATGAGGCACCTAAGTGTAGTACTGAACTACGATTTGTCTTGGATGATTCATGTAAATGACACATTCACAAAAGTCAGAAAGTTGTCGTTGTACGCCTTTCGGGTAAGAGCCTCACCATACCTCTTGACTTGATCCCTTGCTTCGTCATTGTCTGTGTTCTTCCCTCTGGGAATACACTCTTGTGATTTCCCCCGGTCTTCTGAGTAAGCAGCTTAAGTTACTTGTCAGATCATTAAGGCATTCCTCCGGATGTAGCAGCGTTCCGACGGTTATTTTTCGTCAATACTTGTACGCAACTGTCATCGAAGACACTGGCCGATACAAGCCATCTCTTCATAAGGTTCTAGCTGAATGTCAAGCAATATCCTCTATTAGGTAGAAGTACAAGTTGATATTTGATCGCAGAGGTGACTGCAGCCTGTCGGTCATCTCTTATCTTCCACGTTTCCACCAAGACCCTAACTACGTCGTTCTAGACCTAAGCGGCCACTTTGCAGTGTGATGGTGTTCTTACTGATTATTTACTAACCTGAATTTTGTTATTCTTTCGTAGTTAATTTATCTTTTAGTACATTGCTGAGACCGCGTGCGTTGTAGCTGAATATTCACCCATCAATGGGGTATAAAGCAATTTCTTGACTTGACTAATGAACCCGGTAATGAGAACTTCATCTGAGACCAAGTTTGTTGCTTGAAAATACCCCGCACGCATACCCACCTAGCCAATCGTAACTGGCTTGGCCGACCAATCATCAGAGTAACAGGGGACCAAGATTGTAATCGTCAACCTCAGAGCAGGTCATAAGTCGCGATGTATAAGAGACAAAGCAATGGAAGAGCGAACAATGATATAATAAGGAGAAAAAAGCCAAGGCTTGGCAAGTCCCGTGGGATGGTTTGTGGCAATAACGTTAGCCCAATGAAGTTACACAAAAGTGAAAAACACATCTGTGGACTCACCGTATTATCCACGTTAACACATAGGTATATCCGTCTAACCCGATTTCGAGGGGTTGGTGAGCACAATGTTTGTCTGCGTCTTGTCGTCACTCAGTGATTAGAAATCAGATCAAGTAACGTAAATGATGTAAAGCATCGTGGAGTCATTTTTTTTGAAAATGGGTAGCGTGGGCGCGGAAATGACAAAAGTCGAAAGAGCGTTCCACGGTTGACAAACTCGAAAGGAAAAATAATTCCGGCGGCACTCAAGCCGACTGTATTAGGTGGCAAGTTTCAATTTATGACCCCTCAATTATGTAGTGCAGCTAAGCTTCTGGAGGTGGCAGCAAGCGTGACCGGGGTTTTTCAAAATCTAGGACGCCAGGAAGAGATCACATTCAGACGGCGATATCTGCTGCTGTACATTCCTAACCCGCTCAGTCGCCTACGGTATTGCACGTGGGACCAACCCTTCAAATTTTTGTTGCCCGTCGCTGTGAAGTCTCCTGTGCAACCAGGTCGCGTTTCAACCATGGTTGCCAAGCCTGGATCGCATACTCTACATGGGGCCTCACATCCGCATTGAACATTTGTAGGAAGGTGGAGGATCGAACAGCCCCAACGCCCTCCCTAACAGACCAATATGTTGGTTCGCAGTTTTGGACGCCTTAAAGCACGACGCCGAACAGCCGAGGTCGTCTTGGGTCACCACCCCAAGGTCTTGTTCTTGTGAGGCGGTGTTCAGCATATCGTCTCCAACCTTATGTATGTACGTGAGCTTGTGGTGGGAAAGCACGATTTTGCACTTGTTCGTGTTAAACGGAAGTAGATTTAACTTTGAGCATTCAAAAGCGTCGTCTAAGTCTCGTTGCAACATATGATCTTTCTGCCAGTCGATTGCTCCATGTTTTGATGTCATCGGCAAAAAGCAGAAAATCTGACTTGATAAACAAGAAGAAGAAAAAGAATAACCGCGGCTAACACCAACCCTTGTGGAACACCGCAGTCCACAGCAATTGGCTCAGAAAATGAACCTCGAACTGGAACCTGAAGACGACGCAAATAACCCACCTCTCGAAACAGATGTGGGACGGTGCCCACTTACCAAATCTGTACGTAGAAAGAGTTAAGAAGTCGTGTGCACTCAGCTGGGTTAGTTCACAAGCCCCATTTATCCCCCAGAACAAATGTATGCAATTGCTTCTGCATAATACGCATAGCTTTTTGTTTGGACTCTCTCATCCTGCGCCTCAACGACATATC
Organism: Dicrocoelium dendriticum; assembly: GCA_944474145.2. Taxonomy (NCBI): domain Eukaryota; kingdom Metazoa; phylum Platyhelminthes; class Trematoda; order Plagiorchiida; family Dicrocoeliidae; genus Dicrocoelium; species Dicrocoelium dendriticum. Next base: position 22,919,362 of record OX104071.1, read on the forward strand.
CTTTACGGTTCTCATAATGAATCACTTGCCTCTTGGCTACTAAAAGCAACCTATCAGGCTTTGTACCGTTTTTGTCTTGCAGTAACAGAAGGTCTCTGTGCCAACTTCAGTGTAAGTGCAGTGGGTCCTTTGAAGCAAACTTGCTAAGAGATGTAGAACGTAGACCTCCATTCCGGAGTGCCAAAACGCGTCAAGCAGTAGACGCTGCTGAAAACAGATGACATCCGATGCAATATGAGTCCGTACATTATATACATGGGATCTTTTCACTTCAAATACTCACCAACAATCAGTCAGATAAGTTAGTGTGTTTCTAGGGCGCAAGGTAAGAGAGTCATCAGGTGCACTGTGAACAGACCCATAATTAATCTTGTCGTGCGAATGCCCGTGGTAAAGCAAAATAGGTCACGTCTCTATACAGCAAAAGAGAGCAACCAGGCAATACACCGATGCATGTAACTCAGTAGAATTTGTGCAGGCCCCCACAAGATCAAAGTCCCATGCGTGCAGATAATTCGTGGAAACTTTACTTGTAAGCGCATAACATTTGACGTGATTGATAGGCAGACTGATATCTGTAGACCAACTGGTGAGGAGGTTGTGGTAATACTGAAGGAGGTTACAGTGGTCGAGAGAATCAATAACCCTCCAATTCTTCAGGTGGTCTGCAACCAATGCACAGGGCGACCGAAGCAGTTGTGGTTTTCGTTGATGTGGATCAGGGAAAAAATAGGCCCCAGTAACTTGGGGTACACCGCTGGTGGAAAATGCCAATCCGTTGGCTGGTCATCTATTTCTACTCTCTATTTTTCTCCAGTAAGGAAGTCACTGATCCACAACCCAGGTAAGTCGTTATATATGGGTCTGGGGAAGAGTGTTGATGTCTGTATGTACACGCTGGCCGGCCAGATGCTACGTCACCTACCTTCGGTAAAGTATCTCGGAGTACTCTCACTCTGCGAGTTGAAATCCGTAGACAACACAAATGACCTATTTGGATACGGACTGCACATGCTTTGGGTGCGCAAACGCAGTTTCTGCATTTGATCTGAAGAGATGGCCACGTGCCTCTTCTCTTCCATTATAAGACAGATGCTCGAGAGTGGATCACCCGCCCATTGCTCGATTATCCACGCAGAGGTGCAAATACTAGAACGTGTTCAATACCTGGTTACCAGGCTCATTCCCGGTTTACGGGTATGCCGTAGGAAGACCGATGTAGACCACAAGTGCAGTAAACTCTGTCGCATCGTCGGCTAAGTGTTGATCTCATTGTCACGAATCGGATATTGTATCTGGGTCACTTCCCCATGTTGAGGCCACTGCTTTACGTGCGCACACCAAGCAGTACTCGCGGGCACTTGTACAAGCTAGTGGTACCGAACCTAAAGCGGATGGCTTACTCACTATACTTCGAGCGCAGCGTGCTGAACTATTGAAACGGTGCACCCGCAAAATTGTTCAGGCTAATTTGTGTTGGAATTCAAGCAATTCCTGGACACCAACTTTCCCGCTTTCAGATACAAGGAGTGCATCGCACCGGAATAGCAGGCGGCGCAGTTGTAAGAGCAGCAGAGGTGCAGCATTCAGTGACGTGATTCTGTGCACGTGCCCGAACTGAGAACGATGGAGCAATACAGATGCATTGCTACTAGCTTTCTGTTCTCGGTATTCAGCAATCAGTATTCAGCTAAAGGGTGAACTGTGGTAGAGCTGTGCAGCTAGGCCAAATCAATGAGCAGCCCAACTTGATGATCTACAGCTTGTCCCATATGTTTGGACCGAGTACCGTAATTCAGTCATGACTAGTACCATTTAGTGATGCACTTGGCGCGCCTACACGGAACTCGGTCGCCTCAACCACTTGTCCGGCTATCCAATCTGCAAGTTGTGTTGGACAGCAAATGCGCACACTCATGCTCCTTGCGTTTGGTGCGAGCAAAATAGCATGCGGACCATGGATTTAGTGCACCTGTTGTGCTGCGCTAGTATAGACTTATCCTGACCGGCTGAACTTCGCTCAACGCTGATTGATCGATTAATGGAATTCTTAGTGAGTGACTTTTTTCGTTCTGGGTAGTTGTCCGTTCCACGTGCCTCCTACTATATACTTACGTTACATCTACGTTCTGCTAATATAACAGCTGGCGTCGCGGGTACAACCATGCATCGTTCAATACAACCTACGTCGGCATTTTGGACTGACTGTGAAAACAGACCTACCTCAGACGCCTAGCTTCAATGAAAACTTTCCTCCGAGAATTATTTGGATTAAAGTCTCGACCTAAAGTGTCCAAGCAGCGAGGAACACAACTTAAAGCCACTTCGTCCTTTGCTCCGATATAAGGGACAACGGCGGTTTGATTATTTAAATCTCCATAGAAGCACATCAGCTGATGAGGTATTCAAAGCTCTCGATCGCATTTAGGGTTCCCAAATGAACCTGTTCACACCAATGTACTTCTTCTCCTTAATAAAACAGGAGCCAGGTGAATCCCTGAATGGTTTTTTACTGGACTTACTCGTGGAGTGCAGCCGTGCTAGTACTCTGCTATTCCGAATAAAATGATCGGAGGATGTATGCAGACGCAACACCTGATCTCCGGAGGTGCTGATAACCCTATAACTGAAATACAGCTAAAGGACGACGTCCGAACTCTGATTTGGGATGGAGCTTGCGATGTGGCCAGTATGAAGATGAAGATTAATCTGCAGGCAAAAACGTTTTGTGTAATTAAACTGACTGATGTGGCAAAAATACAGTCCACTCAACCTTTACCAGGATGTGAACCATAATACTACCGCTGTGATAGTACCTCTCACAAGGCTAAGTTCTCTTCTTGTCTAGCTCGCAGTCGAACGTGTAAAAACGGTGGAAAAATCGGACACTGATCACTGGTGCCGATCCCAAAGCATTGCACTCGTTGAACAGGATTCCGTCCCAGAGTACGACGTAGCGGATTCAGCCTGGCAGCATGTTTACTCAGTCACTGCTGATGTCAGCAGCGTGGGAAATGTGATGCCATCTGTTGTGGAACCGAAATTTTCCTCTACAGATATCCGAACTGTCTTATACCCTACGTAAAAGGGCGTTATTCCACTAGAAGTTGAATTGGATAATGCTTCTCCTGTAACTATTGTGCTCTCCAGTTTCTACAAACGTTACTTATCCAACTACCCTTTACAGCCGACCGCTTAATCATTTGGAAGTTACGATAGCAAACATTTATCCATTCTTGTTTTTCTCATCATATCTCTCCGGATTGGCCTAGTATCTGCGGAGGTAGCTAATAGAGAGGTAAGCGGAGCCAATGTCCAGATACGTGGTCACGCACAGGCTTACCGCGAAGCACGTGGGCTGTCTGCTGCATGCGAAAGTCACCAGTATAAGCGTGGAACGACCTTCGACTGTGTCGCCAAATTTGGGAATCGAGTGCAAACTGATTGGCCAGCAAATACAAGCCCAAGTCAACGGAGACGAACCATTCTGCCAAATGTGGAAAATCCGTGGGACGGAATTAACTCACATTGGCTGAGAGCCAAACGCTTCCAAAATTAGTATGCTTCGTTCACTAATACGTAGAACTGACCTATCGTGTAGAATAGACTCTCTGTTTACCGAGTCTTGCCTTCTGTATCCCGTCGGTTGGTTGGGTGCGTGACTGAGCAATCAGACGGTCGTAGCGTTGCAGGCACAGAATAGCAGCAGTGCAGCAGTATGAAGACAGTTTTGTAACAGCCGCGGTATACCTTTCATCAGATAACAACCAGTCCCTGCTTGGGAGGAAAGCACTGACTGCGTTTCAAGTAGTGCCATCTTCTGATCGAATGACCATTTCCTCCATTTGATTAACGTACTGGCAAGAGCACTATCAAATGCTTTTACCATCTTCTATCGAAAGTATTTGCCCGTGGTATTCATGGTATCCAGCTAAAACAGCATGCGGAACCTGTTTCCATTAGTCAATCGCGACCGATTGCACTTGTGAAACGTCAAGCTGTCGCAGCAGCCTTACAGGACAGGTCAGCGGACGATCTAATCAAGCCAATCGATTGCGCTGAGTGGGTACATCTAATGGTGAGTGTATGGAAAAATTATGACACAGTCAAGATTTGTATTCATCTATGAAGGTATAAACAGACTGCTAGTCGTCCAGAGAGAGTTGTGCTGCCTTCTTATGATTAGCTAACCGTTCGCCTTTTTGGCGCAACTGTTTCCACAAATACTGGATGCAAGTAGGGCGTTCTTCCGCATGCTTTTATCTGATGACTCCTAACACCTTACCGCTTTCTTAGCCCCTGATGGCTTGTTTCAGTACAAAGTTTTACCCATGGGTCTGAACTCAGCACCTGCTGCGTGGCAGAAGCATATGACTCAAGTTCTAGTAGGTTTTGATGGACAGGTTGCCTACTGGGAAGGTATATGTGCCTTCGATCGCTCGCCGAAATAGCAGGACGTGCGCTTACATAAAGTCCTTCATCGGTCCAATTAACTCGAGCTCCGCCTAAACGCGAAAAAGCGCATATTTAACGCTCCTGAGATTCAATTTCTAGGGCATTTCATTTCTCGCAGCGGCATTAGACCCCGTAAAAAAATATCAGTGTCATATCTGACTCGCAGAAACCTAGTAACGGAACGGAACTAAGTCTTTTCTAGGTATGTGCTCTTACAACTTGCGATTTGTTAATGTTTCTGCAATGTGGTAGAGCCACTACGTAAACTAAAGAAAAAGGGGTCACCGTTTGTTCGGGGAACTGAACAACAACTGCCTTTAACGAACTTATACGACTTATTTCCTCCGCCTCCATTAGTTGCCATCCTTGACGAACCAAGCCGTACTTTCATGTCAACTAATGCCTCCGGTGTAAGCCTCGGTGCTGTGTTTTCACAAGTCATCATCGTCATTGTACGCGTTAACTGCAGGTGGAAAACACCTCAGCTAGTGTGCCGCAATACAAAAAACGGGAAAAAACAACAGAAACACGCCGGCTGAGTCCCCAATAACGGATGGGCATCGTTCCGGAAAGCTAACAGCAGACTATCGTGCCGCAGAGGACAGTTATCTTATGCCTAACGAATGAGAGTGTGCTTGGAGAGGGAGACGAAGCAGGATGGGGATGGACAAAGGAACTCACAACACAAACGCCATTGGGGCCGGCTCCTAGCTATATCAGCAAGTGTGTCCAACCAAACGTGTTCACCGTCTTTGGGACCCCAGCCAAGCAGTCAGGATACACCAACCGACATCAACTTCGAAGTGAGGGTTTTCATTTCTCCCGGCAAACTTATCGCTTGGCCTTCATCCTCCTCTTCCAACCATATCCCCGAAGCGCAAACCATGTACGCCGCGGGAGTCGGTGTGCTGGTATGCGCACACGTGACCCAGCCATCGGAGCCTGGTGCGTGATTTAATGGTGCTGAGCGGTTTATTAGCTCTTCCTGCACCAGATACGCGACACCGAACACACATTGCTCACACGGTGTTCCCACCAGACATGAGCTAAGCTGCGGAGCCAGCGATGATCGAACGTGACTATAGCCTCTTTGTGTCTGTCGATCTGATGCGCCAGGTTCCACAACCGTATAAGAATGTTGAACGGACGGGTACGTTGTAAACTCTGCCCTTCAGGGCGACAGTGATGTCCAGTCTGCGCCAAAGGTGACGAAGATTGGCAGAAGCATCACGAGCTTTTGATATACGGTTCGTAATCTCAGCTTCGATCCCACGGAAGCTAATATAGCTGCCCAGGTACTTGCATTCCTGAACGACTTCTACCTGATCACCACCAAGGGTTAGTGCAGGGGTGGGTCGTTGCTAACCATGGAGAACTTTGCGTTTCGATGGAACAAAGCACTGTCCAAAAGAATTGACATCCAGTGCTAATCGGCCTAGTGCAGCCTGTCACGTTTGGACGCTGTTACAGATTACGGCAATATCGTTCGCATACTTCAAGTCAAGAAGTGGTTCACCAGGTAGTAGCTCCATAACTTCTAGGTCGTGCCCAGCAAACGCTGTTTCCATGACTCCATCAATAACCAAGTTAAAGAGGAAAGGTGACAGCGGTCAACCTTGTCTCACAACGCTGGAGATATTGAATGGCGGCAACAGTTTGCCATAAACCCTCACTCTGCCCGAACTATGCACGTACAACGCTTTGCTAATGTTCACATCTTTGTCGGGCACGTCTTTTCTCAGCAGATAGTCCCAAAAGGCACATGGATCCACCGAATCGAAGCCACCTTTGATGTCGAGAAACAGGACGACTGTGGGTCACCAATAAATATGGTGGTGCTCCAACATTTGACGCAAAGTGAAGATGTGGTCGATGAAGCCTCGAGTTCGACGAAACCCGGCTTGCTCTTCGCGGGTCTGGCCTTCAGGAGAGGCAGTCAGCCTTTAGAGGACGATAGAGGCAAGGTATTTAGAGGCGAATGAGGTCGGACTGATCCATCTATAGTTGCATCGTTCTGAACGGGAGCCTCCGTTGAAAATTGCGACTATGCCGGAGCAGCTCCATTCTTTCGGGACGGTTTCCTGCTCCCAAAGTTCCATTAGCAACTCGGGTAAATCATCTACTAGAGCAGGTCCCCCGAATTTGTAGAGATCTGGGGGAATTCTGTAAGCACCAACGGTTTGATCTCACGTTCGACTTCTGCGCTTGTGGGTGGTTCTAAGGAGGCGGTCATGGAGAAGAGCACTCAATGTCCGAAAGAGAAAGCGATAACTCAGATTAGTTAATCTGCCTTGCAAAAGTTTGGCCCAAAGCTTCAAGCGCTTTGACAAGCTTTGAATCAGCCGTCCACTCTCTTCGCGTATTGTCTCGCTAATACCAGATCTCCTGCTGCCTACTTCAAGTATCGGACGGAATAACGTGCGATGCTTACCAACGGCAGCGGCTGTTTCCATTTCCGATGCACGGTGAGACCACTAGACTTCGCGGTTTCCCTTTAGCGTAGCCCACTGTTTTGTTCCGATATGCTTGCGAGACTGACTGTATTCACTTCCAGCCGGAATACGTCGGCGGACATCCATAAGTTTCAGAGATGTTTAGAGACCTAATGTGTAGATTGGCAATTTGATTCGCTACATGAAGACATGTCTGCTGATAGTAACGTTTGACGGATATGCGACCAATGATCTTCAACGGTGTTCAGTGGACGCTTACTCAGGCCAGATACCAGCGTAATTTGATACGCATTCAGAACACCTGGCTTCGCCAGCTGGCTGGTGTCAATGCACTCAGAGCGACGCTGCGGACGTCCGCCGAAAAGTACCAGCAGATCAACACACACAAGGGCGTGCGCGGAGTCCACGCTGTTGCTCCAAATCGAACGACAGTTTTGGGCACAGCCTCTTCAGCGGTTACTGATCGCGAAATGATGGATTTGCATCAATGGCTGGCCCGAGGCGGATGGGCGCCAGGTCATGCTACTGCGGGTGTTGTTTCGATAGCCTGTGCTAGCAAGAAAGAGACGAGCATCTTCCCACAGGTGTAGCAATCGCTTACCGTTATGAATACGGGAGCCAACACCATGTTGGCCGCGCAGATGAAGCTCATAAGAGGACAATTATTCAACGCGCGTTTAGAGCACCAGCAAGCACCACAGTAACCGTGTTTCTTTTATAACGAAGGAGATCGATAAGTTGGTGATAGAAATCATCTTTCACCGAATCAGGACTGCAATTTGTGGGGGCGTAAGCCGCAACGCCAAACAGACTCCGTTATTCCGCGCGCGACTTCAAAGCCTGGAACAAGTCAGCCAACCTAACGGCGCACATCCAGCTGTTGACAGAGACCTAGTCGACCAGGGCAACTTCAGCCTGGGGACTCAAACCAATGCTGACGCCAGCTTGACCTGCATTTGAAGCTGCGTCATCATAAGACAGGCGCGATGAGAAGGTGCAGCTAGTGTCGTATGTGGGGGATTGCAGAGTGAGCACGGAGCTCGAATCTTGCAGGCGGGTTTCCGATAAACAGCAAATATTTACCCCGAGGGTCTCGAGTATTCGGGCAAGTGCTGCATGTTGGCCAATCTGTGACTCAGTGCGCAGGTTGAGTCATGCCAGTGTAAGCAGGAAGCGAGGACTCCAAAGCAAAACGGATGAACTGACGTTTTCCGCTCGGTTGAACATGGACATGTTGACTGGATTGAAGCGACGCCCTGCGATTTTGCGTGAGTTGAAATTAGAAGATAAGCAACTGTTCAGGCAAGGGGAGGGCCAAGAATAATGGGATTGAAAGCGGGGGTTGAATGTTAAGTTGGAACGGGTTGCTAACGAAAAGCGCAAGTGGGGAATGAGAAGACAGGCCGGCTTGAGCAGTAGCATCCCAACCCCAATCCACCCTGCTCGATGCAGCAGATAAGGCGCCATTTATTGTCCTCTGCGACGGCCAGAGCATCAAGAGCTCGTTAGAAAGAAAGGTCATGGTGCATTGCGTGGGCAGGATACTGTCAGATTGCCCAGGCCTAAACAAAAGAGCGATTAAGCTTTTCAAGCAATGCCTTTGATACAAAAACCTTACCGCAAGGAAACGGAGTTTTGGCACTGGACCACAGAGCCCATTTTCTGGAGTTATGAGCCACACTCAGTCCAACCCCCAACCTGGAGGGCCGGGAGACTGAGTTTGTCTGGCCTCTATTCTTTGACCAAACTGGTATGAGTGGCTCTGAAAGTGCAAAAGCACCACCTAGCTTGGCTCAATGTGTCACTGAGGCACAAAAAGCATCGCACTACGTTAAGATCCAAACTCATCGCGATGACCTTGCACAACCACAACACTGTGAAGAGAAAGTTAGTGCCCATGATTAACGAGTTACCAGACTCTGAACTTCTCTACTCCACCAGCAAAAAGGAAGCTCTCGCTTGTGTGTGGGCCTGCAAGAACTGACATTTTTAGCTCTTTGACCACCGTTTTATTTTACGTACAGACCACTCCGCACTCACCAACGTCCTCAAGGATGGATCTAAAGGGTTCCATCCAATGCGAATCAATGCGTGGTACGCCAGACTTCCCAGGTACGATTTCCAAATCGTTTGCCAGCCAAGATGATCGAATCAGATCACGGATGGATTAACCCGCTTACCTTTGGAACTGGAGGATAGAAGAGAAGCACTCCGCGAGGCGGCAATGGTGGCTAGTCGTGGATCCGATTTCTCAGCACTGACAAGTGATTAACTACAAACCGAGAATGCAAGAGACGGGATGCTGCAGTAACTCGTGGCTTATGTTCAGCATGGATGGCCGAAGAACAACAAAACTTCCTGTAGTTTCCTTCCGTACTATGAACAAATTAAAGGAAGTTTCAGTCACAGATGGTTGTGTAATGCGTTTTCCAAGACCGATCCAACGATTATCGAAAGTTTCCTTAAGGTAATCACATACCGTTTGTGCAGGATGTACAGGCACATCATCCTGCTGCCACCAATTGGTAGTCAATAATCCTTCGGCCTGCAGTTGTAAAATGACCAGGTACTGCAACATTTCTTTATACGAGGATGCTAAGCAATGTGAAACATTACTTCTGTAACAAAACCCAAGTTACCCGTTACATACTTGTAAAAGAAAAAAATGGTCCAATAATTTTTCGCGCTGTCAACCCAGCCCATGCCATGAGGTGTGCACCATGTTGCACATGCGAAGCGATGCATTATCGTAGGTTATTGGTAGCCCAAGCATGCCGCTTATCGGCGCCACGCAGACGGAAAAGTGTCTCATCCCTAAACCTGATTGAGTGCACGTCCATGACATCCAGATGCAATTGGAAAATGCCATACGGTTCTCACAATCACATGGCTTCAGCATTTGAACCTGCAATGCGGGATCCCTTAGGAATTTCCGTCCCTTCAACATACGATGCACAGAAGGTCGTGTGATGGCCCAATATGCTGCACAATTCTCCTAATGCTTACATCACCACTTCGGGTTACCGCAACGAGAACAGCGAAAGCCTACACGTCATTCGTAGCAGTAACCGCTAGATCGGTCGTGGAGAACGCATTGATTGACTTGCACGGTCCCCTGATTTGAACCCTTTGGATTTCTTCCTATGGTGGTTCTTGAAATGCCGAGTGTATAAAACCAGGCCAACTTGTCTGGAGGAACTGGAACGGCACATCGTCGACGAATGTCTCGGTATCTCGGTGGACACTGCAGAAAGTGCTGGCCAGTAACGTCCGGCGAGCAGTGCTCTGCAAGCAAAACGATGGTGGTCCTTTCGAACATGTCTTTCGTTGATTTTTATGCCCTTGAAACATACTTCATTTAACTATATGTGTAATGTATAGCGATTAATTTCGCTAGCACATTGTTGCAATGGGTAATGTTGCTCATGTTGCCTCGGGGTTGAATGAACTCTGAGAGAAAATAGAACAAGATGGGTACCTGATAAATGCCCGATCGCTTAACTGCCCGACAGAGTGCAGGCGTCGCTATTGATGTTTACTGTTAACTTGACGGCGGTGGATGAAACCGTTGAAGCTAACTAGGCTGCGTTATGCGCTTCTTGCCAGCCAGAGTCACACACTTCCGTCGCCCATAGGACGTTAACCTCGTGTTTTCAATGTAACTCAATGATGATTAGCGGCATTCACCTTACTATCATGATTCTCCAATAGTAAGAAAACTGTCGCTGACAAATTACGTAGGAGATATAAGGTAGAGATGTTTTCACCTAATGATTATGGTTGGCTACTACGCCACTTCGCTTCAGCCTTCAGCGATTCAATATCGCGCAGCTGCCAAGTACCCACCAATGGTGCGGCATTATCTTAAGGAGGTGTTCGGTCACTGGTGGCTCGGTAGCAGAGATCCAAAGGATTGGCTTGCCCGTGCATCAGATTTGAGCCAAAGATCCGTTTGCAGCTTAATGTGTCAGAAAAGTTATCACTGGGAAACGGGCTTGTGGTGCACAGCTTGCTTGAGAACCCACATGCGTGTGCTGTGGTCCCAGGATTTGTCATTCATTTTTCAAGACATTGCTCTTCGCACTTTGTGCAATACGTGATTCTCAGTATCCTCGTGGATTAGACATTGCCTAGAAATGCAGCTTCTCAGTTCCCTGCTAATAGAATATTTCCCCATCAGTGAATATGTTGGAATGAACGCTCATGGTCCCGTCTGAAACAAATTGGGCAGCGTAACCACACTTGTTTCCTGTAACGACGATGAATACTGTGATGGGGGAATGGGCTATGCGGCAGCGAGTGGTCGTTAGGCGTTATGGCTTGTCGAAACTCCTTTCTTATAAAAGTCACATTTCATATTTGCATGACCTAATTGTAAGGAATGTCTATTTTGTTAAGGTAGGTTGTTGGAAGTTACCTTTCAGTCTACAAGTGCGTTACCAATAACCTTTTCGTCATTAGCTGGGATAACACTAAGCACCTATTGCACATTCCTTGCTCAGGCCAGTTACGCCTGTCGAAGCACCACCACAATTCTACCGCAGTAACCGGGTTATGAGGCACTGCTGTTTCCATTTTGCACACCTGTCTTAATTCCAACCAGCCCTACACAGCGTATGTATCGATGGGTGAACTTGCCTTGTGGCGTGCCGTAGGTTGACTGCAACTCAACCATCCGCGCATGATCCAGCGTTTTAACGATGGACGACACTGGCAAGTACATATGTACCCACATGCATGCGTACAGTCGTTCTACACCCATGTGCGGGTGACATCTCGAGATAGACTAACATCTGCTAGTAGACAGTTGGCAATTTAATGCGCTCTACCTCACACCTAGAGGGATGACCCCATGTGATGCATTAACAGAGTAGAGTGACCAGAGTATTGAGGCAGGTCTTTTACTTCTGCTAAACCTACGTTATTCTGTTACGACAGCATTCTTTGTAGGTGGGCAGCCTTACGACGCCAAAATAGCCTAGTAAGTTGTCGAGAGATAAGGCAGAGACTGACCACAGTTTAACTGGTCTAACAATTTGCAGCTTCGCCACGCTGGACTACGGTCTATCATCCTTTCTTTAAAGCAATCGATAGCACAACATAAGCTTACTTGGCAGTGAGTGCGTACGGACATGGAAAGTTTTCTTAACGTGGAACGAGCAATGGCTGTCGTTGTGCCTTCTGTGTGAAGCGAAAACAGCCACGCAGTTAGCGAGCTTACTTGTTAATCCACACCAGTTTAGTATTTCAGTGATCTGTAATGGAGGAGAATTACAGATCCGTCAAGTACTAAACTGGTCCAAGACGAATGGTGTCAACAGTGGGTCGGAGCATGCTGAGTTTTAAGAGCACTCTGTACCGCTGGCGCGTCACAACCATAGGTTACTGAGTAACTGTGCTTAAGTTGACTAACTTGCTCCTCATGACAAGGCCTAGAAATCCTACGCGGATCCCAACGAAAGTATGGCATAGACCTCAGTTAGGGTACCAATATGTGTCAATGCCACTTGATGGGCTACGTTACGTACTCGGTTGCATCCTTTCAAACGCGGCCTGCAAGGAAATACGCTGTTATCTAGTTCTCGGTAAAAGAACCCTGCGCCATCATAACAGACTCGTGTAGTTGAGGCAGATAGCGGATGTATATTACACTCAGACGTACAAGATGATAATGTGAGACTAGACTGGGCGGTTGCCGGTAATTATAAGGCAACATCGGTTCGCAAAGAAGTAGAAGTTCCCGTGGTATTGGTTCGCTTTTGCAACGACCTTTACTGTTACAATGAAAGCGGACAAATAACCCTCTTAGTAGAGGGTTATTTGTCCGCTGTTATGGCTGTTATGGCTCACATGAAAGGCATAATTGAAACTACCGCCACGATTAGGAATTGTTTACTTAAGTGACATCTGTGCACTCTTGACCCATTATGTTTATAAAATTTGAGAAGTTCTCATTTTTACTGATGATGCTTGTATCACATTTGTGGTAGATAGTGTGAAGTGCTGAAACTGCATCCAACTTGGCACATAAACTTTTTCTTTACTTGACTTGAAATACTACGTTAAAAACTAATTTTCCGGCTACAAGACCGTTGGCCATAACTGTGCTTTATCAGTAAATTGACTAAACTTAAGTGCCCTCCGAACACTCATTGCTCCGATCCAGAGCGGCCTGTTTTTGGTGTGGATTAAAAAGTAAGATAAGTAACTGCGTGGCTGTTTTTGCTTCACACAGCAGGCACAACGACATCCATCGATCGTTCCACGTTTAGACAACTTTCCACGTTCGTCCGCACTCACTGCCCAGTAAGCTTATCGTGTGCTGTGGCTTGCTTTGCCGATACGATGGTAGACTGTAGTTCAGCGCGGCGAAGCTATCAATCGTTAGACCGGCTAACCTGTGGTCTGTCTGTGCCTTATCTCTCGAAGACCTTCTCAGAGGGTAGCTGAACATTTGCCAAAGTGCTTGGGACAAGTGATTACACGACGAAATGGGATGGATCTGCGAATTAATGGGAGCCCGGCATCGTCTATCACCAAGCGGCTGGTGGCAACCCCGTCATTACGTGAATTCTGAGACAGCGTTTCGTATTATAACGCAACAAAAACTCGCTGATGTTGGTAATTAGTGAGGCTTTGTTAATCAAGGTCTATCTACCTGTGCTATGTGCAAAGAAACTTGAGGCAAGCAATTCGGTTGCCTTGGTCATGACTGTGACATTTTGATTGGTGTTGTTTAGTTTTCCATATATATATATATATATATATATATATATATATATATATATATATAATCGTTTGTGTGTTTCTGCTGGCATTGTGTTTGCGACTGAAGAGAACAATCGAAATGTGGACAAATAGCAACTGTCTTCGCTTTGCCTCGACGAAGTGGTTGCAGGGGACCAACTGTTTTACTTCTCGACGACCCATCAAGCTAAGTTTTGGGTTCGCATGGCTGCCCACAGTTTAAATGTGCAACAAAATCCATGGTCCGCGTGCTATTTTGCGCTCTCCTAACGCAAGAGGCATGAGTGCGCGCATTTGTTGCCCAACACAACTTGCAGATTGGATAGCCGGACAAGTGGTTGAGGCGACCGAGTTCCGTGTAGGCGCGCCAAGTGCGTCACTAAATGGTACTATTCATGACTGAATTACGGTACTCGGTCCAAACATATTGGACAAAATATAGAGTGGGAAATTGAGAAGAGAAATGTACGAATGCAAAGATGTTTTGAATAAGGTTTCTGTGCAAATGTTTCACACCGCCCAAAAGTTGTCGCTAGTCAAGCTGGCGCTTTCACTAGTGTTTCAAAGTTGCCACATACTCACCCCACTTGGTCTTTTGGATATTCATTTTAGTAGACCAGCCATTTTTGCTAACTGCCAATAGTTTTCGCGTGTCGCTGCTATCACATTGCACCGGCCGACTAGTTCACGCTACCTTTGTGCGTGGTCTTCCAAATACGCAGGAGTACCGATTTTATTGTTGTGCACAGCCCATCTGTTTTTAGGTCTGCTGCGATCGCCTAGTTAGCCATGAGCCATGTTGCATCAGGCAGACGAGGACAACCAACAATGAATGCTACGCACTAGCTGTAGCACTTGATTTCTTAATAAGCACCGCTGCTCATTCCAAGGTCAAACTTGATAAGTTTAGCTGGATTACTTGATTGAATGTCCGCGAAAATGTCTTCAAACTGTTTGACCCTACACTGATCATAAAGTTGAAATCGGATGCGGAGTAGCAACGGTGTGACACTGTGCCATTACTAGACGGAATTACACTGAGCATCCAGTTGGACAAACCAACGGGTCATAAATAGAACTGTCAAACGCAGTCTGCCCATCAAACCGACTGTTGGACAATCCTTGTAAAGGCAATGTCAAGGCGAGAACATTTCCTCAGTCATTTGTTCAGGACGACAAATCGAAGGACTGGTCTTCAGCATCAGGGACAATTACGCTAATCTAGCTTTTGAAAACGGTTTTGTAAAGCGATACCAGTTGCCACCAGCCCGAGCCTCTAATTCCAGCCTCAGGTGTTTAACCCTTTCATGGCAGTTTTGGTAGCAAGTACGTTGGCCAACTGAGAGAAGGTTGCAGACTAGGACTTCAGAGCACATTCTAAATAGTCGCAAATGGCTCCAATAGTATAATGGAAATATGTTTGTATACGGGTAAAAGTTTAACGCTTAACAGGTTTCGTGGGCTGGTTATGGTAAAACTTTAAAAGAAAAAAGAAAAACTATTGTTAGCAAAATTGGCTTTACACCGGTGAACTCACTGAGGTATACGTAGTATAAGCTGTAAATGCAAGGTAAATCCTTAAAGAGTGACGGCCAATGGGATGTTGTTAAAAATCATGTCTCCTCCCGGTCTACACATACGGGAAGTGAAAAGGGGAACGAAATCTGGGATTTAGCCTCCAATGAATTCTCTTATAACTCAAGTGCTCCGTATGTTAACTTGCTGCGAATCGTTCAGGATAAGTAACTGACACAGTAATGCTCGGCTGCTTCGTTTTTCCGATACATCAGCAATTCGACGGCTGTACGACTTGTGCACAGATTGTATTTATGAACCCCTTGCATTGCCTTAGTATGCTTTTGATCTTTTCAAGGTTACAGCCAATGTATTTGACCTGACCTTGACGCGGTAACACGATTTTCTGGCGTGCCATACCGCTTCGATTGTTAGACTGACATTTCGTGGATAGCAATGTTTGAATAAACACTGAAAAGAGAGTTTGAATTTTTCTAAACTCACCTTAGAACCAAGAGAAATAATGGTATCAGATGTTTCGATTGTCGCAAAGCAGTCACCCTCCGCTCAAAGGCCGTGCAGTAAAAAACTTGAAATGACTGGTTGCATATTGCCCACTGTAGTATGTATACAATTAGTACGAGCTCCTACAAATGACATTCTTTTTGGTTGTCTTCTTCATTTGTGATATGTGCCAAGCGGATGAGACAATTAAAAGCCTAGGACCATGTTCAGCCCCACCCAGCACCTTTGCCCACCTACGA
The DNA here is from genome assembly GCA_944474145.2 of Dicrocoelium dendriticum. Taxonomy (NCBI): domain Eukaryota; kingdom Metazoa; phylum Platyhelminthes; class Trematoda; order Plagiorchiida; family Dicrocoeliidae; genus Dicrocoelium; species Dicrocoelium dendriticum. The sequence continues at coordinate 22,935,296 of OX104071.1, forward strand.
GAAACAAAGTTCCACCTCCTTCCGTCGGTTGCTGTGTCCAGCTGGGCTACTGCGAACACTAATTGTGTTCAAGATTCCTTTGCCACATCGCCGGAGACACTGACATGTAGGGGACACAACGTTTTTTTTAAAAAAAGACTGTGCTGCCGTCATGTGTCAAAGCTTGTCTGGATATAGCTGTGTACCGTAATAAAGTGAAAAATGCCTAGAGGCCCAACTTTCGCAAAGAATCCCAATGCTCTCAACTGAGACTCCTTTTGGATAGAATGCATCAAATGAAGAATACTATAAAACCGTACCCTCAGCCTCCGAAGCGCAATATTCGCGAAGAAGACAGACCTCCACTCGAACAGCGCTTGCTTATTGTCAATGCGATTGCAGCTAACAAACCAACGCCTTCAAAGAGGCTTTTGCACGCCCAGGCGTTACTAACCCGCACAGTCTCTCTGCCGCTTTATGATGGGGGACCTGAAAGCAATATTGTTACCACCTTTTTGCCTCGACAGTATGCAAAACGGCTCTTCCACGGCACGTCCCCTTAAAATAGTCTGTCAACATGAGGCCGGATGCTGTTGCATCCTTAAGCAGACCTCGTATCTCAAGGGGTAAACAGTCTGTGTCGTGTGGGATCTCTGTCCGGAAGAACGGGTTAAAATGAACTAAGCATCTGATGAAATGAGAATTAGAAGAGTAGATGGCGAAATATATCTCCATATTGTGCATTTTCGTGTAGTCTAGAGAACACTGAGATCTCGATGGAGACCGATCTTTGTCCTGCCCAGATCATAAGATCAGGCCTTCGCAAGGACTGTGAGTGATGTCGGCCAATGTTCGTAGCGTGAGGAAGTAATGGGACGTAACTTCACCTGAGCTAGCTTTACTGAGTCTCGGCTGACCCCGGACACATGATGGCGAAGTCCATATCTCTGGATATCAGGCTTCTGGAGCAGATCGCCATAGCTTGAAGACTGGGGGTGACGTTATCCTTTACTGGGGATCAGACCTAAAGGCTCATGCTATCGACACAATTAGTAACGGTGGTTCAGAAATGCTGTTGTGTCGGGTCTATGAGGGATGCAATCCCCTCACTGTCAGGGTGGTGTACAGACCCCCATCGAGTGACGGCGAACGCGTTCTGGACTCCGTTAAAACCAGTGTGAGAGGCAAGAAGTGCATAATGTTGGGGATTTCAAAGCAGGCGGTGTCGATGAGGATCTACCCAATAGTAGGCTTACTCTTGAGTCATTTGATTTTGCGCTTCTTAGTGAAATTCGTGAAGTTAACCTAATGCAGTACATCTCCATGCCCACCAGGATACTCCCGGGTCAGCCACTGCACATCCTCTATCTTTTGTGGATAACGATACTAGCTGACGCCTCCAATCTGAACTCTCCCCCACCAGTTGACCATATTGATCAACGCATTCCTTTCTACAGGTAGATGTGGCAAGTAGCCACTCGTAGCTGAGAAGTCTACTGTGCGAAGTTCTTCGCACAAATCCGCCCTGCCTAAGAACAGCGGTTAGAGCCCAGAACTGGACCATCCCACAACACCTAGATGTTGATAGCGCCTATAACCTTCTACACTACAAAATGAACGTGCTCATTAAGCAGGATGTCTCAACCTACGGTAAGAAGCCCGGTGCGAGAGGTCCCTCCTGGATTAATCGAAAGCTAAGGTTTCACAATAAGCAGCAGAAGAAACTGTGAGACAAATTCAACTTTTCTCAATTAGCCTCGGTTTACTCGAAGTAAAAGGCATTCAGGAACCTTTGCTCTGCGGAAAAGCATGAGAAAAGATGAAAATATGAACTCGGTTTGTCAGAACAATCTTTCTCTGAAGAAGCAAATTATATGATTACCTCAACAAAAGAATCCTAACAGTTTGCTGCCTACCCAGACAGGTATCGCGCTTTATGAAGACGACGGGAAAGCGAATCTCTTGACACGGTAGTACTCCTCGGTAAACACACCAGAAGCTTCGCCGACCCAAATATATGGACCCACGCACTCTTACCGCTAAGAATTTATTGAATTCTGTCCGGAAACAGTCACGAGACTTCTACTTGAACTGAACCGAAAATCCGCACCTGGTTCTTACGGTCTGCATCCTCTTTTCCTCAGAACAGTGGCTGACTAGAGACTGAGACTGTATTTAAGAGCAAGTAGCAAAGTTTCCGTACAACTATCGAATTATGAAAATCAGAAACATGTAATTGCGGATCGTCAGTGTTAGTGCCTGGTCAGTTAATCGTTTATCCTTGTTCCGTTAGGAATTCGTATTGGTGTCATTATTTCCGGGTTTAGGATATATTTTTTCCTTGTATGTGCATTGATGCACAAAAGCATAGGTTTCCGAAATAATCGTCAATACGTGTTTTGAAACTATTCTCTTAATCGGCCTCTATTAGTACTTCTGGCAGTGTATTCCATAAGTTTACGATTCTTCGTTCGATACAAAGCTAATATGATACCTTTTCAAGCAGGGGACCCTGACTTTGTAACGGTGTCTTCGGGTGTTACAGGGTTCCCGCAGGTAGACTATTGGCCGCAGTATGGGGAAGCGATTCAAGTGTAGTATTCAATGGGTCATAATAAGGTCACTTCGGCAATACGATAGTGTGTAGAATCCGAGACTTTTATGATTTTCGTACGGAAGCTTTCGTAGAGTGTGTATCATTCTAGTTGCGAGGTGCTGTATTTTCTCTAGCTTTTCCGTTTCCCACTTGGTTATCGGATGGTAAGTTGGGGTGCCTTATTCAAGGATTGCTCTGATGAGCGAGGTGGATAGGCGAGGAACTGTTTTTTCGGACCATATGGCGAAAGTGCGTCGTAATGCCCAGAGTATACCAAGTCCCGCACGGTACAATTTCTGTGTATTTTCTATTGATCTCATATCATGTCACGAGAGCACTCCTAAATCTCTGACAGATGTGGTAAAGTGTAATTGGTGGTTCCATGTGTAAGATCGAGTGGCTGGATATCTGGTGCTACTGATGAGCTCCAACGTGCTTGCGTTAAGAGGGAGTTGCATTTCAGTGGACCCCGTTGACAGGCGATCAAAGTCATGCTGGAGGCCAGCGCAGTCATCCTGGTTCTCTATAATCATCCAGCTTTTCAAATACTCTGCAAATAGTGCACATAGTAACTGAATCGGCTGCCGGAGATCGTTGATATGAATAAGAGTAATACTGGCCCAAGTACAGTTCTTTGAGACACCGCAAGGATCGATGGGAACCAGTATGTCAGGTAGACATTTGCTTGTACTCTAAAGCTCTGTCCACAGTAAAAACATGTAACCACTGAAGTAGCATGCCAGCGATTTCGTAGGTCCACAGTTTACGAAGGAGTACCTCGTGGTTCACCCTGTCAAACGTCTCACTAAATTCGATGTACACCAGGACCACATCCTTCCATACCTTGAGAGCTCGTACCCTCTAGTGCTTTGCGTACATCAAGCTGGTGATACAGGAGCGCCCTTGCGTAAAGCCGTATTGCGCTGGCGTCAATACGTCCATCGATTCAAAGAACAACAGCAGATACTTTTACACAACTTTCTCAAGAACTTTGGATAATATAGAAGTCAAACAGATCTGTCTATAATTCTCTAGAATCACCACCCTTGAGAAGCGGCCTCATTACGGAGCATTTCCAGTCGTTGGGGACAGATCCTTTAGATAGTGACTTATTGCATAGAGTTGTAACGGCTGGTGAGCTGACACTCGATAGGGATTTACCTATTAGTGGGTGAAGTCCGTTTGTCCAGGGGGCTTAGCACCATCGACGTTGACGAGTATCTGATGCACCACGACTGCATCACATTGCAGAGTGTCGAGCAAGACTGGCGTAACTTGTGCCGGTACTGCCATAGCCGCCGTTTTACTGGAAAGTACGTTGAGAAACTGTGAAGTCAAGGGGTCCGCGTGTTTCGCGCTTGAAATGTTTGTTTGTCTGTTCGAGCTCTCTAAGACCAGTAGGTTGCTCGCGGATTTCAGCTGACGTTGTAAGTAGGCAAATATTCTCTTGGGACAGTTGCAGCCGAGGCTGCTAGTTCCTCTTCGAACTGCCGGCGTTTCTTGATTTTTGTGGCGTTACATATGCTACACTATTCCTAGTACACCGTGTACTCTTCATCACAACCCGTGATGCTGTATCTGTCCCAAAGTTTGCGACGCCGTCCCGCTAACTGTTCATATTCCTTATCAAAGCAATGCTGTTTGACAGGGGAACGAACCGAGTACACAGAGTGTTAAGCGCGGGTACAGCCATATGAATGACTAGGTTGCTTCACCCGTCTGCCAAGTCTCGCAGCTGTCCTTGAAGACCAGTCTGTTCATTGACTGGTAACCTGGGATCGTAATGCCCAAGTACAAAGGGGAAAGCGCAAAGACCCTGTAAAATATCGCCCTATTTGCTTAAATTCCATCCTCTGTAAAGCAATGCAAAAGACCAAACACGTTATACCGAAGTATTGCGATGAAGATAACATCAGTTCCCCTACCCAGTATGGTTTCCGGAAGGAACCTTCCCACTCCACCAATTTGCTATTGGTGAGCAAAAAGTGAGCGAGGTCAATTGATGCCGGGCAACACGTAGATATGGTTTTTATGGCTTTCAGCAAAGCGTTTGATTTGGTACCACAGCTGCGATTACTCTGAAAGCTTGTGAAAACTAGTATCAATGGCAGCCTGCACTCGTGGATTGCCGATTTCTTGGAAGGTCTGGTCATGCAAAGGAGAATAAACGAAACGCTTTTCAGGCCAGTACTGAGGACCAGCGGTGTTCCACAGGGATCTATCCTTGGACGCAAAATATTTTAGCTGTATACCAATGATTTCCCGAAGCACTCCAAACCAAATGATAGATATATGTCGACGACCTCCAACTATAGTCTGAATTGCATAGCCTTGACGCGGCTGTTGGACTACAGGTGACGCTTGGTCTGTTGTATAACTTATACATCAAGTGGGGCCTACCACTATACTACGAAAAGTGCTGCGCCCTAGGTATTGAGACAGCTGAGCCATTTGGCATTTAACACATTGGTGGACTCCACCTCAAACATGCCGCTCAGGAGAAAGATCTAGGCGTAATAGTAGCACCTGAGCTGTAAACCACGTAAACTACTCTGAAAAGAGTCGCCGCATACGAACAGGATGCGTTGTGCAGTGAAAAGATCATTCTGTCGAGTGACACCTAGGATCTTCAGGTTCCTGTCCACCTGTTGTGTGAGAACAGCTCTAAAGTATAGCCTACCAACTGCATCCCCACTCGAGAAGCATGAATTTGCCTTAATCTAAAAGGTCCAGAGGCGTGGCTGGCAGTTCGTTTCCGGGTTTCGTGGTCTTCCATTCTCCCTCCGACTTCAGGAGGTGAATCAGTTCTCCATGGAATGCCATCGTTGTCGTAGAGACCTCATCTTCACCAGGCGCATATTAAGAGGGGAACTAGGGAATGAGCTACAGCAGCTCTTTCAGTTCGACATAAGTGGCTGGACACGAAGCCACAAATGGAGGATATTCAGAAAAAGCGGACTCAAAGTCCACTCTGCTCTCGCTCTCTGCACCCGGGTAATGAATTACTGGAACCGTCTACCGGCGAATGGTATTGACACGCCTACTGGCGAAACTTTCAGTCGGCTTTTAACCACCCACCTATGTAATACATCTAGACAGCTCTATCTTACTTCGACTCCTCCGGTTCCCTGAGGACTACAGGGCTGCGACGACAAACGTGATCTTAGTGCCGAATTCGAGATGCTGGGACTAACATGGGAATTAGCTTCTGCCTTCTAAAGCTCAGTGACCTTGAAGCTTGTTACCATTTAAACGCAACACCATTATTCCACCGATTGTGGGTTGATAGCTGATGAGAATACCCGCAATGTCTGAATTCAGAGCATTCGGTTGAAATGTTGTCCCTTCTTGCTATCTTGAAATCACAATAACTATGCAACAGTGTGGGAACACAACAAACGCTGTAAGCTGTAGCAAAATAGATACGTTAATGTTGTGGTGAAAACTTTGATACTTGATTCATACGATTGGTAAGGATTGTGTAGTTATGCATGGAGTGCGACTGGATCCTCTGAAACAGTAGTGCCGCAACATAACTTCGAACGAGGAAGATCTTTTTGATGCAAACAAGCTACCCTAGCAAATATCGTAACATTGTGTGACATTCTGGGTTCAAGTACGTTTACTTGTCTACATCTATTACGTTTTGGTAAAATATTGTATGGTGGAGTGGACAAGAGTGATAAATCATGTAGAACTACTTACACCTGATAAGCGCGTGGTGCAATTGACGAACAAAAGCTACCAAAATTATCATTGGAGACATCAGGTGAAGCTGGCGGCACTTAACCTGCAACATTACCACCTCATCGAAATGATAATGCATTGCTCGTTTGGATCTGTAATTATCGCTGCGCGTTCACGCAAAATCACTAATAAGAGATGGAGCACACTTGCAAGTGAGGTTCAATGCTTCTGCCACTGTTAGGAGGATGGGCTTCTCCTGAATTCAGTTATCATACGGGTCGAACACCGCCTGGACATTCTCGACATCGTGTGGCTTTTAGTGCAGGTGATCAGCCGCGCTCCACACTATTCGAACTGATCAGGGAAGAGTGCCAACTAAGTTGACATTAGCTGGGAGCTGCATGCGTAATCGCAGAGGGCGAAACTAATGGGGCTTGAAAGCCTTTTACCCTTATCCGTTTCGGTGGCATGCTGTCGCGTCAACATGATAGCGAACTCTGCGTTGTTAGCGGCGAGCAACCCAACTGTAGCACGAATAAATTTTGATATGCGGTCATACAACATGATTCCCGCATGTGGTTCAAGATTAAAATGAACGGGCTGTTGACCCGCAACTATTCCATGACCCCCACTCTACTCTCACTTTTGTCATCGTCAGGGAGGCTTCCATCTGGAACAGCATACTTTTCGGTTTGTCCAGACCTGAAGATCAGTGTTCTATACGCCAAAAGCCTGTCTTGTCACGAAGATGCTGGCAGCATTATAAGCTACACACGGTCCCCCTGACTTGCGGCTCGGCATTGTCAGCGTCCGTCACAAAAGATTAACCTATCCATCTATCAGTGCTGTTGAAGAAACCTACACTTGTGTCATCAACGCTGTTAGAAGGTTACCGATCGTTCAGTGAGATGCTGGTCCAATTACAGGCAAAACAAAGATTTGTTTCAAGTCCATGCCTCGGCAGCAATGGTACATCGTCTTCTGACCCTGATTGATGAACATTTTTAAATTTACAGAACAGCTGATGCATGTTGTTGGTTTCAATCACGTGACAGACAGCTTATGCATGCTAGCCTCATGGATTGTGATGATGCTTTCTAGGCGGTCACTTGACTGCCATCCTCATTGGGGGGAGGGGGGGGGGGTTAATTTGGTCCTTCATCGACCTGGATCTAGCGACGTCATACTCACCTTTATTGTGGCATTAGCTTAAAAAGAACACTTTGAATTACCAAGCACCCAACTCTATACAGGACTGACAAACCCGTGGTGAATATTAAAGTACGGCGTCTTATGAAGGCAAATATCTGCAATTTGTACTGTACAGATCCCAGATGCTGCATCAACACTAACAACACACTCCCGGTTAGTTTCATCCGAACGTTTCCTTAAACGTAATAAATTCGGGTGATTCTTTGTGCTTACCTGTAACTCCTTATGACATCGCCTTTGATTTTGCTTGAAGGCGAGAACTAAGTAGGTCACCGTAACAGTAATTCGACAGATCAAGTTATCAGTTGCATTTTTAGAATCATGTCATTTCGTTTACATTCGGCATGTGACGAAACCTATCTGGATGATGACGGTTTGCAAGGAATTCCCCAGCATATTGACGACCACGTATCATGCGACAGGACTATTTACGCGTCGAACTACAGGTGGGCTATTTATCAAGCGCTGATATGTGCCACAAAGTAGGCTACTCACATACACTGCGACGAGTTGCACAACATTGGCGCGTATCTCGGCGAGCTTTTGGATAATAATTTCCTAAATTAAGTAGGCGGTGGAAGTTATTGGGTTCACACCGGACGTGGTATTCTGGAGACTGTAATGGAATGCCGAAAAAGAAATTAGCTACAGTATGTCACGAGAACCACAACCTGGAGCCACTGCATCCTTGGATATCTAGAGAGAAGTCGGTGCCTTGGGACACGGGGACACGAAACACAACCAGCGATAAACTGTTGTTCCATCGAAGTTGAGTTGTTCTGGGAGCAGGGAACACAACAGTAGCTGATGTTCACACACAACTCAGCAGCATGAATTCCAGTCAATAATTTTACATTTGGGACCAGAGTAGGTTCCCTATTGGTGATATTTTCGCCGGCCTAGCGGCTGCCTGAAGACGCAGCTAAATAATTTCATAAAGTGATTCGCAAGCAGCGTTAGAGAGACAACCACCAGAGCGGAAACCAGCTGAGAGCACTAAGGTAAAAACCAGTCCGTCACCAACTGACAAATAAGTTAAACGGCACAAGTCTTCTGGAACTGTCAGTCCATGACGACATTCATCCTAGGGATCCGTGGTCTTGAAGAACGGACCCATCAGTATTCCTAACCAATGGATTCTTGACTGTTTTTCTACTTTTCATCTTATTCCTAACTACCAATCATTACTCATAAACGCTTGTACATTGGCCGCAGACTTGGTTCGCCTTAGTGCCTTGCAATATGACCATGATGTCGAACCTTGTAGCATATTTCTTACGAATTCTGTCGAATATGCTCTGATAAACCGGAAGTAATCGCTTTTAGGCGCACATCCTTGCGAACATGCGCTTTACTAAACATTACAGAAACTGCTAGCTAATTTAGGATTTTTCCTTCGTCATTATTTATGTTTTCTTGTCACATCTGCGTTATTTGCTGATCTTCTGACAATCACCAAATAATAGATATTTTACCCAAATCATCATTCATTTATTGAGATTCAATAGGATATTGAGAGCAGGAGGGAGGACTCATATCAGCTCCATCAGTCCGGAATCATTACAAAGTGGGTGCACGCTATCAAGAGAGGTCAATGCTTCGGAGTCGTCACCTTAACGTAAGAGCAGCAGAACCTGGCCATGTACATTAGATGAGCCTCTAGCAATCGCTTAAATGTTTCCTCAGTCTGCTAATCAATAATGTGTCCCGGCGGACTGCTCCCGACATTTACTAACATGGAAGATCCAGCAGCTTGCGGACGGCGCATACTGTCCTCGGCTTCAATACGTTCCCCCCTGTGACCAATTGTTGAGCTGCCCACAACGAGACAGAAGAACTGCGCCTGGTGTAGAGGAGATCGCCAAGACGGCGGCGGTACTCCATGGAGAACAGGTTCAACGTCTTAAGTCTGAGGGTGTTGGTCAGTTCCCGAAGCTCCGCTATAAATTTCGAACGGCGTCTACGCACCTTTGCTATCATACCATGCTCAGAGTTCGTTAGGCGGTAGGTGGCCGGGAGACCAAATTTTAGAATCGGGTTAACATGCGAAGCAGATAAGGTTCTAAAAATCTCTGGCGTTATTATCCAGTATGATATTCGCAAAGCCTAAAGCATTCCGTTTACTGCCGCGACCATCATCTTCTTGTCAAGGGACTTCTTGTGATCGTGTGAAACGATGACTCAGGTTCTTCTCATATGTGACAGACTGGAGGAGATATCCTTCGATATGATAGGCACCGAATGGATCCGGACAATCAATCGAATAAACGGCACATTTCTCGCGGTTAACAGGGAGTCATCACTCAATGCAGCAGTTACGCAGCTGATTAAACGAAGCATGGAGGCTGTCGTTATCCTCAGGGCAAGATATTTCAGACCTCAGTTTGAGGTCATCAGCGTAGACTAGACAGGCGGTTTGAAGTGTCGCTGGAAGATAGTTACTGTACAGTTCCATAAGCTCTGGTCCAAGGACGGAGCCTTGGGGAAATCCACTGGCCAAAGATACAGGGATGGAGTGTGTTTAGTTCACCTTCACGTGAATGGTTCTTGCTTCCAGGAAGTCTGAAATGCAGGACAAGACATTTCCGATGACACCAACTCCCTGAAGTTTGAACAGAAGTCGCTTGTTTTGCACTTTGCCAAATGCCTTGCTGAAATCAATGAAGACGACATCAAGGTGTCCTTTCTCGTCTGTTGATTTAATCCATGCATCTCTGGCAGCTGGCAAGTTAGTGATGCAGGACCGTGCATTGCGGAATTCATGCTGTGAGGGGGAGACTACGATAAGCCTTCCGACTGAGCGTTGTGGGTGTGCTTGATTATT